>CM021105.1:162337184-162937184 GCA_007115665.2 Sequoiadendron giganteum
GAAAGAGGGGGAGGGAGGGATAGATAGAGAGAGTAGAGAAGGAGGAGAGAGATATAGGGAGGTGATAGAGAGAGATGTAGAGAGGGAAATAAGGTGGAGATATTGAGGGAGAGGAGGCAAACAGGGAGAGAGAAATAGGTATAGAGGGACAACTAGGTAGAGAGAAGTATATATGAAAGGAGAGATAGAGGGAGAGGTAGGGATGGAGAGAGAGGTGAGACAAAAATAGAGAGAGGTCTAGGTAGATAGAGGGAGGAGGAGATAAAGAGAAGTATAGAGGGAAGGAGAGAGGGAGGAAGAGGTAGGGATGGATAGAGATCGGTGAGAGAGATAAGAGAGAGGATGGAGGGATAGGTAGGGAGAGAAAGGTGAGATAGAGAGAAAGAGAGTAGAGAGGGAAGGGGAGAGAGAGAAGTGAGATAAGTGATAGAGATGTGAGATAGAGAGAGAAGTAGAGAGGTAAGGAGGAAGGTAGAGAGATTGAGAGAGAAGGAGGGGGAGAGAGAATGAGGTATAGAGGGATAGGTTAGATAGCGAGAAGTAGAGAGAAAAGGTGGGTGAAAGGAAGAGAGAGGGAGAGAGAGGGGGGAGAAAGAGAGGTGAGATAGAGAGAAGTAGAAAGGGAAGGAGAGAGAGGGGGAGATAGAGAAAAATATAGAGTGAGGGAGGGAAGGAGAGAGAGGTGAGATAGAGAGAACTAGAGAGGTAAGGAGAGAGAGAATGGCGAGATAGAGTAGAGAGGGAAGTAGAGAGTGAGAGAGAAAGAGGTGGGAGAGGGAGAGAGGGATAGGTAGGTATAGAGAGAGGTGATATAGAGAGTAGAGAGAGTTATACAGAGATAAAAGGAGAGGGAGGGGATATAAAGAAATGTAGAGAGGGAAGGAGGGAGGGAGGGAGATAGATATTGGAGAGGGAAGGAGAGAGAGATGGACATGTAGATACATAGTTCTTGAGCTCGAGGGAGAGAGTGTTAGATAAAGGGATGGAAATAGTGAGAAAGAGAGAGGTATAGAGAATAAGAGATGAAAATGAGTGAGATAGAGAGAGAAAGATGAAATTTAACCTCCTAATTACTAAAATTTGACCTCCTGATTACTAAAATTTGACCTCCTGATTACTAAAATTTGACATGTTGATTACTGAATTTTGACTAAGTCTAAATTTTTTAAAATCTTCCAAAAACTAGAATTTTCATTATAACTCCTACATATTTGAAACCACTCTCAAACATCCTGAAACTATATACATGAAATATAACTTAAATTATAATAAATTAAATGTCCATATGTAAGTGCCAAATTTCCTCATATTTTCATTTGTGATCCCCGTCTCATTTGCACATCTTTTAATGAAATTTTATAAAAAAAATCGTGATAGTGTTAACCTCTCTCTTAGCTATCTAAATATATAACTCTTTTTTGTTTTGATTTAGTTAAGGTTTTGATCCATAGCTTCTATTGTAAATGCCTTCATTTTTGGTCAAAAACCAACATGTGCTAGTCTTAGGATAGATTTTTACTCATTCATCGAAACATGAAACAAATTAAATTTTTTGAACTAGACTCCATTCTACACATGATGAAAAAAAAATCAATTTTCGATTAGTTTTCAAAAAAATTAGGGGGGAGCATGCTCAAATTTCAGCTTTTCAGGATGCGCCCACTTTGAAAATTCATAAAATATTATATATTCATTAAAAAAATTATTTGAAAGAATGAGAATAAACTACATGGTGTTAGCTAATTTCTCATTGTTCGAAGTTTCGAAATTCTAAAAAGAAATTAATCAAAAAGGGGGGAGCCCTCAGGTGCTATGCTATTTTTTTTAATAAAAACAGGACCCATTTTGGGCCCCCCTTTTTGAGACCCTTAATCTTCATTAATTTCAAAAATAATTAGTAGCATAAAAACTAGACTCGGAGCACTTCAACTTTTGTTCTTGCTACATCTTGAAATTTTGAGCGTAACTATCTTCATTTTCTTGTGCAAATCAAATATTGCTGATTTTAGAAAAAAAAAATGGCATCTTAAGAGCCAAAATTGTGTCACAGATCCATGCACTTACCCTGACTCAACCCTTAGCCTCCAAAAAATTGGCTTCCCCTAGATGGATGGTATCATCAAAAAATTGTTGATAAGAGACTGAATGTGAAGAGGAGGAAGGGAAACCTTTCACATTGCCTCTCAAAACACCTTTAGCAATATTACGATCCAAGACCTCACCAACATGATGGAGAGATAGGGATAAATGGGATCCCCATACCTTATTCCTCCCAATGAGAAAAAGTAACAAAGAAAGTATGGCCCTTAAGTCAGATATATCTAAAGGATACAACAAAGTTTCTTGGAACTTTATCTTTCAATTCCTCCATAGGTTTAGATTTAAAGGTAAAATTCTCAAACTCATAAAAGTATGTGTTTCCTCCCTATTGTTCCCGGTGATAATAAATATTTATCCTCATGGTCACTCCACAACATTGGGATTGGTGTCATGTTGATGTGAAACGGTGACTCTTTCCCAATCATGTGATTAGTGATCATGTTTCAGTCGATTCTATGGAAGAGAATCAATGAAACCATCATGATAAAATGGATTAAAACATGATTATGCTAAAATGGACATGATGCAAGCTAATTAAACATGATATTATGCTACAAATGATCTAATTATGCTATTGCTAAACTAATCTAAGTTAAGATTATGCTAAAAGATGAAATCCCTAATTCATATATGAACTAAGATGAATGCATGAAATCCATTAATGAATGTTCTAAGCTATTATGCAATTAAAATGAACTAAAATAAATTACAAGTGAGAAAAAAATATGAGTGTGGATGTAATTTAATTTAAGAGCATAAGTGTGCAATTGAAAGATGGATGAGATTTCAACAACATGAGTTTTCTCTGAAAAGGATGAATCTATTTGTCTCCAAATAGTGACCTATTTATAGGAGAGAAAATGATAGATGAAGAGTTGAGATTGAAAAGCTTAATCAATAGTTGAGGATGAAAGAAAGAGGAGGCATGGATCAAGGATTCTCATCAACGGATGAGAAGGCAAGATCACATGGATCAAGGAAATGATCAAGGGTTTACATTTGCCTCAAACAAACACACTTTTGACTTGCACACATAGGTCAAAGGTAACCTATTTAAAAGGTTAAAAGATAACTTGTAAGTCAAGTTACAAGGTAACTTGAATTTGAAGCTAAGTAAATATTCATTTTTCAAATGATGAAGGAATAAGAATATTCTCTTGGAATATTCCTATGGGTGACGAAAAAGGTATTTTGCAAATTAAAACAAAGTTTTAATTGTGCAAAAAAGGGGTAAGGAATATTCCATGGGAATATTCTCTTTCATTAGAAGAAATTTAGTTTAATTTCTAATTAAATAAGATTTATGCAATTTAGGGGATTTGGAGGAATTAAATTATTTTCATTAAATTAAATGATTTAATGAATGTGGAAAATAAAATGACATTTAATTAAATAACTTGGGGTTATTTAATTAAATTAGAAGACTTAGGGGATTAAATTAAATATGTTGATTTATTTAATTTAATTAGATGAAACGTTAGTATGAAAGGGGGTGAAATAATCCAATTTAATAACTTAGATTAATAGAAAAAAATGATGCAAATAATTAAATAGCTAGGCTAATTAAACCAATTTAAGTGAAAAGATGATGGATTTTAGAGGAAATCATGTTAGTAAATCTGTCTTGAGTGTATGATATTGATTAGGACATTTTTCAGTGTCTACATTTTGCCTCTCTTTGAAGCAAGGTACATGTTGCTTCGGTTCAAAGAATAATGTTCATCGGGCAAAAAAGTTGTTGCTTAAATTTTTTTTTTTTAAATCTGTTTAAATTTTTAAGATGCCCCAGCGAAAGGATAAAGTTAACTCCTTTCCCCCTCGAGAAATCGGGCATAAATTTTAGATTTTGGGTTGATTTCTTGATAAAGGTGAAAAGCTACCCCAGGGGGGTCCGGATAGGTTTCGGGATGCAAGAATTATGCCAAAAATGCAAAAATGATGCAAAATTAGGTCCATTTTGCCAAAATTGGTGAAGGTGATGATAACCCTTAGTTTAGATGCAAAATTAGGGCAAAAGGACCTATTTTCTATCTTAAATAGGCCCAGAATGGTCATTTCAAGTCATTTATGCATTCACACTTAAGAGATTCTTACGATTTTAAGCTCCAACTATCCGACGAAACGGCACACCGTGAGCTTCCTAGACACATCTTCGATCGATTTCGAGAGTACCAATGACTTTCAGGTGCAAGACCACCAATATGTGATTCAAAACGTAACTTGAAATTTGAATTTTTGATGCATTTATAGGCTTTGAAATTTAGATTCCGGCAACATGCGTCGCTATATAGCGACGCGAAAACTTAAATCGGCGATGCCAAAATCAATTATAGCGACACATATTATATATTGATGCTTTTCTCGATTTAAAATTAGGGTTTCCATATGTCAAACAGAAATGCAGTCTTATTTAGTGATGCACTTGATAATTTATAAATTAGGGTTAGGGTAGGCCAAAAGTTAAAGCGCGACGCCAACTTATCTGGTGACGCATGTTCCAATTTGAAATTTTAAATGCATTGGGCACCACTATTTGAAATTTGAAAATAGTGACACTATTGTAAATAGTGACACTATTGTAAATAGTGACGCTTTTGTGATTGTTGAGCGAGAAATTTCAAATAACTTCAAATTTTGATGCTTTCCTGACGATGTGCGCTTTATGGATGCATGAGATTATCCCATTATTGATGTCGAGGGAGCAGAGGCCCAATGCACTGGAGAGATTAGATGATCTATCAGAGTTGTGCCAGGAGCACCTAGGAGAGATTGGTCTATGGTACGTTGCATATGCCCCAATGATCAGGACACACTTGGTGATGATGACAACTCTGTGCGAGAGATGGCACAACGAGACCTCATCCTTCCACCTACTGACAGGGGAGGCTACAGTTACTTTGGAGGATGTGTGTCAGATCCTGCGCTTACCGATCCATGACGATCATGTGATCTATGATGTCGATGTCGAACTTGATGCATGCCATGAGGTGATGGAGATGGAGGATATTATGTTGGTCACCTCCTAGATCGACCTCGAGTCTTATAGAGGTCATGTGCCCACATTCAGATTGATCATCGTAGCTATCATTTTTGGGTTAGTGGCCCCAGATAGACGCAACAAAGGGTTCAACCCAAGATGGGGCTTAGCATGGCATCAGATATTGCATTGGAGGACACTTTTTGTATGGGGGCCTGTGATGTTGGCCTCCTTGTACCATGATTTACATGACTTTGTCTATTGTGATGGCAGGGCCATTGGTGTAGGGGTCACTTTGTTGCATAGATGGGCACGGGAGAACATTGTTATGCTTCAACCAATTTTTTAGATGGCCGATGTCAAGCCAGATGATCCAGTGATCTGGAAATATATAGGGGTGCCATCACTTTGAGGCACGCAAGATAGATTGGGCTCTCGTACTAGAGACAGGTAATAGATGATATGAAATATTTTTGTTGGTGCCCATGGCTTCAAATGTCACCATGGTTTGATGATATACAACAACTATACTTTTCTAGTCAAACCTGATACATGCAAGGTTGAGAGCATCATACTATTGATAGATACTTCCCAAACATGGTAGCACGCCAATTTGGTGATGTACAAGACAAACTTGATGATGCATACAGGGCTATTTTTGTGAGGTCAGCAAGAGAGGTTTCAACATGGGGGTCAACCATTCCGGCCCCATAGGCCATTGAGAGCTTTAGATAGTTGGAAGCCCAACCTTGGGCATATGATCAGGGTTAGGCAGTAGCACAAACTACTCTAGCATATGTTGCATGGTTTGTCCACCATAGTGATTGACAGATCTCATAGGTGCACCTCCCAGAGGGAGGCCAAGAGGTAGGGGATCCAAAGGTAGGGGATAGGAGGGCCAGGATGACCATGATGAACAGGTTTTGGGGGTACCACCAATTGGACAACCACCAGTACAGACATAGGTGCAACCACAGGTGCAGCCACAAGTGTAGCCATAGGTACAGCTGTTGGTAGGGCCACCACCACCAAATACGTGAGATGCCTAGATTCAATAGTTGTAGCAGTAGGTACAAACATTGATTGGTGAGCACAATCAGGCTCGCCAATATGAGGTTGTAGTCACAACCAAGAGGGATCAGACACAACAGAGAGTATAGGCTATGACAAAGGAGAGGGACCAGGAGGTCACCCAACACCAATAGATTGAGGCCATGACAGTGGCTACACATGGTAGGACCGTGTCAGCATGGTTATATAGAGAGACCATTATAGAGGCTGCATATTATAGGATGCATTATCATTGGTATGTATCGGTGAAATTGAGACACTGGATTTTTCAAAGTGTAGCGATGCACAACCATGAGCAGAGGATCAGCCTGAGAGATAGGCTATAGAGGGTAGCAACCATTAGGGTATCTTTTTTGATGTATAGACACTTTTTTTATCATGTCCCATTCTTTATTATAGATATACATTCATGGGCTCTTTTTCAATAGCCTCGTGGATATTGTATTTTTGATCGATGTTCATACACTTATCCAGATTTTGTACCATGACATATTTTTTGATATATATATGATACAGATACAAATTATTTATGATATGATGTGTGCACTTTATTTCGTGATATGGATGATATGGATGAGATGCTTATATTTGTTCATGTATGGATATAGTTTATTTATTCTTATGGGATATGCGATGATTATGATATGGATGTATGCAATGTTATGATATGCTCTTTTTTCATTACAACATGTTTATGATATGCAATGATTTAAGAAGCTTAGAATAACAAATCTATATTATTCTTCATTACTTAAATGATTATGCAGAATGTATGATGTGATATACAATGAGATGGATGCTTTATGCTATGATTATGAGATGCATGTATGCTAATGATTTGTGGATGCAAGATGGATGCATTGGTGATGTTTTTTGTTGTTGTCATGATACCAAGTTAGCGCAGAGAGAAGATAGAAGAATAAACGAATGAATAACTATTGATTATGATAATTTCTTTTGAAGATCCAACAAGTCCATGATCCATTGAGACTTTATTAGAGATGGTGACGAGACAATGCAAGATGGAGGATGAATACAGGATGATGAGTTTCTCACACTTTAGGATTTATATTTTTCGTCGTTCCTTATTGTTTGATATAACACATAGACACGATGCATCAAGGTATTAATAACTACGATGGTGTTGTATCTAGTGTAATAGAATTTGACTTTGATAAATAGATAGGATAGTTGTTGTTCACATTGTGACATACATAAACCTTGTTGGAATGTAAATTAGAAGCTTAGAATACATTGGACCAAAGTATACGCAATAGTCAACAACATACCCTAAATGACCTTCCTACACACAACTAAGCAAGTATGCACCAAGATTATATTACAAAAAATATCCACAAGTATAGCAATTGAAAGATCAGGATCGATGCCTCATTCCTTTCTCTCTAAATCATTTTAATAGACATCATTGAGAGGTCCTGGGAAAGGGTCATTAAGATAAATTAAAAGAAAATATCATAGACAAGCAGTAAGCGTTATTTGTATCTCTTGCCTTGTTTAATTTAGCTAAAGTGATAACTGATACTGATGCCCATTGTAGGAAGGATACATCCTAGGACATGTTGATCAAAGTTGTTTGATGTTAGGATGATGATGCTAAGATGAGTTGTTGATACAAACTTCACTAATGTATTTACCTATGATCTAGACTTTAGATTCTAATAATTTAGTTCTCACTTTATGACTTGCTACACTTGCTTTCTATTTGACGTACCAAAGGGTGAAGGCGACAATTAATTTATTATGGGTGAAAGTGAGATGGGATGGGTGGTTTTGGATTTTCTAGAATATTTTAATGTTTTTGCTATTTTTAAAGATGTTTAAGGCTATTTTTGGTATTTTTAAATTTTGTGAATGTTTTTGGCTTTTCAGTTATCTGAGGCTTTTTAGAGATTTTTTTATATTTGAATGTTTTTGTGTTTTTTGATATTTGAATGTTTTTAGTATTTTTTGATGTTTGGATGTTTAGGGATTTTTTAGGAGTTTCGACCAAGAACCTAGCCTAGAGGACCTATCTTAGGGGTCTCGAGGGCTGATTAAGGATAAGCCTTGCCTACGTTATACATATAGAGACCACGTAGTTCGACAGACTCGACCTACTTACAGGATGAAGATATGAACAAATGATGGAAAGTCAGTTTATTATGACAGAATCCTAAAGGACTGATCTAGGGTGTCTTGGGGGAACATCAGTGATGTTCTTGCCCACGTTCAAGCTCGAAGATAATGTATTTCAACTAGGGTACCACTTCTTTTTTGGATTTTCAATGTTTTTGACCTTTTTAGGGATTTTGATGTTTTCTGTATGTTTTGGATTTTAGCCTTTACAACTTTGTGAGTGTTTTTGGATTTTAGCTATACAGGAATTTGGATGTTTTGGGATTTTTTGATGAATGTTTTATGATTTTTTTGGTGTTTTCGATAAGATTTCCAATGACCTTAAGATATACAAGGACCCAATGCAATCCATAACAAATTTTCCTTAGTGTGACAAGTTAGACTACTTTGATATAGGCAGGACACACTGACCTTTGAAATATGCCAAGTAGTACTAGAGAGATATGATACTTTTGATCATCAAGCCATGATAAGGATGCAGATGGGTGATGGATGAATGGTGGTGCAAAGAATGATGGGGTCAATGAGCCAAAGAATAGATGGAGGTGCTTTATTTATGTGAGGTGCCTGTTTGCCAGGTTTTCACCAAGGTACTTTCCCAAAGTGCCACCAAGGTGGTTTTCACTAGAGGACAATTTTTTTTCAATCCGTTTTATTTTTTATTTTTGGATTTTGATCATTTTTTGATTTTTTATATATTTTATAGATTTATACCCTTCAAGAGTAGGCATAAATTTTTTTTGAGATGCAAACTATTAGTGGGCTCCTATAAGGTTTCACCTTTAGGTGTTGATAATTGATATGCTAGTCCTGATCCATAGCTTGTTGTGACGACAAAGAGACCCAACCAGTTAGGCTCAAATTTTCCTTTACTGTCTTGATCCGGTAGATTCTTCTGATTTTTCTTTAGGACAAGATCCCCTACCTGGAACGACTAAAATTTGATTCTCTTGTTATAGCGTTGTTTTAGTCAGTTTTGATATACTTGCAAGTGATTAAGGGCATCAAGACAATGCTTGTCTAGGAACTTTAGCTTATTCAACTGAGATGTTTTATATTTTTCATTAGTGATCAGGTTCTGTAGTGATACTCATAGTGATGGGAGCTCAACCTCAATAGGAAAGATAGCTTCTAATCCATAGACCAAGGAGAAAGGGGTTGCACCTGTTGGTATGTAGATACTGGTTTGATAGGCCCAGAGAGCGAGATTTAGCTACAGATTCCAGTCACGACTAGCTTCGTTGACTATTTTCTTCAAGATTTTTAGGATGGTTTTATTTGTGGCTTCTGCTTGGTCGTTGCCTTGGGATAATATGGGGTAGATAATCTATGTTGGATGTTGATTTTTTGGAACAACTCTTTCACATCCTGATTCTTAAAGGGTGTCCCATTGTCTGAGATGAGGGTTTGTGGGACACCATAATGACATATGAGGTAATTCAGGATAAACTTAGCAATTTTCTTCCTTGTTATGTAGGTCATAGGAATGGCTTCTACCCACTTAGTGAAGTACTTAGTGGCGGTTATGATAAACTTATGGTCGTTAGATGAGGTTAGGATGATTTTTCCAATGAGGTCAAGTCCCCATTGTGAAAAATTCCAAGGTGTGATTATAGGTTGCAATTCTTGAGTTGGTGCATGAATCAGATATCCATGTTGTTGACATTGAACACACTTTTTCACATACTAATGAGCTTCCTTATCCACAGTTGGCCAATAGTACCCAGTCCTCAACAGTTTTTGAGATAATGTCATACCACTAGAATGGGAACTACATATGCCATTGTGTACTTTTGTTAAAGCAGTTAAGGCTTCCTCTTGGTTAAGACATTGAAGTAATGTTCCTTCGATGCTTCGATGGTAAAGGGTATCACCTAGGATCACAAATTAGGATGCCTTTTTGACAAAGGTCCTTTTAAAGTTGGAGGTGATATTGGATGGAAGGGTTCCTCTGCTTAGGTAGGTAAAGATGTCATGATACCAAGGGGATCCAAGACCAACAATGACATACACGAATTCAGATGTAGGGACTTTGAAAGTTGGCATGAGAAGTTGTTCTACCAAGAATTCACATCAGAGGACATTGATCGGTATGTATAATAGTGATCCAATGGTTTCCATGGCGTCTACTACTTTCTTATTCATGCAAGGGATTTTCTCAAGATTTATGTCCATAAAAAGATCTTTGAGATTCTCTACCATCTTCTTGTAAGGGGTGAGCTTGTCATCTTTAGTCTGATAGTCATCATTGACTTGGTTAATGACTAGTTGTGAGTCTCCATAGACTTTCGTTTCTTGAATCTACCACTGAATTGCTATCCTTAAGCCTATGATTAGGGCTTTGTACTCAACAATGTTGTTAGTGCATAGAAATGATAGCCTGTATGACTTTGGAATGTAATCCCCTTGAGGGGTGATGAAAATAATACCTACTCCAGATCCATGTTGGGTGAATGATCCATCAAAGCACATTTTCCATTGATTTGTGATGTTGATAAGGAATACCGATTCATCCAGAAACTCAAATACCAAAGGATTTTCTGCATAGATGGGTGCTTCTGCTAGTTGATTTGTGATCACTTGTCCTTTCATTGCCTTGCACTCCACATACTCTATGTCAAATTCAGTTAAGATCATTACCCATTTGGCCATTTGCCCTGTGAGAGTTGCCTTAGCTAATAGGTATTTTAGTGGGTCTATCTTTGTAATGAGCTTGATTTGATGTGACAACATGTAATGTTTGAACTTATGTGAAGAAAAAACTACTACTACGCATGCTCTCTCTATAGGTGAGTAGTTCATTTCATAGCCTATCAAGGTTTTATTGATGTAGTAGATAGCTCTTTCCTTTCTCCTCATGTTGTGCTAAAAGAGTTTTGAGTGTTTCTCATGTTGCTAAGATATATAAGATCAATGGCTTGTTTTTTATTGGTGGCATGAGCACTAGAGTTGTTAGTAGATAATCTTTGATCTGCTAGAAAGCTTTATCACACTTTTCATCCCATTTGTAAGTTATTCCTTTTATGGAGGAGATTTGAAAAGGGATGGATCTTATCTGATAGTTGCACTATGAACCTTTTGATGGACTGCAACCTTCCTTGTAATCCTCTCATCTATTTTAGTGTTTGAGGTGGTTCCGTGTTGACGATTTCTTTTACCTTTGTTGGATCAATTTCTATCCCTCTTTGTGAGACAATGAAGCCAAGAAGTTTCCCTGATGTAACCCCAAAGACACACTTTTTTGGATTTAGTTGTACCTTGTATTCTTCAAGCCTATCAAAGATGGGTCCTAAAATTTGTATGTGCTCGCTTCTTTTCTTTGATTTTTCCAAAATATCATCCACATAATCTTCAACTGTTTTGTGGATCATGTCATGGAAGATGAAGGTCATTTCTCTTTGATAGGTTGCTCCTGCATTCTTCAACCCGAATGGCATGACGTTCCAACAATATGTTCTTCATGGACAAGTGAATTTAGTTTGATGTTGATCCTCCTTGATGATTATTATTTAATTGTATCCTAAAAAACCATCCATGAGTGATAGAATTTCATGCCCTGCTATTAGGTCTACAATGAGGTCGATGTTAGGAAGAGGAAAATCATCCTTTGGGCATGCTTTGTTTAAGTCCTTGAAATCAGTGCAAATTCTAATACCCCTAGTGGGTTTTGAGACTAGTACCAAGTTTGAAACCAACTCACGATAATCTATTAGTTAGATGAACCCAACGTCCAAAAGTTTTTGTAACTCTAGATTTACTAAGAGCGCAATATGAGGGTGCATCTTTCTTAACTTCTACTTGATTAACTTGGCTTTGGGATATACTGCTAAATGATGCACAACTACTTCAAGATCAAGGCCAGGTATATTTGTGTATGACCATGCAAATTTTGTTCTTCGTTCTTTTAGGAATGTTGCTAGGTTCTTTTGTTATTCATTCAACAAGGATTCGGCATAGAAAGTGATTTGAGGTGCTTCTTTTGTTCCTAGATTGACTGGGGTAGCATTTTATGCTAGTACTGTTGACTTTTTGGGATGCATTGCACTAAGGGGAAGATTGAATCCCTCATCCTTGGGTGCTTCAGAGAGGTTTTCACCCTCAGATTCATCCTTTCTTTATACTATTTTAGGATTAGAGAGCGTCATAGTGTGGATTTCACTCAAGGATATGTATGTTAGTTTTACTTCATTGATTTTGTGACTGAAGGATTCAATCGTCTCTCCATAGTATGCCCCTGTGTTCAACTCTATGTCAAAAACTACTTTATGATCTTCCTAGGATAAGTTGTCGCGGAGTCCCATGAATTTTGAGATCGCTTCATCGTTTTTGAATAAATCAAGAATTGGTGGTCCTTGTTGGTCCATGTCAATAAGTTGTGGATATACCAAGTGTTGTTTAATGGGCTAGTGGCTTTGATCAAAGGATGTGATGGATATCATGAATAGGGAGTTATTGTCAAATAGGTCACCCATATCTAGGGGAATTCATCTAAGGTTGTATCACACGATGTAGATAACCAAGAGGAAGCCTCGACCAGTTTAATAGAAGTACCTTTTCCAATGAGGGTAACCTTGCTAGTAGTACAACCTAAACCAAGATTCCTTAATCATTTCTCAGGAACAATAGATTCTAGCAATCCATTTTATTTCTATCCTAGTTTCTCATTCTTGTTATAACCCATTCCCTTCATTAGTTGCAAAACTTTATTATCATATTCCATAGGAAGAATAGGGATAGGTCATTCATCCTAATAGAGGAGTTTAGAGATATCCTCCTCATTGACATCTTCTTGATTTAGATCCCCCCATTTGGTGAAGGTAGTAGCTACCATCTTGATTGTTTCAGGCTCTTTGGTGCTAGATGTGGGCTTCCCATGAGCTTGAGGATAAAGAGGTAATTCTCCTAAGACAAAGGTATCCTTTAGGAGCTTATAATTCCCACAATCATCATCTTGGATCACTGCTTTGATGCCAGGGATGTTTTCCACAATGGGTGTATTTGTTGCTGAGGTAGATGGAAGAGATGACAGATCAACAAATGAGGTAGGTATGGATGTAAGGCCTTCATCATTCTTTGATACTTGGGGGATCTTATATAACCTTGCCTCAAGATTCTTGCACTAGTAAAAAGGCTCAGGATCTCCATAGATGGTAACTCCTCTACCTTCAAAAGGAAACTTGACACATTGATGTTAGGTTGAAGCAATAGCTTTTAAAGAATGAATCCATGGTTGGCCGAGTAGGATGCTATACGGAAGGTCAAGATCTAGCACTTGGCAAGTAGTTTCTGCAATGATAGGTCCCACTTGAATGGGTAATGCAATGATGCCCTGTGATACCCACTCTTGGTCGTCATATGCCTTGATGGTGGTACTCTTTGTCTTTTCAATGGTATCTTCTGAGTAGCTCAAGTCTTTGATCAATTTAAGGGTACAAATATTCAGACCAGCGCCTCCATCTACTAAGACTCTTTTGACCTTATTCTTATGAATATAGACCTCAAGGTGTAAATCACGGTTATGAGATGGTTGTGATGGTAGGTCTTGCTCAGAAAAGGTAAGAATATTATCAATAATGTGTCCTACCATGGCTTGAAATTGATTTGTATCAATATCCTTGGGGACATATGATTCCGACAAGGCTTTCTCTAAGATTTCTCAATGTGTGGGAGATAGCCTTAAGATTTCTAAGATGGATATCTGTGTGGGGGTCTTCTTGAGTTGGTCTAAGAGATTGTACTTGTTGGGATTGGACGTTGGAAAAGTGAGTTGTGCCATAAACTGGGATGGGACTCCTTGGATAGTGACATTTCCATGTCATGTGGTGAATCCACACTCAACACTAGGTCCTTTGATGGTGACAACTGTAATGATGCTATCACAGGATGTGACCACATTTGAATAGCTATGTTGTATGTTTTTATAATCTTTAGCTTTCTCATTACTATTCCACTTATTATGATCTGGCATAGGGTTCTTGTATATCTTGAGATCTTGATTCCTAGTTGGTACTTCAATAGAGATGATGTTGTTCTCTATGATATCTTGGATGATGTTCTTGAGTCTCATGAATTTGCAGTTTTGTTTCCTTTGATTTTATGAAAGTCACAAAGATCGTTTGCATTGTACCAGGATGGTTTCTCTTGCGGTTCTTGGTAATTTTTAAAGTTGGGAAATGTTATTAGATTTGATTCTACCAACTTTTTCATGATGTTTTCGATGGGCTCAGATAACTATGTAAACTTGTGCTTGGGATAGTTGTTCCTGTTGGCAGTTTACCATTGTTGCATCTCTATGTTGTTGATTTGAATGTTCTGAGGGGATACTATTTGTTGCATTATTGGTGGTATGTTATCAACTTGATTGTTGTTGGATCTAGGTGCATTTAGGATCACCTTAGCATCTACCACACCATAATTTGTCACATTTTTTTTTTTAGCCCAGACACAAGGTTTGTCATTTGAACTAGTTGATGATCTGTTGTAATCTTGATTATTCCCTTGTGATATTAGAGCTCATTCAATGTTAAGGGCTTGAGGCACAAGCTCATCATAGGATGTGATGCACTACATTTTTAAGTGGAATGAGAGATCAAGATCTAGATTGCTTATGATGATTCCCACTTGTTGTTCGTCAAGAAGGGTCCACTTGCTCTTACTAGATTTTTGTGTCCATCGTTGTAAAAAATTAGAAAAAAATTCTCCTTTGGTTTGTTTCAGAGTGTATAACTCTTCTAGACTAAATTCCATGTAGATTTTAAAGGAGAAGTGATCGATGAATTGATCAATGATTTCTTGAAAGGTTTTAATGCCAGGAGATAGATGAGAGAACCAATCCATAGCAGGACCTATTAAACTTCAAGGGAATAGGTGCATTAGATATGAATCATTATAGGCCACCTCCATACACATGACATTGAATTCTTTGACATGGTTCACGTGACTTCCTCTCCCTTTATATTTATCAAATTTGGGGACCTCAAATCCATGAGGGAATGGTACCATTGCAATGTTGCAATCAAAGGGATAAGTACATAGGTTTTGTGTATGGGGCTTCTTTGTTTCGACCATCCAAAAGTCTTGCATTTCTTAGGATAGCACCTTGAGTTGCGAAGCTAGATCGTCTTGCGGATTTGGTGGAGGAACATATGATGGGATGAGGGATGAATTGCTTATGGGATTTTGATATGATATTGTATTGTATGGGGTGTATGGTGGAGTGAGATTAGGTGAAGATGATTGATGTGTCAATATGTATGTTCCTAGCATGTTTAGATTGACGATGTTCTGTTGAGGGTTATAGTAGGAACTTTGCTGCTATTGGTGTTGTTGATATTGGGCATATTGTTGAGCTAGCAAGGCTTTCTATTGTTGTTGCACCACAAGGGATTTTTGTTGGCCTCGTTGTTGTTGTATCATGATGGCTTGTTGTTGGGCTTGATGTTGTTGTTGTGTCATGATGGCTTGCTATTGGGCTTGTTGTTGTTGCTATACTGTGATGGCTTGTTATTGGGCCTGATGTTATTGTTGTGTTGCAATGGCTTGCTGTTGGGCTTGATGTTGTTGTTGTGCTACTAAGGATGCATGATAGGCTTCTTATTGTTGTTGTTGTTGTGTGACTAAGGATTCTTTTTGTTGTTTTTGTTGTTGTTGTTGTTGTTGTTGTTGGATGGCTTGCTGATAAGCTTGTTGTGCTTGTTGTAAGGTTGAGGTATGATTTTGCAATATAGGACCAGTTGATTTTTGGGATATCTGTGATAGATTGTGGGTGTTGATGTTTTGGATTGGTTATGAGTATGTGATGAGATGTTGAGAGTTCCTTTGGTTCAACATTCCTTGTAAAATGGTGGATTTTGATGGAGGAATGTAAGTTTGAGATCCCATTTGATTTTGCATGGTGAGCAGGATCATGGGGAAGGATGTGGATGTTGGCATTAGATTTGGCAATGGTGTCAACACACTAGGACCTTGAGTTCATTGATTGAAAATAGTCCCTTGATTGATGTTTAAGGGATTTTCTTGTGCTTAAGATGTGATCAAGGTACTTCTTTGATTGATAAGGTTCATACCCAAGGCGTTGGTTTGATTTGGATCAATGATATATGATTGGGATGTGTCTTGTGATGACAATGGTATAGATGATCTCGTTGAAGGATTGGGTAAAGGCATCCCTATTTGCATTGAAGTTTGACTCTATGATATAGTATGCCCTTGCGTGATACCTTGAGATACTTGGTCTATACTGCTTTGCATGATGGTGGGCATACTTGTGGTACTCATGGATGTAGATGAAGATGGATGGCCCTGGTAGGTAGAGGTTGTGGTGGAGTAATGGAGATCAAGGGGTTTATGTAGTTGTTTTTAATTATTGGGGATGGGAGGAGCACCAAAGGTAGGCGTCCAAGTGGTTGCTGGAGGTGGAGGATTGGTATCAAGAGTACCCGCAAGTGTATTGCTTTAAAATGGAAGAGTTAGACCAAAGTCCTTAGCAAGGCTAGCTACAAGACTAGGAGTAGGTGTTTGATTTATCCCCGATGGTGGAGTGATGAATCCTTGTGCCAAATTTTGTGTCATAAATGATGGATAAATAAGGGTTATGTTTTCAAAGGCTTGATGCTCCATGATTTATTCCTTAGTAATCACAAAGGAATTGTTCGTGATATCTTCTATTTCATAAGGCCCTATCAAAGATGATGGTTGTTGTGATGGTGTGACTTGGCTTATTAGGTCAAATTCTAAAGGATTTGGATCACTTGAGGTAAATGTGACTTTGGTTTTCTCCATGATTCTCTTGTATTGTGATCTCATTTTTACCATAAATTTTGGGTCACTGATGAGAGAGTTGTGTTGAGATTTATAATGTTTGAAATCTCTAGTGGACTCAAATTTAGGTAGAAGGGATTCTCTAAGTCTTTTTGGAGCAATGATGATGATGGGGAATGAAAAGATGGGTGATATGGAAAGTGATCTTTGCAATCATTTTGGGGAAACACTTTTGACTTTGAGTTTGGTGTTTTGACGCTAGGATGTTGATGAACTTGGGAATATTTAGGGTAGACTTGTGACCTTCAAGATAAACTAGTTCAAGGATGATAGCTAACTTAGCTAGGTGCATGGAAAAGGATACATTTCACATACAGTTTCACAAATTTAGAGGCTTGGTTTGATTTAGATGCTTAATTCAAAAGATGGTGTATTTGAAAGCTTTTGCAAAGATAGGTGAGGTGAAGCATGAAATTTTGATGAAGGGTGGATGAAATGTTTGACCCAATGTTGACTTAGAATGAACCTATGTTTTCTAAGACCATGGTAGCGAAAATGATGCTAGACCTCTAAAATTTTCAAATCCTAAAGACCCAATATTGACTTTAGATGAGAGGATAAATGGGGATGTTTAAACCCGTTCTTCTTCTCCTAGCTAGAGCATAGTAGTTTCTTAACAAATGAAAATGATTGCGGTAAAGAATTATAGCACAATTCCTACCATACTTTGAGTTACAATTTTTGTGTCTGAAATGATGGGATGCAGGGTTTACTTTATGGACCTTGGTTGTATGATGGATCATTCAAAAAAGCTAAGTATCATGAAAAAGACCAAGGTTTTGACTCCAAAATAATGCATATAATTCTAGACTATACCTTGAAGTGTATCTATAAAATTTTGCTACTATCTTGTTTCTATTCTTGTGAATTGCTAAAAGGTGTTTTTTGAAAATATTTGGTTTAAGATGCCTGAGCTTAGAATGATGACCTATAGATCTTGTTTTGGGGATTTTAATCTTGTGTGAGATCATTACAGAAGAAGAAGATAATTATTGCCACATGAGAGGTGGTAATATGGGTCGTCTAGCCAAAATATCTACTCTTCATTCTTATTTATCCAAGATAGTTGCAGCAATTCTCCACTAGTTGTATATATTTCTTTAGTTTTAAAAGTGAAGGTTCTCAAACTACTGACAATATTTGTTTGTTCTCCCTCAATGTATTCAAATTTTGGTTGAACAATAGCACCCAGAAAGTGGGGTTGTAAAACAGGAGCGTTTGGTCTCCAAATGATCATGTGAGGTTCAATTTGTGTCTAGTTTATCTTGCTTAGATGAATTGATTTTACAAAAACTCTTCTTGATTAGGTTTCCAACAAAATGTTTATTTCAAAAACATCATAACTTTCACAATTTCCACTTTGTGAAAATCATGAGATTAGAGCCACAATTGCTTATGTTGTCTTTGTGGAATATGGATTATGATAGAGTCAAGATATTTAGAAGTCGCTAAGAATAAAAAACCCTTAGGACAAGTAGCAATATCAAAGCTAAATCAAGAGGCACTCATATTTACCAAAATGTTTGAAATTTTGAAGATCGTGAATGTTTATTTTTGGAACGTTTTGGAACCAAGCAATGTATCAAACTGACTCACAATCATATACAATCCTATGTTTGAAATGGCTATACTTTGTTGAGTTCCCACTTGGATTTCTCCAAAAACTAAACAATGCAAATAGTTAGAGATATCGCGGTCCATGCTTTTGGAAGTGTTCCATTGATATCGCGGCCCTCTTGTTTTATCTAACCAGGATCGCAGGGTTTGCTAGTTGTGGAACTACCCGATCAGCCAATCAATTTGTATATCCACCAAGCCAAGGCTTTGTTGATTATCACATGCAGTCGGCCGATTGAGAGTTTTTGAAACCTTTGAACCTCCGATTTATGGTTTGGATTTTTCATTTTTCAGTGACAGGTAGACTTGATGGGCAACACACCTCCCCACTTTTCGAATCATTTAATACATGGTACAGATTCTTTAATGAAATTCTCTTCAAGCACCTCATCATGTGCATTCCAATTTAGAAAATCCTTCGAATCTTTTGAAAAGATGACTCTTAAATGAAAATTTGGTGGAGAAGATATAGTAACGGATTTACACGTGTTTTCTTAATAAATTACTTCTTTTCCCTGTCGTCATCCTATAGTGAATTCATGAACGAAGAGAAGGTGGCAGCGTCCTGATCCCAATTTTTCGTCAATATGGTGCTTCCTGGTGAAGTTGTAGAATGGGAAAAAGAGTTGGTGCCAGTCGCTCAGCTAAATTTAATTTGGCATGAGGAAGAGCAACTCAACATTGTCTCTGAGTTACACTCGCTTGCATGAAAAGAAAAGACCAGCTACACTGAGTTTCGCAAGGTGATCTTTGTCTTAGATAGAGAGGAGGAGCAAGCCAAATTTAATAAATTGGTTAATGAAATTCTTGTAGAGATTTTCTGAGCTCCGACTCCTCTAGTAGTTTAGCGACTTAGTTCCTTTATACAATTTTCAACAAAAATAATTTCTTTTAACAGAAACTGAATCTTTATTTTGCATGCACACAAAAAAATTGTAATTATGAATAGTGACCAAAATTTTAGGTTGTAACAGAAACGGTGTCTATTTCTTGATGAATTATTACAACTTCGGTAATTCTCGGGGATAGTTATGATAGTCATGGTATATATATCAAAAAGAATAAAAAAGAGGGGGCTTTTGTTCGCAGACAATTTGATTATGCGGCTGTTGGGTCTTTGAACTCATATTTCATATTGAGAAATAAGGGAATACGATTGAATCTTGAATTCATTAATTTTTTCTTGATTGCAAATGTCTTTGTGCTTTTGTGATCGTTCTCCATATGATACATTCTATGTCGAGTTGTGTTGATGTGTTATTTTCTAAATCTGTGAATTCTAAATTAAATTATCATGTTACATTAGTCTGCTATTTGTTTTCCTTGTTCACTACTTGGGAATGTGGAACAAATGAATTGTGTGTCGTTTATTCACATTTCCTTCCTTTTGAGAATAGAACTTTGCATTTGTGTCATGTTTATGCACAAATTGTTTGTTTTCCTTTCCTTCTTTCTGGTTAAAAGTACATCAAGGTTTTTATTCATTGCATATCTTTGAAGGTAGTTGCGCCTTGTAAAATAAGCAAAGAGAACTTGCAACTATCGTTGTAAGTGACTCAACTATTGGCTAAGTTGTCACTTCGTGCGGGCTTGGGAGTATTTATTGATGTGACAAATATATCCACCAACAAATCCTCAAAGCAATGATGAGTTCTTTTTAAGCACCAAAAACCAAGTGTGAGTTTGCTTGTTCAGTTTTAAGCCCAAAGTAAGATGATGCTATGAAGATTCAGTTTTAATCCCATTTGAGCATTCATTTTAAGACCAAATTTAAATCTAGTGAGGTCCTAAAACAAAAAGTAGAAAGCATGAAGATTGGGTTATAATTTCCCCAAAGTGTTTAAACGCTCTTTACAATTATATAATTTTAAGATAGAGGACGCTTTCTTCATTTCAGCTCCATGTCTTTCAACCTACAAAATCTTGTTAGTCTAACAACCAGAACATAGTTAGACACACATTAGTAATCAAATAAATCCATAAAATTAAGGCACATGTTTGAAAAATAATCAAAAAATTTCTTACCAAAGTAGGGCATCGTTGAAACGATAGTGTCGCAATTTGAAGTTTGGGCGTCACTCTGGTGAAAATGGGCATCACTCTGTAGCAAAATAGTGAACATGATAGCGTCGCTATTTGGAATGGCACCACTGATAATGATAGCATCGTGATTTGTAATTTAAAAGCATCGCTCTGGCAAAGTCGAGTGTCGTTGTTTAAATTCTTCAATACCTCTAGATTAATTCGGTGTTGTCAGAATTAATCGATGTCAGTGCATTAAATGGGCATCGTTGTTTCAAAGTGGGTGGGTGTTGCTATGTGGAGACGCTCTATAAAGGGTGTCATTGATTGTAATTTGGGTGCCACTACAACCTACAAAATATGAATTCAACAGAATTCGAGCTAAACTTTGATTAAATTGTCGTTTTACCCTCCTTCTAGTGCCAGAATGTGAGACGAGGATTGTCGGAGTTTTGTAATTGGTTTGACTTCGAAACTTGATTAAGGATAAAATATTCAATAAAAAACTATGAGGCCAATTGGAAGCACTAGATATCAGAGTTACAAATCTAAATTCGAAATAATTAGAATTTTATCCTTCATGGAAAAAAAGATGTTGTATACGGTGAGCATCACTCCTTAAAAATGTTGTTTGATGAAAAAAACTAGTTTTCAAAGGAGATGGAAAAAGAAGTGCAATATGATTCCAAAAAAATTGAAAAATTATAATTTAGAATCTACAGACAAAATGTCACAAATCACTAGTTTGCATCATCTTCAAATTCCTCGCGATTTAGCCGCTATAGGTGCCCAAAAGTGAAGATTTAGTTAGAAAAAATTATTTAAGTGTCCAGTTTGGCCAAAAATTGTAAACCAGTATTGTGGGATTACCCTCTGAAAAAGATGGATCTATTTGTCTCCAAATAGTGACCTATTTATAAGAGAGAAAATGATAGATGAAGGGTTGAGATCAAAAAGCTTAATCAATGGTTGAGGATGAAAGGAAGAGGAGGTATGGATCAAGGATTCTCATCAACAGATGAGAAGACAAGATCACATGGATCAAGGAAATGGTCAAGGGTTTACATTTGTCTCAAACAAACACACTTTTGACTTGCACACATAGGTCAAAGGCAACTTGTTTAAAAGGTTAAAAGATAACTTGTAAGTCAAGTTACAAGGTAACTTGCATTTGAAGCTAAGTAAATATCCCATTTTCAAATGATGAAGGAATAAGAATATTCTCTTGGAATATTCCTATGGGTGAGGAAAAAAACATTTTGCAAATTAAAACAAAGTTTTAATTGTGCAAAAAAGGGGTAAGGAATATTCCATGGGAATATTCCCTTTGATTAGAAGAAATTTAGTTTAATTAGAAATTTAGTTTAATTGTTAATTAAATAAGATATAATTTATGCAATTTAGGGAATTTGGAGGAATTAAATGATTTTCATTAAATTAAATGATTTAATGAATGGAGAAAGGTAAAATGACATTTAATTAAATAACTTGGGGTTATTTAATTAAATTAGAAGACTTAGGGGATTAAATTAAATATGTTGATTTATTTAATTTAATTAGATGAAATGTTAGTATGAAAGGGGGTGAATTAATCTAATTTAATAAATTAGATTAATAGACAAAAATGATGCAAATGATTAAATAGCTAAGTTAATTAAACCAATTTAAACGAAAAGAGGATGGATTTTAGAGGAAATGATGTTAGTAAATATGTCTTGAGTGTATGATATTGATTAGGACATTTTTCAATGTCTACAAAAAGATCTTGCAAGCCTCATCTTCTTTGAGGGGTAAAGAGGAGAGTTGACATCACCAAAAAACATCCAGTGGTTCAAGGAGTTTCTACTTTTTAGGAGATTGGACCAAGTCTCTCTTCGAAGGAAAGTATTATTAGGGGCATAAGTATTAGAAAGAACCAAATTAGAGTGTCCAGGAGTTTTTGAAAAGAGGATATTAAGGATTTTTTTCCATAGACATGAGCGAACCATGGAGGAGGGGTTTCCACAAAGTATCTAAACCACATGAGGCCCCATCTACATCAAAAACAAAAGAAAGAGAATTAGGCCATATGTACTTACAAGTTTTAACAAGTTCCACATCACTCATTTTGGTTTCTTGAATAAGAAAAATGCCAGGCTTATATTCCTTAATGAGGTACCTGCAATATGTTTTTGTGGAGAGTATTTAGCCCCCTGACATTCCACGAGAGAATTAAAAAAATTTAGTTCTTCTAGAGAAATATAAGCGATTAAGGAATATAAGACCCCTGACATTCCATTGGCTATATATTTCACTGAGGGGATATAGAAATATGTTTTTTTGTGGAGGGTGCTCTAGTTCCCATTGGCTATATCTTTTGTTTTTCCCTTTTTTGTAGTTTCTCTAAAAGAAAATTGTCTTGGTTTGGAATTGGTCCCCACATCCATAGATTTTCATAGCCCTTACATAGAATTCATAGACAAAGGTGAGGGGGAGAATGGAGAAGGCCAACTCTAGTCTCTCCATGGATTGGAGAGATTGGGTTAAACTTAGGAGACTCCATCTTAAAAATGGGTGAATCATCCTTTTCCTTTTTCAAAAAATCTTCAACCCTAAGGGGAGTAGAGAATTCAAGAATCTTTCCCAAATTTGACTCAGGAGGGGGGGTAGATGAGAAATTTATGAAGTTCTATTTTCATCCAGGTTTGTTGAGACTTTGCTTGAAGACGCCCCTTTAGGGAAGCTTACTAGAGGGGAACCAATAAGGCATCACCAAGGGGAACCTCTACAAGAATAGAGGGGTATACAATGGGATCCTCAACTAGAGGCTACGAGGCCATCTTAATAGATTTAGGAAGAGGGGATTTCAAAATATTTTCTTATGTCTGGCCTGAGAGATCTGAGAAGGAGCTTGCCACACTCTTATCTTTGCTAAGAGTAAAGGAACTCCTTACCATATTTTTTGGTCAAGCATGATAGAGGTGACCCACTGAAGAACATTTTTGACAAAAGAGAGCCAAGTTCTCATACTCAATAGGTTGAGTCCACTTTCTAAGCCTAGACTCCAAGATGATCGAGGTTGACATGGCCTTGTTGGGTTCAATGCTGACATAAAATCCAAAAAACACCATTTTAGTTCTTTCTTGGTGATATGGTCCAAAGAGAGGAACTTTCCAAAGGTGTTGGCCACTCTTGTGATGATCTCTTCATCCCAAAATTCTAAGGGTAGGCCCGGAGGCCTGACCTAGGTTGGGAGAGTAGCAACCAGACACACAAAAGGGTCAAGACCAGGATGCCATTTACAAAGCATAAGACTCTATTTCTTGAAGAGCCAAGGGCCATAGGTAAGAGCCTTCAGACATTCCTCTTGGAGGGAGAAGGTGAAGTAGAACAGATTCTTCAGAAGTGTTGAAATAGATAGGGAGCCTTTTATTGGCCACTTGGAGGAGACCCATTTTCTCACAAATTCTATATTGGGACATCTTCCAACAAACTTTCCAATCAACATGTTCTCTATTTTCACTAGAGATCAACCAATAGATGGATCTTTGATTTTGATAGCGGTACCTTCTTCAAAGAGAACAATTTGAACATTGTTAGAGGTTTCTTTTTTACTACCCAGAAAGAGGTCTTTCCAATAGGATGAAGGGTTTTGACAATTGGGGATTTTAGCTGGGGAGGACATGGGGACATGGGGTATCCCACTAGGCTTGTGAACCCTTTCAAAAGGCAGGAGTCATTAGGTAGTAGGAACATTGCCAACAACCACCTGCAATATAGAGTCCCAAGAACCAAGGGATTCTCGCCCTACACTTGAGTCCCACCCACAACTCATTTCAAAAATTCTTCACAAAAAATTCATCTATTTAAATAATTTATTAAAGTTAATTATGAAATTTAAATTATTTAAGATAAGAGATAAATTAATTTTTCATTTAATTTAATTTAATTTATTTATTAAAAAAAAAATGAATAAGTCATTAAAGTGAAGTTCTTTAAATCATTTTTAAAAATAATTTAAATAATTGAGTTAATTTTTTTAACTTAAATTAAAGTTCAATTAAATAATGTATATAAACTTAACTATATTTATATAAATTATTAAAAGTAAATTTATTTATTTTTTAGAGAAAAGGTGTTGTGCAACTTATAAATACTATTAATATTAAAAAGAGGAGCTAATGATAAATGTTATCATAATAAATAATATAGCAATAAACTAGTACAATGAGGGAGAAAAAAGACATTTCCCAAACAAAGACCATTACATATACTATCGCAGCATGAGGAAACAATGGAAAACCCAATAAAAATGGATTTATTTGTTGTCGTGACCACTAGAAGGAGGTGCTTCCTCATCAACTACAAGCACACGGTTGGGATCTATGTTGTGATGAGCACCAATAGAACACATTAAGCCAAGAGTTGGCACCCTCTTAAAGTCGTTGATGGAGCAGGTAGAGGATGACCTAATAGAGTGTGAAGGGTTGACAAAAGAAACTTTATTTTGTTCATAGTTTTCAGTGTAAATAGGTGGTAATGAGAATTCCATGTAGAATTAAATACTAAACAATAATTCTTAAGCAACCCCTTGGAGAAAGCATCACAAAGACACCTAGCCTCAAAGGAGGAGATGTGAAGGGTATTATTAAATATACCACCAATAAGGTAAATACCTTTAGAACTATCATAAAACTTAAGAGATTCTTGCAGCTGATCACTACTAAATATGGAATTCCAAAACTATTTTGACGAAGGAAATGAACTAGGGATGAAAATTTTAAGAGGTCCATTGAATCGGAAAGGAAAGCACTAGCAATATCAAAAGATGAATAGAAATAGAGGGTCCAATATAAATTCACTATTAATCGCTTGATCAAGCTCTTTTTCCACTCTATCATAATTAAACTCAAACACAAAGCTTAATTTCTCTTTGTCAAAGGGACCAATTGTAGTAGATGTCTCTTGATCAAGATCCCCGCATAAGCGAAATTTGTTATTCAACATTTTGAGAGATTCCAAGCCAAACAAGCATCTAAAAGCTCAGAGAGATGTGAATTGGTTGTGAAGGAATGCAATTGATATAGGCAAAGATGGAGAGAGGGTACAATAGATAATAAATACGAAAAAATAAATGATTCACATTGCATTTGATATTCCCATGGAGATTACAACACAATCACTGGCCAAACAAGATATTAAATGGTCCAAATTGATGCCACTTGTTTAATGGTAATAATTAGTCTACACACGATCAAGAGATTATCGATAATACCATAGCCAAGACCACTAGTAAGACTCAACATTTTTATTTATTCCACACATGCTAGACATTAATGTCCTTGCACACAATTTTGCTAAGTTGTCAATCAATGACTTTTGGAATAAAAAATGCAAATCATATAAACAGAATGTTTATACTACAATTATAGTTTTTGTTTTGTTGTGACATTAGATCTATTGTGATGTCAATAGGCTATCCTTAGAAAGGTAGTCGATTATTGCTTGGTCCAATTCAAAAAAATCATGTGATTTTCAATTGCTAGGTTTTCCAATTTATCTGCCAAAAAATTTGCCTCCCTATAACAATGCATGATTCCAAAATTTAACTTTATTTATATAGATTTATTAAACTTAAATTGTTTACAGTAACATTTATTAAAGTTAAACTTAAATTTATTAATATATTTTTATTTATTTATTTAATATATTTTATGTTGCACTTGCAGATGTTACTAGCTAAAACACTTCATGTTGTATGCTACTTGTTTGTCACTTTAGTCCTCATATCGTGTGGTTTTAGTTCATCGCATGCTCTTAAAAGATTCAAAGCTCAAGGTTTGATGGTGCAATTTTATAACATATGGCGATGATTTCATAGTGGGCCCAAGGTTTTATTGGCCTATTGAAGGATGACTAAGATCCACTTGTCATCATTTCGTGCACTCTCTTCATATCACAAGTTCTAAAATTATAAGCCATCCAAATTTGTGACAATGCGAAATAGTGACATGTGTCCCAAACTTTTGTCATGGCATGCCAACTATGTATCCTCGCCTGAAGACCTAGTGGTCAAAGTGGGACAGTTAAGATTATCATGAGAGATGGGTTCTTGTGAACCACTACTCATGAATTATGGGTCAATGAGTTTGACTCAAAAAACTATATGGTTGAATCCTGATAGCAATATCATAATTTGACACGTTGTGGAAGAAACCTCCTACTTATCAATTGATGAGCTAAAGGGGCTCTATAATGAATGGTTCACAAGGCATAACACTTGTTGAAGGTTTTGGAAATGGGGTAGCAAGCTAAGTGGGCTTAACCTTGGGGGAAACTCTGTAGTTAAGCGCGCTTGAGCTGGAGCAGTACTGGGATGGGTGACCTCCCAGGATGGACCAATGCTTCACCTCTGTGAGCATCACCTAGATGCAATGAGTGCTAAGTGGATCATTCATTATCATGAGAGATGGGTTCTTGTGGACCACTACTCATGAATTATGGGTCAATGAGTTTGACTTGAAAACTACATGGTTGAATCCTGATAGCAACATCATAATTTGACACGCTGTGGAAGAAACCTCCTACTTATCAATTGACGAGTTAAAGGGGCTCTATAATGAATGGTTCACAAGGCATAACACTTGCTGAAGGTTTTGCAAATGGGGTAGCAAGCTAAGTGGGCTTAACCTTGAGGGAAAATTTGTAGTTAAGCGTGCTTGAGCTGGAGCAGTACTGGGATGGGTGACCTCTCGGGACGGACCAATGCTTCACCTCTATGAGCATCACCTAGATGCAATGAGTGCTAAGTGGATCATTCATTATCATGAGAGATGGGTTCTTGTGAACCACTACTCATGAATTATGGGTCAATGAGTTTGACTTGAAAACTACACGGTTGAATCCTAATAGCAATATCATAATTTGACACGTTGTGGAAGAAACCTCCTACCTATCAATTGATGAGCTAAAGGGGCTCTATAATAAATGGTTCACAAGGCATAACACTTGCTGAAGGTTTTGCAAATGGGGTGGCAAGCTAAGTGGGCTTAACCTTGGGGGAAAATTTATAGTTAAGAGCACTCGAGTTGGAGAAATACTGGGATGGGTGACCTCCCGAGACAGACCAATGCTTCACCTTTGTGAGCATCACCTAGATGTAATGAGTGCTAAGTGGATCATTCATTATCATGAGAGATGGGTTCTTGTGAACCACTACTCGTGAATTATGGGTCAATGAGTTTGACTTGAAAACTACACGGTTGAATCCTAATAGCAATATCATAATTGTAAAGTGTCTTTACATATGGCCATTTTTTATTTGCTTGTTTGTTCTAATGTATTGCGACTTCAATACAATGGATTTTCAAATAAAGTTAAAGGGAATGATTAGTTGAAGATCAATGATCCATATTCAAAACTAGGAAATGAATACTTGTAGACACTCTATTTGTGCATATGAGATTTAATGGCAGAAATCTACCATTATCTATCATATTTCCTCATAAATGCTTTAGAGTCGTAGGGTTCTATTGTTATTTTGAAGATTTTAAAAATCCCTAGAATATTTTAATTGTTAAAATTCTTCCTATAATACAAAACCCTAGCCATCACTAAAACTTAAAATGAGTCAAGCAAGCTATCAACCATCAAGAACCAAATTAGGGTTAGATGAAGACCTTCTTATTCAACTGTCGGGCTCATCAGGGAAAGCTATGCATGTCCAAGGGTCAATAATATTATCAAACCGACTATTTGACAAAAGAGGAGAAGTGTAATGTCCCCAATTTAGCCCTACACTCTTCAATGACAATTAGCCTATTTCCAGAGACCCATAGGCTAATTAGAAGTGTAAATTAGGCTTTCCTATTTTGTAGGAGGTTTCTGATGAGCTTCTAAAGGGTTGCATGAAGGAGTTTGACAATGATATTTTTGGAGCTTTTTGGGTTTTTTGAGAGCTTCGGGGTGTGATAACATGCATTTCTATTTGGTATTTAGCATGCAGGAAAGGTTTCTAGGTTTTTTTGGGTTTTCAGAGATCTCCAGAGGGGTGTAACATGCATCTGATTTTGTCAATCTTTCCAGGAACTTACTATTTTTAGTAAGTCATGTTAGCTGCTTGGTTTGTGCTCAAATTGAGTTTGGTAACACTTACTATTTATAATAGTATGTTATTTTTGGTAAGTACTATTAGTGGCAGTGTCATTTTAGCAACAACTCAGCTATTTCAATCCATTATTCTATTTTTGGTAGTAAGGCAGTTCAACTTTGGGCATTGGCTTCTCCATCCTTCATAGAGCTAAGTTTTAATAACTTAGAAATTTATCAGTGTTTCATTTTGGACCTCGTGCCTAGGAGAATGACTTCAAGTTGTTTTAAAAGAGGGGACTTGAGTTGGATGCCTAAAGAGGAGAAATAAATATATTAAAGTTAAAATATTTGCCTAAGTGGACGCCTAGGAAAGTGAGCAAAAAAAGGTAGTTTAAATTATTATTTCAAAATGGTGTTAGGGTGTCCCTTTTGGAGAAGTTGAAGTGATTCATATTTCTTTCTTGGAGGTTACAGAGTGATTCATTTTCCAAGAGAGACTTATTTATTTAGGTTGTGCTCCTTCATTTGTATCTTTGGAAAATTATTATGTCGAATTGCTGCTGAAATATTTTCTGAGCTTTTCTTCGAGGAACACATACCTCTTAGCTTCTTCTTCCAGACTTCATGCTTGAAAGATAGTACCTAGCTGAACTTACTAAAGACTGTGCTTCACTTAGGAGTGCAGATAGAGCTTCATTTTCTGATTTATAATAGCAAATTGCTGGTGTATAATATGTTATTTCTACTACTAGAAGTGCTTGGTTGTAGCACATTTTCATTCATAACTTGTTAGGCGAATTTCTTATGGTTTTGCGTATTGGATCTATGGTTTTCCCTTTCCAAGGTATCCCTTTGCACATAGTTTCAAATTTTTAGAGGGAATCCTTGAATTTCTAGAGTTGGTCGTCACTTTTTGGTGATTGTACTTTTCTTTGTAGCTACATTGGGAAGTGTTCATAAATAATTGAGGGTCATTTGGAAAAGTTTCTCCATTGGTGCATGATTTCCTAGCTCCTAGCTTCCTTATGCATTCAGTTTCATCTTCATCAGAGGTGTTTGGAGGGAGATATGAACATTTTGGTGAAATTCTATACTGCTGGTCCAATTTTTTGTTTCATATTGTTTCTTATCAGATCTGATAAACAGATGTAATGAGCTTAAATTCTTATCATTTCTCATTTTATTTAGTTAGGGAAGATATCTCTAACTCTATGATGTATTTGGTCACATTATACTGAACTGTTGTGCGGCTAAAGTGAATATTGTAAAGCTTGTTTAGTAGTACTAAGCAGTTGATATAAATATGCACTTTACATTCTTGTTTATACTCCCACTGAAGAAGTGGTTGAGTTTATTATTTACTTTTCAACATTTTATTATTTACTTCCCCCCACTGAAAAGTGGTTGTGTGGAATTGTGGTTGGCATGTCGCCTATGTATTTGTTTTATATTTTCACTCGTGTTGCATAAGTGATCAATTTGTCATCTTTTAGTTCTTATATGGTCAGCTAGCCGCCTATCTCAATTGTATTTCATTCCAGTTTACTAATGATCCTTGAAACTGTATGCTCTCACCTCGCCCACATTGGGATCTTGGTGATCAGAAGGTGAAGGGTTACTATTCTTCTTGGTTTATTATTGGAGCTAATGCTGACAGTATTGAAATTGTGTTGTTAAATTTAAAAAAACTAAGGGGGATATTTTAAGAAGGGATGGAGCTATCCTTTTTAATGGATGGACTTTGTTTGAGTACGAGTATAGGAGGGATTTTGCTAAGAAAACCATTTCCAACATTTGGAACTTGCACCTTGGTAAGTTGTTGGTTCTATTTTTTTATGAGTGTCAGTCTAATTAAGGAAATAGAAAAGAGCTATAATGTAGATATCAAAGTAGTTTTAACTCTCAAGGGTTACATGCTAGTAAGTTTGGACAAGGAATATATATCTAAGGTCTTTAGTCTGAATATGATGGAAAACAAGCCTATTGAATTCAATTCCTTGTATAATGAATACCAAAGAGACAAACACAACTATAGATCATTAATGACATCTTGGGTCATGTAGGGATATAGGTATGTTTTTTTTTATGATAAAGTTCCAAGTCTTTGCATGCCAAAGGGAGGAGAAGGTAAAAAATATTCCAAAATCCCAAAATTTGGGGAAAGGGGAGCTTAGAGGAAAGGCATGACATGGAGGGAAATTTTGATAGGGATATAGGTATGACCAAGTCCAAAATCCAAAAATTGAAAGAAAAGGGGACATAGAGGGGAAAGGGGATTCTAGAGGAAAGACATGATTGGGAGAGAAACTCTAACATTTATGCTAGGATAATTGAGTTCAAAATATTATAATTGAAGGAAAATAAACTTAAATGGAAAAAGGGACTTTGGAGGATATTCAAGTCAGGATGAGTAAGTCCAAAATATTGAAATTGAAGGAAAAGGGGACTTTAGAGGAAAGGTATGATAGGGAGGGAAACTCTAATATGGATGTATATTCAAGTTCAAAATCCCAAAATTTTAAAAAAGGGGAATTTCAAAGAAAGGAATGTTAGGGAGGGCATGTCTGACAATGATGTCAAGATGAGCAAGCTTGAAATCCCAAAAGTAAAGGAAAAGGGGAGTTTAGAGGAAAATCGTGCTAGGGAGTGCAGATTCAATAGGGATGTTGGGATGACCAAGTCTAAAATCTTTAAATTTCCTAAAATCACCTAAATAAAGGCCAAATTACTAGGCATTGACCAAAAGTAGTACCTTTGAAAAAAATTACTAAAGATATTTGATGAAAGCACTTTGAATTAACACCCTTAGATAGCCACACAATGCAAGGGATTGAACTAGATATTTCTCATATTAGTGAAATCAGCAAAGGGTGGAAAAGGTCAATGCACAACTTGGTAGTAGAACAAAAATAAAATGAGACACATTAAAATGGGGTTCCAACAAGGGTATCCTAATAGATTATTATACTATGACTATGATCTTAAGTTGATACATCTTTTGAGTCACATTGGGGGTACCATGTACTATGACTATGAGGTTACATTGATATATCTTTCGAGTCACATTAGGATGCACCATGTATTACCCCCTTGCCATTTTTTTACACATGGGGGACATCATGCATCCCATTTACATTTATGCTAAATTATGAATATTTCCTTGGATATAGGGGCATTAAAATTTCCCTTTTAAGTGATATTGCACCTTATTGCATTATCTTTCCCATATGGGGCTCGTTGTTCTATAAAATATTTCAAAATTACATCTTACATTATTTTTCTCCCTTTAGCCATTTTGATTGCATCTAAAGGTATTGCACTAAGCACTCTCCTTTCGAGTTGTGGGACCTTGCTCCTTATCAAAGCTATATGCCTTATTTTGGACCCTTTCCCACATTTTCAATTCCATGCCACTAGGGACTTATTCCCTTAATAACCTTTATGTGATCAAGATCTTAGATGCCACATTAGAGTCATATGCCTATCTTTTTTTCTTTTGTACTTACACAAGGATTCTCATCCAGTAAGGGTTGCACCAACATTTTTTTTCCCATGTAGGGGGTAACTTTTTATTTGTTGATACCATCTACAACGATTGTTGTTACATGATGCATTATTTACATTCATTACTATATGATTAGATGCTTATATAATCACATAATTGTAGTCTTACATGTTTCAATTATATTTACTTTTCATGTATTTTTCCTATGGATAAAACTAATAGTGTCAAAGGGGGCATATCCTATCACTAATATTTCTACAATAAGATATGCAAATGATTAAAATATTATAGAGACCCATATTATGAAGAACACATAGAAGGAAAGAACACATGACCATATTTTCACATGGTCCATTACTTTAGATGAAGCCCATGACAATAACCTTGAGTGTCTAAATATTTACTTTACATGTATGTTTGTAAGTGCTACATATTTTGAGATGTTTGGTTATTCTAAGATTCACCTACACCTTTAAGTAGTGGCAAAATATAATGGTGAAATTTGTATACTCGTATCGTTTCTCATTTAGTTTTTTTTGTACTTTGAGGAGAGTGCTTTGATACAAAGACATAATGACAAATGGACAAAAATATTGAAAATTTAGGTCTCTTTCCATATGTTATCTAGTTATCCACATACTTAATCACACGCCCTTCCATGCACCTATCACTTATTCTCTTTTTCATGTTCACTCCCTTATACATTCACTCTTATCCATTTACTTATCGATTCCATTCTTGCACTTATTCCCAGGCACATGCTATTCATTGTAATCTAGCCCCTTTTTTGTTTCAAGAGTAGTTTGTGGTTGTGGAAGAATCCTCACGATTGTGGATTTGTACCATATTTTATATTTTTAAATTCAAATTCAACAGATTTTCCACCTTTGTGCTTCCCACTTTGGGTTGATTTGTGCAATATGTTTCTATGTTCTTGTATTTAAATGCATTCATTCTAATCATCCAATCATAGAGAGAAATCATTCACATCTACACACTTCAATTGATACTCTAAAAGGAACCTAACATTGTACAATCATCTTAAGAATATTTACATGATTGAAAATAATTGTTTTCAATATTATTTAGTCTTTGAAAATTGATCTAGACAATAGCTCTTTATGACCTAACGACAATCCTACAATATATTTCTAAACATTACACCTAGATATTATAAAAAAACACAATGAAAAAGGTTGACCACATGAACTAAAGATAAGACAATAGAAAAATACACAGTCCATGAAATTTGGGGTGCAATAACAGTCAAACTCACTATCCAAAGCCAATAGAAAACTATGAATATTAGCTGTCCTTGATCTTGAAACTTCTCAAATCCTACGACTTACTATGTAGACATCCTTCAAATCTTAGAGCAGAGAATAATTTTATCAGACGTAGGGAGAGAGGGAGAGAGTGGTTCAAATCATTTTAATGTCTAAACAGGGATTTAATTCTCCCCTTTTAAACATATTCAACTTACAAGTCAGATCGTATTATACTTTTCTTTTATTTGCAGCAATGAGCGAACCATTATTTCTTTTATAAATCATTATAAGAGTGTTACCTGCCCTTTTAAATCCATGGGGGAATGGATTCAGTGAGCAGTGGGAAAGAAAGGAATTCAATGCCTTTAGCAGATGGAGGTTCTAACCGGATCGCCCCCCATCCCTCCACCATAGTTTATTTGTAAATGGAAATATAAATGTTCAAACTAGCTCTCAATTCCAGATCATCTTTATTCTTTGTACATTCATTGATTACCAAACTAATTACACTTTTTTCCATTTAAATTTCCTAGCATTTCATTTATTATTAAGTAATCAATATATTTATACCTTACTCATAATTAATCTAAGTTAAATTAAAGCCTTTATAATTCTATATATTTTATATTGAATGATTAAAACAATAAAAAGGAATAATAGTAAATTATGCAAATAAATCATTAAAACAAACTGCAATAAAGAGTTTGGCTTCTTGCATATACCTGCAACAATTTTGTATATTTTTGTTGGAGTTTATCTTTTTACAGGTTAGGTTTAGAGTTGGTATTCAATTTATATTAATTAAAAATTTAGTAAGTGAAATATACTTGATTATTATGGATTACAATTGACGAAATGCATGTTAAATATGAAAAAAAATTAATAATATTAATCCATGAAATTGTGATTTTTCTGGATTTTTACTGTGTATGTTATTTGCATCATTTTTATTCTTCAGCATTCTATCATCTTGATGATGGATCATGGAGTGATCCGAAACTTGATGAAAATAAATCACACACAATAAAAATTCAAGAAAATCACAATTTTATCGATATAGACTATAGAAATCTAATATCTTCAATATTAATCCAAATAAAAAGCATTCAAATTAATTATTCCACAAATGACTGTCATCTGCATCGTTGAAGATCACATTAAACCCAATCATGAAAGTGAAAAGAACTCATATTCTTATACAGATATGTACATGCGGTTGGCGTTTCCAAATAAATACAGACAAACAAATGGAATGAAACAAAAACTTCCAAAGAAAAGTTAGAACCTCAAATTGATGCGTATTTGCTTAGAACTAAAAACATAACCTTTTTTAACTCTTTTATTGTAAAATCACTATTGCCTGCAAGAATTTTGTATATGAACTACTTTTATTCCCCCTGAAGTTACCATGGGATTCCAGGTGAACAAATCTGCCTGAAACTAGGCTATACAGTAATCTTTAGTATTATTTAACAGCATCATAGCCCAACCTACTTTGAACAATCTGATCAGTTGAAATTTGTTGAAGGAGGAGGAGAAGGAGAAGAAATAGAAGCCACCCAATGAACTGATCTAATCAGCATCCTCCTCAAACTAAATTCTTCCACACCTGTCAGAGCTTCTGCAACTGCATAGAAGTGTGCCCACATTTTTTTTAGCTTATAATACAAACAATGAACAATTAGTTGACAAGATACAAAGGTTAAAAGCTTACTTGAGGAACTGGAAGATCCAAATGAGAAAGAAGATTCAAATGAATTGGGTTTTGCTGCAGCAGACCAAGTTATCAGAATGGGAGTAATCACCATAAGTAGTCCCCAGAACACCACAATCAATACATATGCCGAGGGAGGCATTTCATTAAGTTCCAACTCCCCCAAAGGATGATGAAGAAACTGCTATATTTGTTCAGAATTTGAGAAAATTAAGAATTCTAAACTAAGGGAATGGGAATGAAAGACAGCTATGCATGTCTCCTCATCCTGCTGGCCATGTGTTGTATTATATCACCTTAGATTTCTACTATACTGACCATTCTTAGAGGCCCACAGCCATGACAGTACTATTTTACAACTGTTTTTTTTTTTGGTTTTTAATAGTGAGTAGTTAAAGCCTGCTAATGCTGACATATTCAGCAAAGAGGAATATTGTTCTAGCAAAGGTTTTTTAAATCTAAAAATGTATAACCATGTTTGGTCAACGGTTAATTCTTCATGGTAGTGTTTTTGTTCTCTGTAAATAATGTTCTCTATTATTAGCTCAGAAGAGGCCTCCTTACACATGGTTTTTAGTTGTTCTTGTAGTTATTAGGCATTGACTATGCTCTGGACTTCAAAAAATATATTTCATTAGAAATTGGAATATAGCATGCAACCTCAACTTGTATAAATAAATTATAATGGTTGTTGTAGTAGGGTAGAGGGAATGACTTGGCAATATGTCATCCTTGAAAGGGCCAAGATATCCATTCTTCATTGTATTCGCTTATCACATGTTATTTGTATATGATTCATGCCATGATTGAGTTGGTGCTTTTTTAGGTTTGTTTATTTTAAACAATTTTATCGCCCTTGAGAATTGGCTTCTAATAAATTTCTTGGTGAGGAGATAACCTACCTATTGACAAGGTCAATTATAAGTACTATCTCATTGGCAAGCATCTATAAAAATCAAATCACAAGATATTTTTAGATTAGAAATAAATTTAAAAGAGAATAATAGTTTTGTGATGGTAAAAGTATACACTTTGTGTTGTTTTCTTTCATTTTAGATTTAGTTCAATGAAGTTGTCTTTAATGCAACGATTATTGTATAATTAGTATGTTTTTATATTTGTTGTATAAAGAGTTTAAAGTCAAATTATAAATTAATTTAGAGGATATTTTCACTACTAGTCATGTATTTTAGATTAGAAATAATTTTTTTAATGGTATGAAGTATATATTTTGTATTGTTTCCTTTCATTTTAGACTTAGTTTGATTAAGTTGTCTTAATGTAATTATTAGTGTACAAGTAGTATATTTTTTATATAAAATTTGACAATTAATCTAAACCTAACTTGGTATTATTCTCACATATCCTTGATGACTAGTCCTTATCTATTGTTTTATCCATTCCTATACTTGGATCAAATCTATGACATAAAATGCCCTCTAATTCACTAATTCAAATTTAAATCTAGGTTCAATATGAATTTAATACAAAATTATCTTGGGGGATGTGTAATTTTACATCACCCAAACATATATATTTGGCTTTCTTCTTCTTCTTCTTTTGTATTGAATCAATGCATAATAATACAAAAATAATGGCAACCAAAGGCTATCGTAAAAGAGATTACAAGCAAAAGACCAACATACTAAACAAACCGGGTCGGCATCCGAAAAATGCTGCAACTAGCATAGCAACAAGGCACAAAATACAATAGCAGTGTACAACTAAAAGAAAAACCATCAAACTCTAAATTTTAACATGTGTTGAATCTGTTTGGAACAAATCACATCATTTTTATAGTGCAGTTGTAATATTTTCCATTTAATCTTGTCCAAGTGATTGGTGATCTTCATGTTAACTTTGGGAACTCCCTACAATTGTGAACATAGGAAAACAATTTGCAAAAAAATATCAGAGTAAAACCTTAGCATTTTCATTTTCAGATGAACATTATGATCAACAAAAACAACCAAACATTATGTTTCACAGTCCCAAGCCCAAAATAACTTCTTTCGAGCTCAAATTATGGTCAAAATTTCCACAAGGAGATAAACAAAAATAGCCCTCCATTTCCTTTTCATCACAAAACAGTCCTAGAATATATGTTTCAAACTTTCAATGCATTTACAAAAGGAATATTTAACAGAGTGAATCTACATGTATCCCAATCTATCACCAACAGGAAGCTTACAGTGCAAGATTTTCCAAACTAAGATTTCAACATTAGCTTTAGTTTTAGAATGCCAGATTTGAGCACTCGGCTTCTTCCAAGTTTTTTCTTGAAACTTGCAATTTCATTTCAAATTCAATTTGGGATTTAAGGGTAAGTGTGGAAGCATATTTAAGTAGACCTTTTTAAGAGGAAACAACGCAAATTGCCACCACCAATCCTTGAAAGGATTGCAATGAAGGGGGAGTACACATCTTCATAACCAACTCAAAAGAAACCAACGACTTAACAAAAATAATAAAACTTATATTTAATATTTAGACGCGGGTTATTCTTGAGGGAGTGCCAATTGACCCACCCTCAAGCAGTTAAATCCCACAAGTCCCCAAACCTTTGAACTTCTTTCCTAAATAAGTAATATGCCAACCTAGGAAAGGCAACAACAAGAGGTTGACTATGATATTACACTAGTTTATTCCACCATATTGACGATGATCCAAAGTTGAACCCATGTTGAAAGGAACTTTTCTAGTTCAAAAAATTGTTGACTTGTTGTCATGCCTTCTACATTGAAAGTAAGGGAAGGGAAGCTTTAAGATGGAAAAAGGCACCAATAAAATTTATCTTTCCAGTTAACAACTTGCCATTTACCTTTGACAATATCTTGAGAAATCTAAAAACAAACCAATTTTTTCCACGAAACATCTCCATTAACTGTTCTAACAATCCATTTTGCTGTCAGGAAAATCCCTCGTGTCCTTGGATCAACAATGCCCAATCCACCTTTGTCTTTGGGTTGGATACAATGAAGCCAAGAGGTAGATTTAAAACTTGCTTTACCACCCCAATTAGCCCATAAGAAGTTGCGAACAATTTTAACAAGATCCTCATAACCTTTTTTTGATAGCATCCAACAAGAAGAATAGTATACATGTGAAGCCAAAAAAAATAGATTCACAACTTGAATTTTGCTTGCAAGAGACAAAAACTTACTCCCCCAATTACACAGTTTATTTTTTATTTTTTGTAAGTACCAATTCCACATCTCAAAAATTGAGACACTCATCCCAAATGGAATGCCAATATATTGAGTAATCTGCCCATGTTTAATTTGTTTCCACTCTTTAGGAATCCACCATGGAGGTGAACCTGATCGAACCATAAAAATAATTGTCTTACGGTGAGCAAGTTTTGATCTGAACACTTCACAATAAAGTTTAAGGACTCCCATGACATTATTGATCTATGTCTCAAAATTTTGGATAAACAAAATGCTATCATTTGCGAAATGAGAGTTATTCACCACAGTATTATGGGGGATAGAAATACCTTTAATTAGGTTCAATTGATTTGTTTTTGCAGCAAATATCCAAGAGCACCATCAACAAGCACATATAGGAACTGAGACAAGAGACAACCTTGTCTAATTGAACATTGTAAAGGGAAGATATTAGTCAACTCTTTATTAATCACTAACTAATCATTGTCATCATTAAACAACATTTGAACGTGTCTACATAGTTTAGGGAAAAAACCCAACCATTGTAACATCTTGATTATAAAACTCCAGCACATTCTATCATATGCTTTATCAAAATCTAGTTTAACCAAAAGGGCTTGTTGGCCAGATTGTTGAGCCCATTCTAAAGTTTCCCAAGCAAGGATAAGGTTATACAAGATGAATCTCACACCAAGAAACCCATTTTGTTCAAGTCTGACTATTTCTTTTACAATTGGTTTAATTCTTGTTGCTAATGCTTTAGCAATAATTTTATACCTAAAGTATTAAGCAAGGTGATTGGGCACCAACTCAAAATAGTATCCTCATTTTTCCCTTTTGTAAGGAGTTTAATTAAACTTTTTTTATATTAGGCCCTAAAGAGCCATGCTCCAAAGCCTCTTGGTAAACTAGGTAGAAATCATCTTTAATGTGTTGCCACATTTTTTGGTAAAATTCCACTGGCAACCCATCAAATCTGCGACTTCTATAAGAAGGTAAAGAAAACAAAGCATGTTATATATCTTTAATGGTTAGAATATGATCTATAAAATGACTAAATATTCAGAGTCTTCCCTCTCGGGAATAAAATCTTTGAGCATATCTTCCAAGATTGCTTGTGCATCTTGCCAATGTGGGTCTTCTTTGAACAACCCCTCATAATTTTTTTGAAATAACCCATCAAATCTGCGACTTTTATAAGAAGGAAAAGAAAACAAAGCATGTTATATATCTTTAATGGTCAGAATATGATCTATAAAATGACTAAATATTCAAAGTCTTCCCTCTTGGGAATAAAATCTTTGAGCATATCTTCCAAGATTGCTTGTGCATCTTGCCAATGTGGGTCTTCTTTGAACAACCCCTCATAATATTTTTGAAATAACCCTTTTATCTTTGCTTGCTTGGTGTGAACCAAACCAACATCATCTTGAATAGCACCAATAAATTATTTCTTGTGGTTATATTTGAGATACTTAAAGAAATATTTAGAGCCTCTATTCCCCTCTTTAATCCAATGTAATCTAACCATGATTTTAGCTCCTTGCCCCTTATAATTATCCATTTTGTGAAATTGAGTTTCTAAAGTAGCCACTGAAGTTTGTAAACTATAATTAAAAGGATTGTCATTAAGTAATTTTTTTCTTTGTTCTAACTTCCCTTGAAGGGATTTTAATTTTTGATTCCTCTTCCAAGCTAATCTTCTACCAAAAGCATATAGGAATTCAACACAATTAGAAATAGCATTATGCCACCATTTTCTATAGGATTCCCCTTCATTTGGTTTAGGGAAAGAATTCCAAAGTTCCACCAACACTCCCACACAAGAAGGATTTTTTAATGAGAAATATTAAACTTGTAAGGTAACTCAAAGTTCACATTACTATTATCAGCTCCAAAGACAATGCAAATGATAGGGTAATGGTCAGAAAAAGTTGAAGAGTAGTCAACCCTGACCACCAAACCTAAGGAATCTTGATCAACAAAAATATTTGAAGGTATATAAAATCGATCAAGTCTGCTCAGCTTCCTATCCTCCCCAAATCTGCAATTAGACTAGGTGAACCAATTACTGTCATGACTACCCCTTTTGTTATGAATTGGATCAACACCTAAAGTATTGTGACAAAACAACCACTTGTCAAATTATTCATTATTCAACTTGATATGGTTGAGCCAATTGTGATCGTTATGGTGTTCTACCATATTGAAATCACCTCCTATAACCCAATCTGCATTGGGGAGGTTTTTAGCCATGTAGTCAAACAACGCAGATCTATTTGGCTTTCTTTTATGTTTTGTTCTCTTGGAAAATTTCGTAAGTTCTTGATAAAGTTTGGCTATAGAATTTTTAATAGTAGTCTACATCAAGCCTAAGAATGTGCATGGAAATGGTGCATCATAATTGGTTAAATTTTGTATACTATATAAAATAGCATCCCAAATGACAATCTTGTACACGTGTGGTAATACATAAGGTGTATTTCATCATTTGATTAATTGTACAACAACGCTATTGAGCTTTATGTGTTCATATTCCATGATCTTAGATGGTGTAAAGAAATTATTTAAAATAGGGTTGTTTCTTTTACTTAGAAGATAAGAATATATATCTTGTAACTTATAGTGAATAATGAGGCCAACAAGAGTCATTCTTGAGGTATAAACATATGCAATTCATGATTTGGCACCATGATGATTCTTAGTGAAGACCTGTTTCTTGGTGTCAAAGAGTGGAATGCTTTCCAATGCCCAGGAGTATATGAAAAGAGGCTAACAAAGATTATTGTTTCTTGAGGCCAACCTAATTTGACATTGAGATGTGAGTTTCTTTGCTTAATTTTTTTTTTTTGTTTTTTTGATAATTGTCTATATAAAGCAAAGATATAAGACTTATTTTAATTAGTAAGTGATGCAGGGGCATCGTATAATTTGGTTTGCAATTTTCTCGGTTTTTAATTTTTGCTTTCTACCTTGTTTCCTTCAACCTTGACATCTGGTGAATGCTTATGGAGCAGCAAGATTGGGATATTTCCTATTTGCACAAGGTAGTTACATCATGGAAGAGAAGGGAAGCAACAAGTAATTGTTCTTGGGAAAGAAAGTGATAGGTCTAGGTAAGGAAGTGTAACGGTTTTATGCTGAGAAATCGCCCCAATTTTTTGGAGACTTGATACCAACTGAAGGGATGGTGATTGAAAGAAAACAAGCTCATGCTAAGTGATTTAAAGAGAGAAAATGATACTTGGAAGAGGTTGTTCGGTTGTGGCAAGGAGGAGACAAAGGATAAATGGTTAGGAGGAACAAGGGAATGATTGTAGAGGCAGTCAAGGAAAGACAAATCGATTCCTCCCAGAATTGATTGTGGAAGAATAAAGAGAGGCACCAACCCTTGGGTCTGTTGTTTCTATGAATTAAAGAAGTCTTTGTTGTGCATAGAAATTTGTTCTAGACTATTAAATCGAACTTTGGCTGTGTGATGATTGTCAAGAAACAGAGGGGGCAAGAGATGGCTACCTTGAAAGAAGAATAAGCTTTGCTACATCATGGAGCTGACATGGAAGTAGAGTCTGGAGAAAAGGAAAAGAAGAAGAAAATGGAAGGTGGAAAGGAAAATGTTGGTCAGGAGGATGCAAGAAACTTTGAGAAGGAAAAAATAGACGATGTACATGAAAATAAAGAAACAAAAGTATTGACTAAAGAAATATCAATGGAAATAAAGATTGATATTCATTCATGAGTAGCTTGGAAGAAGTTTGAGGAGCACGTGTTTGAGGTAAACATTAAGCAAGATGTTTCTGATGATTTTAGGAATGGTGCTTCTGAATATTTAAAAGCAATTGTTGAAGGGAAGAGTTTAAAAATAGAAGATAAAAAGGATGTGGAACCCAATAGTGACAGTGATATATATGAACATGAGATGGAGTTCCGGAGGCTTGTAGATTAAAAAAACATACGAAAGAGAATATACAAAAAGAAAAAGGAAAATGAACGAACACAGATTGAATGCATAATGCATGGTAGTTTTTATAGGGAGATGGTGGAAGACGCGAAAGAAAAACAAACAGAGAAATGAGTTCTGGTTGATGACTTCATTTGCGGGAGCACATGTTTCTTTTTTCTCCTGGGGAGCCTAATGCAAGGGCATCGTATAATTTGGTTTGCAATTTTATCGATTTTGATTTTTGTTTTCCTTTTTACCTTGTTTCCATCAACCTTGACATCTAGCGAATGCTTATGGAGCAGAAATATTGGGATATGTCCTATTTTCACAAGGTAGTTACATCGTGGAAGAGAAGGGAAGCAACAAATAACTATTCTTGGGAAATAAAGTGATAGGTCTGGATAAGGAAAGTGCAACGGTTTTATGCTGAGAAATCGCCCCATTTTGTGGAGACTTGCTACCAACTGAAGGGATAGTGATTGAAAGAAAACGAGCTCGTGCCAAGTGATTTGAAGAGAGAAAACAGTTCTTAGAAGAGACTATTCGGTTGTGGCAAGGAGATAGAGGAGAAACAGTTAGTCCATGAACAGGGGAACGATTGAAGAGGCAGTCAAGGAAAGTCAAATTGATTCCTCCCAAAACTGACTTTTTTGTTTTAATGTTTTGAACCCCCTTGTAGGTCCAAACTGAATTGTTTCCTGTTGTTTCCAATCTCATGTTTGCTTGTGGTGATTTGGAAGGATAAAGAGAGGCACTAACCCTTGGGTCTGTTGTTTCTATGAATTAAAGAAGTCTTTGTTGTGTGTAGAAACTTGTTCTAGACTGTTAAATCAAACTTTGGTTGTGTAGTATTAAAAACCAGAGAGTATTAATGCATTTAGTGCCTTTGTGCAGATTTATACATGGCTAATGAATCTTTGTCTGCTTTGAATGGAATTCTGTAATAGCTTTTCATATTTCCCTTAACTCTATGGTAGTGGCTTTAATTCCTGCTTTTTTAAAATTAATGCTTGAAACTGTGAGTGTCTATGTCGCCTAATATAGAGGAGTGATCTGGAGTAGAACGGTTGTCACCATATTTTATGATATCAGTGTGTGTGTTTGAAATTGGGAGTCATTAGTAAGGTTGGAGGCAAAAGGATAGATCTTGGACCAAGAGTTCAAAAAATATTAAATATTTGGATAGAAGGCATATTCTCAAGTGGGAATCCAAGTAGCTAAGATTAATGAGAATCTGATTATGCGCTACCTATGGTTTAGGAAGGGGTAAATATTTTTTTAGTATTCCTATTGTTACACATTTTATCTATAACTCTTGTAAGGCTAAAAGGCTTAATTGTAATGGCTAGTGGCTTGATGTAAATAAAAATCATTAGATTAGAGAGGAAATTGATGATATAGATTCATTCATATCATTTTCAAAAAAATTAGAGTGTGTGTGATCCAACATCTTCTCTATATTAGATTTGTTTCCTTGTTTCAACATTACAAAAATAAAATATATATGATATATTGTATTGACATACTATGTGGATATTGATGGATCAATAGTTTAGATTATATTTAATTTTATGGTTAATTGTACTTTCTATAGGAAGACATATTTTAAAGGAAGGATTCACCATGGTAATTAATTGTCTTAACTAGCATTCACTAGAATTTTCTAGGGTTTTATATGTATTTCTAGTAATGACCATAAATTTTCTAGGAAAATTAATATTTTTCAAAAAAGAAAAAAAATCATCATGAAAATTAATGTTCTTACCTATGACTCCCCGATTTTTCTTAAATTTATAATTGATTAGCAATACCATTTTTTGAGTGTAGATAATAGATTGTTGATGTTGAATACCACACTCTCCACTTAAATCCATGAATTCCTAATTCGTAGACTCACTTTGTCGTCTATGCATATCTTCTTGATAAAAATTTCATACTTCTCAAGAAATTCTTTGAAGACTCTAAAAGTAGCAACTACCTCACTCTTGTACTTAAGAAAGTATACCCACATGCATTGTGAGATGTCATCAATGAATGTGACCATATACTTGGTCCCTAAAAAAGGATTAAAAAAGGACATGATATTACTATGTACCAACTCAAAGGGTGTCTTATCATGTGGGGCCTTACCCTTAATAAAAGGATCTTGATGATGTTTTTCAAGAACACAACCTTGACAAACCCCTTCAATACAAGAAAGCTTAGGAAGACCAAGCACCAAGATTTATGTACTCAACTATTTCAAATGTATTTTAGATGCATAAATTTTTCATGTCAAAATCTACTCAAAGAATTGATATCTACATTGATTTTTTATCTTTAAGAAGATGTAAAACCATCAAACTTGTACAAACAAGAACCATTGTCCACACTACCTAAAGCAGCCACAATCCCTCGATCTTATAGCTCTTATATGATGATATCATTTGGAGAAAAATCTAATATATTCCCATCACTAAAATGAAAAATATAATAAATATAAATAAGGTTCCTAGAAATATTAGGAACAAAGAGAACGTCATTGATGCAACCATCTACCAACTATATATTTCTTGATCATAAAACTAAAACTTGTGGAGATTTTTCAACTATTTACTAAGAAGTGTTACTATTAGAAAGTGAAGAAATAAGATCATGATAATGATTTGTATTATGTGAAGCACCTAAATCAAGTATCTAGCTAGAAAATGATCTATGCAAAGCACAAGCGGAAAGGGAATGCCCTTTATAAGTGGAAGAAGGTTTGGAGATAGAAATATTTTTCTACTACATGGCTTACTCTAATGTCTCTAACCTCTTCCAATACCTAGATTTAACATGCCTAATTTTTTCAAAATAATTTCACATTTCACTTGACTTATTCCTTGTCTTGGAGCAAGACTCTCTAGTCTTGAAAGTAGGAGGTGTGGATTATTTATTTGAATTACATATATTTTTGGATGGAGAGTTACAACATAAAGTAGACTTTAAAAATATTTTACCTATTTTTACCTTTTCTATTGCAATATTGATCCATTAATGCTTGACTCTTACAACTAGGAAGAGCACCCAATTATCTAAGTTTGGAATTCTCCCTAGTAAGGTTCTCATAGAAAATCTTTGAGGTGGGTATCTTAAAGTTAGTTCATATTCCATTCATGGTGAGTCAAAGGTAGAGAACACCTAAAAAGGTCCCTTTACCTTGGAAAATTCCAAGAAGATACATTCCTTATTGAATTTTCCTTTTAAACTACCATTCAATTACGACAACAATAACTTGAACTTTTCAAATAAATCCCAATCAAGCAATGAACATCATGAGAAAGATATATCAAATATTCTTCTAATTGTAATGCATAAAACTCATTAATGTTACGACAACAATAACTTGAACTTTTCAAATAAATCCCAATCAAGCAATGAATATCATGAGAAAGATATATCAAATTTTCTTCTAATTGTAATGCATAAAACTCATTAATGCTACCAAATAGATCATGAAAATCATCATTTACCTTCTTAGGTATTGTGAACTCCACAATATAAAAAAAGTTACCTAAATCATGTAATCCAATCAAAACCATGGCTTCACCATTTTTTTTGTAAATAATTTTTTAAAACTCCTTAATACGTATAAGTGGTTCGATAGCTAACATTTACCATAGAACCTTAGATTTTTTTCAATCTTTAATTTTTGTGTGATAGCTAAGTAGGGTTGGCATCTCAAAAGCCCTAGATTCATCTATTAGGACAACATACATCAAGAGAGAGAGAGAGAGAAAAGGGCAATGGGCACTTAAATTTTTCCTTTTAGCCGCTCAAACAAATTAATACACTTAAGGTAAATTTTTAAAATAGAAAATAAAAAATCAACCATTTATAACATAACATTTTTTATAATTTATAGGAAAATAGGCTTGTCAAATAAAAAATGGAGGTTATAAGTAGATTCCTTGTATTTTCTAATCAATTTAAAGTGGAGGTTATAAGTAGATTCCTTGTAATTTCTAATCAATTTAAAGAAGTTGGCCAATTTTGACTCATGGATGAAGTTTATGTGAATCACAAAAGAAAATTAATGAGATGATTCAAATAGAAATTAATATTACCTAGATTAGAACTAGTAAAACTATGTGGATCACACATTTGAGCTAAAAAATATATCTTTTTAATAAGAAGTATAAAATATGACATCATAGGAAAAAATTGTGTGAGTTTGAAAGAAATAGCCTCAAAGGGATGAAAAAGGGGCCCTATGGTATATAAGGATGATTCTATTAGGTGGTATTGGTCACTAATGGAGTGACAAAATGGTTGAGATACCTAGTAGAGTAGAGATGACTAAGGACTTCCAATGTTGGTGGTAGTCCCAAGTGGTGTTCAAAAAATATGCAGTTCTTATCTGCTAGGCACTAAATATGATGACTACATGGGATTCTATGAGGACTAGAAAATAATATCTACCACATAAGATAATAACACTAATAATCTTAAGTAAACCCACTAGTAGTGTGGCATACCCTACAACCACAAATATGTCAAAAAAAGAGTGAAGTATCTATGGTTGCCACAAGGGAATATAGGGGGTCATATGCCCAATTGGGAACCCTATTTACACCTACAATAAGTATGGTGTTATATGGGTTATTTCATACCCTATATAAAAAGATATTAAATAAAACCTTAAAAAATGAAAATCCCTTCTTTTTCCACCATATATTTGTGTCGGTTGCATCTACCAAGGAAGTATGTGAGTGACACAAAAGCATGCAAAAATGGTACAACATCAACATAGATGTACAAAAAATACATACACCATATGGACTAGGAGGCCAAAAAAAAGTATCCCTTCCTAAAATAGATCTAAACCCTATGAATTTATAGTTTGATTTTGGAAAATTAGAACCTTTTGGACTCAACACTTATTTGAAATTTTGGCTAGGATGCACCCAAAAACTATCTTGGAAAAATATCTTTAAAAGAGAGAGGGACTCGTAATTTCCTAGATTTGATACCATGTTGAATTTTGTAAAATAACTTCATATGAGCAAGAATACTTCCACAAGAGAGAGAAATAAAAAGAATGATATATTTCCAATATTGATGTGATACAAATATACATAGAGATGATTATGTATGTAGTCAAGGATGAGATAAAAAGGTATTTGGAGTAGGTGAGAATCACACATGTGAATGTGACAAGTGTCCTAACAAGTTTCATATGCACATGAGGGGCTCTCATCTACCCCACCTTATCTCACTCTTTCCTATATTATATATATAAGGGCCCCTATGCATATGCACATGAATTCAGGCAACTAAAGGTTTCCCTCAATACAATTAACTAACTAGGTGTAATTAAGACATAAAATTAAAATATTATTGTAAAATACATGTTCACACCAACAATGATAGCTAAATTTTTGGGCCTTGCTAACAAGATGTAGAGAAAAAGATCAGTTGTTAGAGCTAGAGTTATGGTTCCTAATTTGGAAAGATCCTTGAGGAAGAACAAAGAAGATAAAATTAACATTTTCAAGGATATGGTATCTATAATTTTATGAGATGCTTAGTCAAATAGAGATGGTGGTAAGCCAATACTAGCAAGGAGAATGGCGTTTGGAACTAGTAGTACAAAAGGGAAATTTTACAAGTGTGGTAATGTAGACTCTTCTAGAGGATGTGAGATAAAAAAACCAACATCAATAGGTAATGAATATAAGTCTCCCTATAGGATTCAAGTGGATGTTCTAAGGAGTCAATAAACCTAGAGAGGTCATGTGGGCCAAAATAAAATGAAGTGACCTTCACTATTGATTCTCAAGTGATCAAAGTGATGCCTGCATATGGCTAAAGGCATTAGATGAATGTAGTATCTAGATCATTCTTGTAGAAGACATAGTATTTATAAATGAAGAAATTCCTATGGGTTATTTCCACATACTACCATAGAATCAACGAGGTAATAGTCCTAATTTTATAGTTGAAATCATATTTATAAGAATGTGGAATTCCACTCCTTATCAATATTTAAGTGATGAGGCTAAAATTGTATGTATTATTTTCACATAAGTATACATATTATATGATGTTGTGCAGTTTTTTGCACACACACCCCACTGAAAGTGGGAACCCTCTTTTTTCGCTTTTTGGTGTCTTGGCCCTTCTTTTTCAGGGGTTTTGCTTGCTTTTGGCTCATGCTTGAATGTACATCTTTCCAGTTTAAGTGGCACACTTATGAATTTTACTAAAAATCTTGAGTTCTGAGTGCATTCCGGAGTTTTCACTATTTTTGGGAAAATCCACCTTGGCCGGATTCCCTCGGTTTTCTTTCGATATCCAGAAGTGACTGCCTTTCGACTCAGATCCGGGGAAATTCGTCGCGTCCGGATTTTTCCGAAGTCCATTGCCCTATCGAATCTTCGGGTTTTTTGTGGTCTGGGTTGTCTTATTGACCGCATTAATGGTGTTTGTGCGGATTTTTGGGGCATTGATATATTGGATTTTGGGAAGTAATTGATCATTTGAGTTTATTTATTTGCTTATCATTTGAGCTTGAGTCTTGGAGCCTCTGGTGTTTTGTTGGATCGTGGATTTCGAAGCCATTTCGACTGTTGCATTTGAATTTTGAGTGTGTGGCTTGTATCCTACTTGTGTTTGACGGTTATTTGTTGGCGTCACCAGTTCCAGTCCTTTCGTTCTCATGGTATGTAGATATGCCCTTTTCTCGGCTGGTTTGGTTACTTTACTTCATTTGCTTTCTGGTCTTTCTTGGCTCCGTGATTTCCTTGGGTATGCGCGCCATGACTTGGCATTGTTTGGGTTTCATTGTTTCACCAGTCCTCTGGTTGATCTTTGAGCATTTACTTTGGTTTGGTGTTTTTATGCTTTTCGGTGCTTGCTTGCGCTTGTCTTTGAATTTCCCATCCTAGTGTGTGAGTAAGTCGTGCCTGGTTCTTTCGTGCTTTCATGGTGGATATTTTAGGGTTCTTGACCTAAGGCATAGCCAATCCTTCTCGAATTGTTGTGAGGGCTGTTCTAAAATTTGTATTTGATCTGTTGGAGGTCTAGGTTAAGTCGTTGTTGAGGTGCAGGCCTTCGATCTAGGTTGTTTGAATCATTTTGGTAAAAGAGAGGAAAATGTGGATGGGTTCAGGTTTTTGACATCCTCGCGGAATTTCACTTCCCTCATATTTCCCCGGCTTTTCTCGTTCTTTCTCTTTTGCCACTTAAACCGGACTTTTGTCTGCCTCACAGAAATCCGTTTCCTCCGGATTTTCCCGAGGTCCGTGGTCAGTTCATTTTGCCGGATTCATGCTTTAAATGATAAATTATCTGGTTCCCACTAAAATCCATTCCCCTCGGATTTTCCTGAATGTTCCGTGTCTCCTCCATTTTCCCGGGTTAGTTATAACTATTGTTGTTTTCGCCAATATCTGTCCCTGGCGGATTCTTCCGGGTTTTTTTGGGAAAATGTTGAATTGGATGGTTATGAGGGATTAGTTTATTGATGATGTATTTGAATAATCAAATGAACTTATGCTAAGTTATTCTAAGGGTTTTTCCTTGATGAATTGTTGATTTGAAATGATTTATGGGGATTTGTATGCTTGTCTCGCTGAAATCCACCTAGTCCGGATTTCCCCGGATATTCCTCTCCAGTTTGGAATCCGCGAGAGGAGCTAAATCCCGAACTTTGAGACATTGACTACTTGCACGTATTGTTTCTTGTGGATCTCGTTATGGTCATTTTTATTTGTTTGCAGGCAGGATTAGGACAGGATGTTGTTGGTCGAGGCAAGGGGAAGGCATCAGATCCAGGTGCAGAGACTTTTTCCATCTTAGATGTAGAGAAAGTAAAACTAGACATAGGAGCAGGATTCCTGAGAGTAAGTTGACTTCTATTTGGTTAGGAATCACCGATACCAATGTGGGTATGTGGGACTACGAAGAGTTTGAGGCTAAGATGTCAGCACTGAGCCCTCCTTTGTTGGCTAGAAGAATTGTGGACTCCGGATTGGATCATGTAGCAGGTTTCCCTTCCACGGTGTAGTGTTATGAGCTAGTGCTTGAGTGTGCTAGGAACTATGATAGAGGGACACAAAGAATAATTGGTCCCCAGGGAAGGATTTTGGCTGGCTTTTGTCCTGTATCTATTGCTTCAACCTTTGATATGCCTGTTAGGTCCCATGTGGTGGCCTTTGATAGGGGTGGTGCCAAGAAGTACTATGAAGAAAATGTAGTTAAGTCTCAGCAGGTGATTAACTCTTGGTTGGAGAAGCCTAAGTCCCATTTCTCCAAGTTGCCTAAGCAACTATTCAGGCTCAAGTTCAAGAGAGAGTATTACAATGTCATCACTCTTCTGAGCAGGCTGGTAGGATTGAAGAGTGCAGGGGTGTTTGAGACTTGGATATTCAAGGTAATTGCTAGAATGGAGTAGGGAATTGACTATCATTGGGCAAGTGTCATTAGTGCAGTGATTCATGAGCAGTTATGCAATGTCTTGCAAACTAAGACTTTTACTATGACCTCTTACCTAGTGTATGCATTGGCAAGACTTCACCCATACAAGGGGTTAAGCACTAGGGGTACCTTTGGGCAAGATGCTATATATGAAGTATATCCATAGCTGCACCTAACTAGAGGAAGCTACAGGAGATCCAATGATTCTTTCATAATGTACATCACCAGATTGCTCCAAGGTGCAGAGCATATGAGAATTTCTGACAAGGCTAAAGAATTAATAAGGAGATTTGGGGCATGGTTTATCCAGTTCCCAACTTTCTCATACATTAGAATTGATGGTTGTCAGAGGGCTTCCTACAGACTCCCTAGATATCCTATTGATCATATCATATTGTTGGAAGTTACTAGACAAATTTGTGACTTCGACAATATTGTGAAGGGAGAAATGCATAAAACAGGCTTTGGGAATGACTTTCCCTTAAAGATAGGAATGGGTGAGGTTTGTCCTTCTATCCAGTCTGCTCATGCTTCTGAGGAGGAGATGAGTACTTTCGGTCTCTCTTTCCATTCCAAGAGAGCAAGGTTTGACATCACTGGTGAGGCCCAAAAGAAGGCCAGTAGGGAATACAGCCATAAGGCTCATATTGAAGATTATTGGGTTAACCTTGCTGATGAATTCGAAGTGAGGAAGAAGAAGTTCTCTAGATTGCCAGTGGATTTAGTAAGGTTGTACAATGTGAAAGCTATCCCTGACTAGGTAGAGAAGGATGGAAATGTAATCCAGGGTCATGTTTATGAGGCAGTGAAAGATAAGCCAGTTGGAGAAGTTGACTGGTTAGAGGAAGAAAAGACTGAGTTGGATCAAATCATGACCCCGGTGATCAAATACACCAAGATGTGGCTAAAGCATAAGATGTTAGAACTGAAAGGTGAAGGTGTCCCATGCACCTATGATCTGATGGGAGACTTAGAGTCTCACTCTACTTCCGAGGGGTCACTTGAACCAGATCCTAAGGGCAAAGAGAAGGTGGATTCTCCTTTCAAAATCCAGGTAAGGGATGTTCAAGTTGAGAAGGCTGCAGAGGTAAATAAACAGAGGAAACCTGTCGCTAAGAAGAGGAGGCATGCTTCAAGGAAAGAAGCTGAGAAGGACAAAGAAGAAGAAGAGGAGGTGGAGATTAGTCCTCCACTGACCAAAAGGAGAAGGCTTACAAAGCTATCACAGAAACAGGAGGAGGTTTCCAAAGTTGATAAGGAGATTGAGCCACCAGTGGTAGAGGTGGAGAGCTCAGGGGAGAGAACACAAGTGTACATAAGGAGGTCAAGGAATCCTTCCCTAAGAGATACTGCAGTAAAGGAAAATGTTTCAATGAATGTTTTCGTTGTTGAACAAGTGAGTGTCTCTATTCCTCCAGATGCTGGTAGCATACAAGAAGAACTAAGGAAGGATGAAAATCCTAAAGACTTAGGCGAGGAAGAATTTCAGGAAGGAGACCTCTACAGTGCAGAGGCAGAAATTGACAAGGTGATTCAGTCTCCTTTGGTGGCATATGCAGATTCACCTGCAGAAGAGCAAATGAATAAATCTCCTCAATAGGAGGAAATAGCAACTAAAATCCCTTAACCGGCTCAGACAGTCATAGAGGAGCAGGTACAAGAGAAAGAGAATCCAATCATGGATATTCCTAATGTACTAAGTGTTGAAAAGGATACAACTAATGATCAGCAGGAATAGGAGCAAAATAGGCAAAATACCGTGCCTATTGAATCTACTATTCCAGGTTGGTTAGACAAAGAGTTGAAGAGAAAAATGGTGATAGTTGAGGATGCTCCTCCTAATTGGGATGTCCTTATGGCTAATGTGGAAAAGGAAAAAACTAAGAAGAAAGCTAGGGTTGTGTCTCGGATTGAAAGAGATGGGTCAGGCAACAGAGTGGCCCATATTGCTACCCCTGCTCCAAATAAAGATAGAGACAATGTGACTGCCTAGGATTATCATGTGCAAACTGTTGACTTGGGACATGCTTCTGTGGAACAGGATATTGAGGAATATGAGGGCTTCCGTGCTGTAATTATGGGCAGGTTGAAGAAGGTTGTGCAAACTAGGCATGAGTTGGAGAAGGAGAATGAGAAACTGAAAAAGTACTTGCAGGAGTTGATGAAACCCTTGCAGGCCATTAGCTCCTCCTCCTCTGTTGCGGGTTTCTTGCCTCAGGAGACAATCTCCGAGCTTGAAAAGATGAAAGGCACCACACATGCTACAGTTGCTTGGTTGCAGGGTGTCCAAACTAAAGGAGATGATGCTATTAAGAATATTTTGTCGACTACAGGGGATGCAATGAGATCGGTGGATTGGTTAAAAACTGTATTGGCTCAAGACAAGGAGGATACTGATCTCCTATTAAAGAAGGCCACAACAATTATGGATTTCACCGAAGATAAACTGGTAAAATGTGGGATTCTTCCTTTTCCAAGGGTTTCTGAACCTTGGGAATGGTTTGAAATCTTGTAAATGAGGCAAAAGGCCTTGAGAAAGATCCATAAACAGGCAAGGCAAATTGAGGACACTTTGACTGGTATCCATGATAAGTGTATCTCATTCTTTGAGGTCATGACAGGAAGGAAGAAGTTTGCTCCAAAGCATCTTAACTTGGAGCAACTTAGAAAATGGTGGAGAGATGTGTATTCTCCAATCAGTGAAGGACCAGTCACTGAGCATTAGCTAGATGATGCTGCAATATATATTGCAGTCATTGATAGATATTCAGCCAATAGAGCTGATTGGGATGGTGCAGTTAGGCAGGCAAGAGATGACATCAAGTCTCTTGAGAGAAGGATTAGGGTTTTGCCTGTGCCACCTGTTGTTGAGCTGGATAGAGTTTTGTTGGCCATGCATGGTGAAGAAGATCGAGCTAAAGACAAGGATGGGAAATAGTTATATAGGGTTACATTGAGATTTGTGCTTCCCATTACTTACATGCATTGGGCCAATCCTTTTGGTGCCTGGGCCGACTTGGATGAAATTGGTGCTAATGGCACATTTCATGATTATGGTCGAATATCTTTGAGGCCGACCTCTTGTAGGTCATGTTTTATTGTAATTCTTATTTTTGGGCCGACCTATCTTGGGAAATCTCTATAAAATGGGCATGTTGCCTCATTTGAGAATATATAGATAGATATAGATTGATAAGGATAGAGATAGGGAGAAAATAGATAAGTGATATTAGAGCGACTTAGGGTTTATTCTCAAGCAAGTGGTGTAACAGAAAACTGGAGTTGTTGCTATTTTTGATGACTTAATTTAAGAGAGATATTGTGATTTGGTATCTATCTTGTGGAGCTTCATCTGGCATGTTCTTGTTATTCTATCTTTCAAATTGCTTATAAGTTTATGGTTAAAATGTTTGGTGATGCTTAGGGTTTCATGTTTGGGATGTTTGCAGCGATCTCTAGTCCATACTTTTTGCAGTTAGCTGACTGTTAGTTGCTTTGCAAAGTTAGCCTGGACTCAAAATTGTGCTTAGTTCAGTTACAAAGATTTGTTCATCTCAATTGCAATAGAATTGTTTGAATGAATGTTTGTGATTTAAAAATATTTAAATACTTAGAAGATTGCACTATTTCTGTGAAATTGCATATTCATCTGGGTCAAACAGAAAGTAGTTTATGAGAGATTGGTCCATTTTGAGCATTTTATCTTTTGGCATTTTCAATCTTAGGGTTAGAAGTAGTCTTAAAATCATTTTTGAAACCTTTATCTTTTGTTGTTTCTTTATTATCAGGGTTTGAATCAAAGATTCCAAGTATCAATTTATTGTTTAGATATGATAAATTCGAAGTCCAGTATTTGCTTGTAGTAAGGTCCCTTTGTGATTACTAGCATTTTCACATTTATCATTGAGTTGTTTTGTTGCATTGTCAAGACCTGACATTAGAGACCTTGGGGTTATCTCTTTTCCCATAGAGATTTACCTTTCAAGAGAGATAGGATATCATATTCTATCTGAGTTGTTGTTGTGCATAAAACACCATCAACATATGATTTCCTATATAGTGTCATTTTGAGTAGAGATATTAATTTATTTTTTCATTAACATTAAGAGATGGACATATGTAGTGGATTTGTTGGATAGAAAAAACTAGAATTTCAAAATAAGATCTAGAGATAGAACACAATTGTAGATGGTGTTAGGGATGGTTTTTAATGGTGTTGATGATCTACATAATACTTTATACAATTAATATATTGGCATAGATTATGAATATTTCATAGAAAAGTAGTTATGAAGAATGTCAAGTATAAATTTGATACAATGAAGTACACTAGGTAAAATACTAACTTAGAGGAGGAATTATTCATAACACACTTAAGGAATAAACATTTTCCTTGCAATCAGATGATTGATGTTTAGAGAGTGGCTTGTGTGGGATAGGATATGAGCATTGTTGATAAAAAAATTCATGGAAGATAAATTATTAGGATTTGACTCATATGTGATAGAACAAAGGACGTAGAGGATATCGCAATGAGACCAAGGGTTACAACTATGAAGATAGATCTTTTTATTCAAAAAATAATTTTAGATTTTCATACAATTGACAACAATAATGAAGAAAAAGTATTATGTGAGATTCTTGGATAAATTAAATAATCTAAAGACTGGTGTGGATTGGTTTTAAAAGAATCTTGACAGATGTGTTTCAAAATATTGGATCAATTAGATACTTGGTATAGCTATGGAAGAGATCAAGTAGATGAAGTGGACTTTCATAAAGGTATGGATGGATTTGAGATTATAGATATAAGATATTGAAATAACATGGGGTATCACCTAAAATAGGAAGGGTATAGAGAATTCAAAGACAAAAATATAAGAATACAAATTATAGTACCCAACCAGGAGGAAGATATTTAAGAGGGTGTGGTCAATGCATAACAGATATAGCTATAGTAACAGATGAGATAGAGACATCAAAAATATAAAGGTAGTAAATAAGAACTATCATGAGATGAAGATGAAAAATGATGTTTACAATTTTCATTTTTTTAGTGGAGTTACTATTGAATGAGAGAGTGAATAAGGACTTCATGAGGAGCATGAGGAATCAAGGTGTGACCTTATAGATTAGTATAGAGTAGTATTACATACTCTAAGGAGTTAGCATACATAGAAGAAATAAAGTGTGGCAAGGAAGGTGTAAATGTGTCATGCCCATAATTTTTGCTAGGAAAACCCGAACAATTTTTTTTTTTTGAAACATTAAGTTGCTACTTTAGTTTCTCTCACAATAATGCAATTGTCATTTTAGTTATAAGACTTTATATTGAGCATGCATTTGTATGATGAATACATCAAGCATTCACTATGGCTTTGAGAGAGTTTAACATAGATGCCATTAATTGAGATACTTATAAGGAAGTTATAATTTATCTAAATTGATTTCTCTGAAATTACCCAACCAAGTAGGGACTTAAAAAAACTACTATATTACAATAGAACTCAAAGATTCATCCAATTGATTCTAATGAGATGGTTATTCCTCCTAATAATTTTAACACTACTATAAATATTATTTCATCAACTTCTATCTCCCCTACTCCCTATCAACCTTGTTATCCTTTGTTTTGTTGATACAAATGTTAATGTATTATCAATACTATCATTAGTATTAAACTTAATGTTACTATCTATTGACATGTTTTCACTCCTCTTTTATAGTAATTATTGCAAATGATACCAATCCAACACCATCCAAGAGTATTAAACTATTAACCTCGAACTTACTTAAGCTACATAATATTTAATGTCAGATTTTGGCACAACAAGGACTATCAACATTACTAGTAGCTATCATGATTTGGCCACGCTTGCAAGGAGGAAGACGGATCAAATCTCTAAGACGATGGTTGCAGGCATTCTTCATCAGGATGATGGTGCGTTGGCTTGGCTTGATAAGGCGGTGCAAGTGGAAGAGGGTTGGATTATTGTAAAGGGCAAGAAATACAAGTCCTCTAAGCCTCCTTTTGACATGACCCTCCGGTCCCACAAGAGTAAATCTAAATGTAAATCTTAATGGCTCTTGTTTGGGGGCTGGTTTTTGGTTGGTTGCTGGTTGTTTTGCGGCTTTGTAGTCAATAGTGGTTCTTTAGCCTTGGTTTCCTTTTTATCCTTGGTTGTTTGTGCTTTCATGTCTTTATGTTTAGACAGCCTTCTAGTTGAGGGTTCCATATCCATTCAAAATCTGTTTGTAAAGGGTTTCGAGGTCCCTTCAAAACCTATTTTTTCCTTAATCAAAAACATTACTAGTATGATTGTTAATAAAAATTAGCGTCATTATTTTGTTTTATCATACAAGAATGAGACTATTCATAATTAATCAAATAGTCAATAATAACGCTATTGCTTAGTCATCTTTGAATATGACAAGAGTATTACCATTCCATCATTGATGATTAATTATTTAATACTACTACTAACATTTCATTCAATCATCACTTAAATGTTAATGTAACATTATTGCTAAAGGATAGACTAAATAAGTCTTTCATTTAAATAAGTATTTTACTTAAATTCTACGAAGTAATTTATATCTTATCTTCAATCCCTATACTTGAATTTTCTTAAGATATCCTCATTATCTCAACTTAATTGAATTAGCATTACTTCCATTTGACCTAGCTAATAGTATTATTATTTAATCTTGGATTAGCACCAATCCATTTACTTTCCTTAAATAAACATGTCAATGTTGTTATTTATTCTTAGATTAACAATACTATTATTATCATTAAATTGAGCAATAATAATAATTCTATTAAATTTGATATGGACATTACTAGTACTACTTTCCTTTAAGAGAACCAGTATATTAATACTCACATTATTATTATTGCTAATTAAAATATTGATATTATTATTAAATATCGCACTTACAATAATGTTATTATTATCATTTAAGTCAATAATAATGTTAATATTAAACTCTTAATAACATTATTAATATTATTGTGTCGAGGCGGAGGCTGCATTTACAAGCATAAAATTTACTATGGATAGGGGATATACCAAATTATGGGTTTAAGGTGATTCTTTAATAGTGAATTATCTATGTGGCACCCATATGCCGAGTTGGAATGTGGAGCAATTAATTAAGATAGTATAATCATGTTAAGTGCTTGTGAAGAGACCCGTGCATCTCACATCTTCCGAGAGGGCAACTCATTGGCAGATTTTTTTGCTAATGAGGCTATCAGATTAAATGAGTTTCGTGTGTGGGAGGAGGGATCGATCATTCCCGAGAAAGCTAGGAGCTTGATGATAAATGATGGTGTGGGATGAGATTATGCAGCGGCAGTATTAAACCTAAGTACCTTATTTCGACTCACATGTTTTGTGGGTTTCTTTCGGATTGTTGGCATTCATTTGAGTGATTTTGCAAGGGTTTACCTCGTCTGTTGTCTTAAGAAATGGGTGGCGACAAAATTAGAATTGAGTCGCACTCTTGTGCGGATCTGAGGAAGAAAAAGAAGTTATGGAAGATATTGCGTCATGGCGAAGATATTGTGTCTATTCTTAGGATTTGTTCAAATTTGATAGTAACAAAGTATTTCTTAAAGTCATTAATGATTCTTTTGTAGAGCATTAGTTTGTCATCCTTTGTCTAATAGTCATTATTGACTTGATTTATGACCAGCTAAGAATCTCCATAGACTTGCAACTCTGTGATTTTCCACTCTACAGTTATCTTGATGCCAATGATCATTGCTTCATACTTCGCCACATTGTTAGTGCAAGGGAGCATTAGTTTGTATGATTTTGGAATGGTATGCCCTTGAGGGGTGACAAATAAAATTCCTGCTCCCAATCCATGTTGAGTGTATGATCCATCGAAGTATAATATCCACTATTTTTTTGTTATGGTAAAGACACCAGCATCTGGAAACTCGATGTTTAGGGGATGATCGTCATGCAATGGTGCTTCAACTAGTTGGTATGCGATGGCTTGTCCCTTGATGGCTTTCCTATCGACATACTGGATGTCAAACTCACTCAGTATCATTACCCACTTTTCCAATCTTCCTGTTAGTTTTTCCTTGTTGAGCAGATATTTCAATGGATCAATTTTGGCTATTAACTTGATGGTGTGAGTTAGCATATAATGTTGCAATTGTTAAGTAGCGAACACTACTTCCAAACAAGCCTTTTCAATGGATGTGTAATTAATTTTCATTTAGTGTTCTACTAATGTAATAGATTTCCCTTTCTTTTCCTGTCGAATCCTCTTGTGCTAGCAAAGCTCCCAATGATGTGTCAGTTGTTGCTATGTAGAGTAAGAGTGGTTTTCCTTCTATTGGTAGTACTAAGATGGGTGGACTCATAAGATATTGTTTCAATTGATTGAAAGTGGCTTCACATTTCTCGTCCCATCTAAAGGAAACATTTTTGTGTAGCAAGTGAGTGAAAGGATGGGTCATGTCTGCCACTTGTGAAATGAATCTTCGAATAGACTGAAATCTTCCTTGGAGTGATCTTAGCTGACTGATGTTCTTGGGAGGCGGCATCTCCGTGATTTCCTTAACTTTTGTGAGATCCACCTCAATGCCTTTTTCTAAAACTATATATCCCAAGAGTTTTGCAGATGTCACGCCAAATACACATTTTTTTGGGTTTAGTCGTACATTGAATTTTTCCAATCTGGTGAATATTTTATCTAGGATCTCTATGTTGGCCCCATAATTTTCATTGTACCAAAAGATCGACCTATTAATGCTCAATACAACTACTAGAGTTAACAAATCCGTGGGAGGTGGTTAGTCCATGTCACAAATCCCGAGGGGAGAGCTAACTATCTGCCAACACTCTAGGTGTCCTTCTTTGGTGTAGGATTTTTCCAACAGATCATCTACATAGTCTTCCATGAATGTGTGCATCATGTCATGGAAAATTATCGCCATGGCTCGCTGATAAGTAGCTCTCACATTCTTCAATCCAAAGGGCATGACGTTCCAACAGAATGTACCCCATGGGCATGTGAAGGTTGTTTTATCTTGGTCCTCGGGTGCAATTTTGATTTGGTTATATCTTGAAAATCCATCCATAAGTGACAACATGGCATGTCCAGTTGTTAGGTCCACAATGATGTCTATGTTGGGTAGAGGAAAATCATCCTTCAGAAAGATTTATTAAGATCTCTGAAATCTATGCAAATCCGGATACTATTGTCAGGTTTTGAAATTGGTACAATGTTGGAGATCCACTTGGCATAATCAATTGGTCTGATGAACCCTACATCCAATAGCTTCTTCAGTTCTTCTTTCACTAAGAGGGCAATATGCAGATGCATTTTTCTTAACTTCTGTTTCACTAGTTTTACCCCTAGTGGTAAGGATAAATGATGCATGATTAAATCTAGATCCATCCTTGGTATGTCGGCGTAGGACCAAGCAAAGTTGATTTGTCACTCTTCAAATAATTTAGTGAATCTTGGTTTTTCTTGTTCTGTCAAGGATGTTGCTAAATATAGAATCTTCACTGCTTCAGCGTGTCAATGTTGATGGATTGTGTGGGCTCAATCAATACTTTTTATCTCTCTTCAAAGTGTTCAGGGAGAGTGTCAAATCTCTCATCCTTTGGTGCCTCAGAGAGGTTTTCACCATTGGATGTGCTCTTTATTTTTACTTTTTCTTGATTTAATACTTCCATAGAATGGATTTCACCATTAGATCGATTTTCTATATTATTCATTTTGCAGCTGAGAGATTTGACACTCCTTTGACTGGAAGCTTCATTGTAAGATTCAATGGTGGAACAAGTATCAGGGTTATTAGCATAGAGGAAGTTGACAATGGCATCATCGTTTGAAAAGATAGGGATGTCAAAAGACTCGGTTTGGTCCCAATTGATAAGTTTAGGATGTACTAGAGGTAGGGAATTGTCAGATTGGTTTAAGTCAAAGGAAATTAGGGTCCTGATGGCAACGTCTTTAAGTAGTTTGATAGCAATTTCAAGGTCTATGATGTAACTTTCCTCTGAATGGTCTGTCTCACTAGGACTCTAATCATCTTCGCTTGAGCCATCGATAGGTTGTGATCCAAATTCAAGTGGTCTTAACCCCGAACTTTGTCCCTCCTCGCGTATGGGCACATACTTTTGTATCACATCAATTCCCTTGTCATGACAAGAATCTTCAAATAACGAATCCCACTCATATTCATTTGAGTCAGTTTTATAGCTATTACTAGCTTGCATTTGTAGGATTCGTTCAACAACCTTCTAGGTGGCTTCTCCTTTTCTTTCCTCTTTATATCCCAGCCTTGTCTTGTCTTTTGGATTGGTTAAGATGGGTTGGATTGGTTCCACGATGCCTTATTTTCTCTTTCCAATAGGTCCTTGTCCTTTGTATCCCATTTTCTCCAAGATTGAGAATCCTTTGCCATACTGTGTCATTTGTACCTTAGTTGTTGTTTCTTGAGATTCGGCTTCATCCTTGTAAAGCCAGTTCAAAATTTCTTTATCATCAAATTCCTCAGCTTGAGTACTTGTTTTTATGAATCTACCATCAAAGAGTGTGATAGGTTGTGAAGACTGTTGTGTGGAGGTTGATGGTTGACCATAGGACTTTGGGGAAGGTAATTGTGAGAGACACAAGGATCGTTCAATAGAATATTCACCGACACCTTTATCTTAGACTTGAACCTTTTTCTCAAATTGTTTGGACAAAGTGTTGAGTTGGGCTTCATGATTATCGAATGTAGAAGGGGTAGCTTCTTCCTTTGTCTTGAGTTGTTTAGGAGGAGAACTTGGTTGAATTTATTTATTTGAGGACATGGTAGACAATTTTGACAAGGAATTTGATTGGCTTGAATTACTTGGGGTGGCGGATGTGGATGTGAGAGCTTCTCTATTATGGGGCACAAAGACACCCTGGACCGACTTGAGGATGTTGCAATACTGAGGACTATTAGAGTCACCTAGAATGGTAATCTCTTGCCCATTGCAAGGGAATTTCAGAAATTGATGGTAAGTCGAGGGGACTTCTTGCATCTCATGGATCCAAGGACCACCCAAGAGTATATTGTATGTCAGGTCTTTGTCTAGAACTTGACAAATTACATCTTTCTGAATGGGCCCCACCTGAATTGGAAACACAATTAATCCCTGTGAAGATCTTTCCTCGTCATCATAGGCTTTGATGGTGATCTTTTTTCTTGAATCTATTACAATTTATGAGAATCCTAGTGCACGGACAAGCTTTAAAGTACATATATTGAGACCGGCTCCTCCATTTATTAGAACATTCTTGACTCGACTTTTATGTATTAAGACTTCAATGTGAAGTGTTGTTTTATGGGGATGAGTGACGGATATGTCGTCGTGTTCTGAGAATGATAGGAAATGAGGTGCAATCAAATTCCCCACCATGGCTTGGAAGGTGCAAACTTCCAAATTCATTGGTACGGTTGTGTCCACTAGGGCCTTTTCCAAAATTTCCTTGTGGGCAGGGGAAATCTTGAGGAGTTCCAATATAGATATTTGCGCTAGGATATTTTGAAGTCGATCAACAATGTTGAATTGATGTGATGGGGAAGCGGGTGTTTTGGATGTGCTCCCTTTTAGAACATATTTGGATTGTGCTCTCGTGATTGCATTTACGGGTATGATGTCTTGTTTCCCATTGATTTTTATGACATTGATTTGGTTATCCGTTGTAGCCATGTCTCGTCTGATGTTATAGACTTGATTGGATGTGATGTTGGTGTCATTTATTTTCTTTTCAGCTATGATGGTGTCTTGTTCATGTTGAATTGGAATGTCATTAATTTGATTGTTGGCCGCAACAATGTCTTGTGTGTCATTGATTTTAATGCCATTTGTCTGATCCTCAACTACTGAAATATGAAAGATGGTAGTATCATGAACATAGTTTACATTTTTCCCTTTTGTTGTTCATTGTAGAGGACTCCCCTTTTTCATTATTTGGTAATGGATTTTTGAATGCACCATGATCAGCGTTTGTTTGGGGTCCTTCTATTTGTATGATATTCTGGTCTATCAAATCTTGTATCTTGTGCTTCAATTGCATACAGTTATTTGTTTGATGGCCTTTGCATCGATGAAATTCACAGTAATGGGAGACAATTTCACTTTTGGATCAAAACCTTGGGTGTCAGGTAGGGTGATAAGATTTTCTGCAAGAAGTTCTCACTCGAGTGATTGATGCAAAGGTGTGAATTTCCTATGATTTGATGGCGTTTGATATGGTGGTGGTCAAGATGGGGCATTGTTTTGGTTACTGTTTTGATTGGTGTTGTTTAGGTTGGTGTTGTTTTGATTAGGGGTTTGGTTGGTCTTAGGTGTGATTCTTGATAGATTAAAGATCGGTTTGGCATTATGCGTTTCAGTTGAAGCATCATTGTTACCATCATTCTTGTATCTTTGCCAAAACTTCAGTTTATCATTATTGTTATAGTTATTGGAGGAGTTAGCTAAGTTGTTTTCATTGTAAGTTTTCAAGACTCCTCTCTTGACCAAAGCTTCTTCAGTTTTGATTCCATTTTCAATCAGTTTCTCAAAGGTTGGTGGGCATTGCAATTCAAGACTATAACTCATATCATCATTTAAATTGTCAATGAACACTTCCATCTTTTCCTTTTCCGGTATAGCACGAGGATACCTTGCAAATAATCTTCTCCACCTTTGTGAGAATACAAGAAATTATTCTCCATTTTTATGCTTTACATTGCAAAGGTCCTTCATTGTAATCTCATGTTGAATGTTATAAGAGCGTTGGGTGATAAATTTGTTGACCAATTCTTCAAAGGACTTGATCCTTGGGGGTAATTGTGAAAACCATTGCATGCATTGTCCTCCCAAACTTCGTGGGAACAATCTCATCAAGTAAGTTTCCTCGTGTGCAAACTCTAGGCTCATGGTTCGAAATTCCCTTATATGATCTATAGGATCTGTTTTACCATTGTATTTATCATATTTAGGGAATTCACAATGTTTGGGAAATGGAATCATGTTCACACTTTGATCAAAAGGATATGGGCATATGTCTTGTATCGAGTATCTTTTCGTGGTTCCCTTTTGCATGTCGAGAAATTATTTGTTGTAGATTTTTCATTAGATGAGTTAAGGCAGCTACTAGATCTATGTTTGGTGGATTAGTCTCAGTCTTTTTGGGCTATCCTTCCAATTGATTAATATCAAATTCATCGGGAAATTTGACACCATGTTTGGCCAGCATTAAGAGGTATTTTTCTCCATCTCTTTCAAAGAGCTTTTCTAAGAACTTGTAAAAATTTGGGTCTTGCTGTGCAGTTTGGACATCTTCCTCAGTGATCTCCTCATTCCCAGGTTGGTGGAATCTATGGAAAGGATTTTCTTCAGCTTCCACCATGTTGTTTTGAGTTTCAAGTTATTTTTCCTTGAGTTTTTGCCTTTGTGATCTTGTTTGAACGAGCATACAAATGATGAAGATTGGCTAAGCGTTTGATCGTTGTTTGGAAGTGCCAAAAGGACTAAGTTAAATCTTATTATACAACATTGGTTTCGAGATGAAGTATGATGAATCCTGATAAAGGATGATGAATCCTGATGGTGAAACTCATTTTCTAATTAGAGATAGGTAGGATGATGAGGCGCTTTTAGATGTTTGATCAAAGCTTAGGTAAAGTATTTTCACTTGCAAATGTTAGTTTCAACAAGTTTAAGACTCTGTAATGGCTGAGAAATGATTCTGCGTTGGGAAGGATCCTAAATTATGAGTTTAAAATTCAGACAGACAATGAATTTAGCTCTTTGGTTATAAAAAATTCGGATGCGCTAAAACAGTGCACAGATGCGCCAAAAGACAGATGCGCTAAGGAATGCCCTAGATGCACTAAAAAGTGGCCAGTATGCGTCGGAATAGTCAATGTATGCGCTAAAATATGGAAGGTATGCATTGCAGAATTACACAGATGCGCTAAAATATCAGGGGTATGCGCCAGAACAGTCGAGGGATGCACTAAAATGTGGCAGGCATGCGCTAGAATAGTCAAGGGATGCGCTAAAATATGGAAGGAATGTGCTGCAGAATTACACAGATGCGCTAAAATATCGGAGGTATGCACCAGAACAATCAAGGGATGCGCTAGAGAAAGCAATATATGCGCTAGAACAAGGAATGAATACGCGAATCTGGAAAATGTTATTTATTTTTTACAGTTTGATTGATTTTTCTTGTTTTCTGGCAGGGAATTTCATTGTTTGAGTGGATGTTCTTTTGAATCAGTGGTTGTACATTTTTGTGTGTGATTTTTGTTTCAAAAAAATTGTTTGAAAACACACATGTAAGACACATCAAACAATTACAATTCCTAAGGCTATGAAGGATAGTATTTACTGGATTCCCACTTGGATTTTACTCCAGCTGTGCTTACTTTTAGCGGATGATTAGAAGCTTGACCACACTAGCTCCCCCTTACATTGCACTCACTTCTCGAGTCATCCAAGCTTCAGTTCTCATGAATCTCCCATGACAAAAATTTCATCTCTACTCAAAGCCACAAGAATATGGGACGGCTTCAGAGGTTAGACCTCTTGCACCAACAAATAGAAATAGGATTTGCCTTACTATAACAAAGAGGTTCTAGTATAGACATTATGTTCATGGGGGATCATCCATATGGCAAGAGACCATTGTTGCACTTCTTGTCAAAACAATCCTCGTGATACTTGAACTTTCCTCAAGTACCCACACTTATATATCAGGTGGAGAACGCTTGGCTTTAGCATGTTCCCGGTTGGTTTATTCCCTTGGGGTGATTACCTCTTTTCCCACCAAGGCAAGCCCTCTAAGGATTAAATTGCAAAAAAAAAATGAAAAGAATGGGTTTAGATTTTTGGTCACCCAGTTAAGGGGAGAGCATATACCTACCACTCAACAAACACAACAGACATGGTGTTTTTTTTCCCCTAATTAAGTCATGTTCCTAACTTAATCAAAAGAAACAACAATAAATCCCTGCAATCAAATGTTAGTAGTTTCAAATTTGAAGTCTTTGACAGCGTTTATCAGTTTCAGCAAAGTCTCTGATAGTGTTTAAAGTTCCTGCAAAACAGAGAAACGCAAATTAGACTCTGAAATTTGAAAAATTTATAACGAAAACCAAATGCGCCATAACAGCAATCGAATGCACTAAAAGACAGACTGAATGCACTAAAACATAGAATCTATGCACTAAACTGAAAAAGCATGAAATAAAAAAATAAAACTCCCTGATGCGCTGAAAGATTCTCGGATGCATCGGAATAGTGATTGTATGCACCAAAAGAACAACCAGATGTGTCGAAACAGCAACGGAATGCACCGAAAAACCTACCAGATGCGCCAAAGAATAATTTGGGTGCGCTATTCCGGAACCCTCAACAAAACCTATGTAGAAAAACTCAAAAGAAAATATTAAAAATGGAGCTAGGCCCCACAGTGGACACCAATAAATATGTGGTATTAAAATGGGGAATTAGCAACATAAATCCAACACACATTAATGAAACGTCTTACATGAAAGAGATTGAAATAACAAGACAAGTTGCTATATCTACTCTTTAAAATCGTTTCATTGCTCTCTAATCTTAAGGACCCTCAAATTCATGCATGCTCTCAAATTTATTTATGTGTTGCACATGAATTTATCAGATGGCAACCTAAGAAACGAGAAGATTTATGAAATGAAAATCTGAATTCCTACATTAACATGTTTTTGTAATTTTTGATATAAAAGGCTAAATGATAGATGAAATTACTGTTGTGTAAATGATGTAAAGATTACTGCTAATGATGAGATGCAATTCTAAATGCAATGCTAGGATAAATTCTATAAAACTAGTGCAATGTTATGATTCTACAAAAGAAATTTGCCATTATAACAATACTACAATGTAAATGTTAAATGCAAACTAAATATTCTAAGCCAATGCTCTCCAAATGCTAGTATGATTCCTACAGCATAAGTTTATGATAAATTCTCCCTCTGAAAGTTGTAGATTGGCCTCTTATTTATAGATTTTTTCAAGCCTTGAGTGAGGTGGCAAAGATGGACGATCGGGATCATGATCCTGGGAGATCAATGGTGGAGCATAAGGAAGTTGGAGGAAATCATGGAGGTTGTTCCATTTGGAGGAGAAAATGTCCAAGTGTTAAAGAGCATCAATTGAAGGGAGGAGCCATGTGTCTCCAAATTTGTTAGGAGGTTGTGGATGGATATTCCTAATTTAGAAATTAGGAATAATTAAAATCAAGTGACATGGGATGATGTGGAGGGTGAATTGGAGGAGGTTAGAAATGTGACAAATTTGAATTAAAGAATTCAAATTTGGTTGAGAGGGAATCCATCAAATAAACAAATTAATTATATTTGTGTATTTAATTAATTCAACAGGAAAATGATTTTGGAATAAAAGAATTAAGGTGGTGAACTATACAAATAAATTTATCAATTTATTTATATAATTAGAGGAATTAAGATTAAATTAAATAACTCGTATTTAATTAATTATGCTCCAGACCATTTTTATGTGTATACAACCACTTTGTCAATAAACTAGGGAAACTATGCGACACTCTAGTCAATCAAATTTTGATTTAATTAAGGAATATTTTGTTATATATCTTATATTATCAAAAACATGCATGTATATTCTCTACATATCGAAAAGACAAGAATACAACCTATTAAGACTCAATTATGTAGTGTCAAATTTTGCATGAGTCCCTTCTACTTTTGTGTGTCTTAGTCATATTTGACCCATTGTTTATAGTGTTTATGAGACATTCTAAATGCCCCCCTACATTCAAGTAGTTATGTATTATGCTTTTTTCGCCTTATACTTAGACTATTCACCCAAATTATCAAATCATAAAATTTTCTAAGTTGTCCTTTTGTGTTCAAATTAAAAATGTCAAGGAGTTTTCAAGTTCACAAACCTTCCAAAACCCTAACAAAGAAACAAAGAAAAGTCACCAAGTTCACAAACTCATTAGAATAAAACTCTAGGAAGAGTGAAACTTTGACTCTCATATCACTAATCCATAATGTACAACAATTTTACATAGCATCACCAGGGTTTGCAATACCCATATGCACATTGTTTGAATGAAACATGACCTACAACAACCAACTCCAGACTTTGGAAATGATCCTTAATATGAGGATAACTAATGATGTCTCCACTCTCATGTGAAACAAATGCTTCTGTGCATTGACTCCATGTGGTCCACTATGTGAGCTACCTACAAGAAATTATATGGTTGTCCTACCTACAATCTCAATGTGCAACAATGGATAGAGATCAACAATAACATCCTATTATCCATTAAATAGTCTTTCGCAATCCTTTACTACTCTACTCTCCAAATACCACATTCTAATGATATCTATTGTGCCCCATTCTCTAATGAATGAATCAACCCCAAATATTTCCAATACCCTTTGTCATCTACTCAATTTCCTCCATAGGAAACATGTTGGAAGGTGAATTGGTGCTACCCTTAAAATCTTTTCAATAAAAATTCTCTTTTTTCTTCTTCCTTTTGTAAATTATTTAGTAGTTTAAAAATGGACTTATTTTTTCCTAATATTCCTATAGAATGTGAATAACTAAAAGAAAAGGTATTTTAAATGATTTATGAAAAAAAAAAAAATTATCATTAAAAAATATAGCAATTGTTTTGTCTCATTGCCAATCAGTTATAATGCAAAATGTTGATTGTATTGATTAAAATACACTGCCAATGGATCTCATCATTGGCCCCAAATACAACCTATAAGTATTCTCACACACAAATTAGACTTCTAGCACTAATAAAGTGTGTCAAAATAATAAAAAAAATACAACCTAAAATTGCCTCATCATTAGCAAAAACACTCAAATTCTACCTAGTATAACTTTTTCATACGAAAACGAAGCACCATTTTTTCTAAAATCGCACTACTTTTTAAGAGGAATTAAACTATGCAAACCTTTTTCAATTTGGACACAATATGAGGTATTTTAGGCTCTATAATAGACTTGCAATTAAACATACTCTTGTGTCAATTCCACTTCCATGTTGTCACACCAAGATGCAATTCTAGTTACATGCTAACTTGGGCACATTGTCACCAATGTAATGATGATGTTCCAAATCATCCAATCGCGTTTACAAAACCAAATCATCAAGTTTTACACTCATTGTCCTTATCTCATAACACTTAGTCAATTGGCCACTTACAATATTAAGTGTATCCAACAAAACAAAATTCTCCAAGGTTATTCCACACCCAAAATGCCTTTATTTTTAGGTAATCCCAACCTCCATTTTGGGTGTTATTTGAGTCGTAGATATTAATTAAATGTACAATTTTTTTTATTGTGGAAGATGAAAATGCAAATCATAAATAACAATAGTGCAAAACTCATTCTTTTACAACCATGCAATAAAGTTCAAGATATTAGCTCAGAATATAGAATTTACATAACAAGCAAAGTCATTGTAGCTAAGATCTTGATTTGCTCCATTGTTGGTTACTCTTCAAAGTAACAAACTATGAAAGAACAACAATGGTGTGATGCAATGATAATGATAAATGATACATATGCTTGACAATGATAGTGATAAATGCTTGATAATGATTGAGTGCTTTTGATAACAAAAGTGCTTGAATGATAAGAGTGTTTGAGAGATTTTTGATAATAAAAATGCTAGAGGATTTGAATGAAATGAAAACTTCTTATTTATATGTTTCACTTGACATTTGATCAATGGTGGAGATTAATTAGAAAGATCAATGAATAAGAAAATCCAAGGTAAGACTTATAATTTGAATTTGGGGGAAAACTATAAAAGAATTAAATAAATAAATTTACTTAATTGAAAATGATAGTTGGAGGGTTGGGGCCCTAGCTCGGTTGGCTAAATCTTTCCTGTTGCAAGAGGTTGGTCACGAGGTCTATTCTCCCCCACCCCCGTGGTACCGGAGGGCGTGTCGCACCAGTGCTGCCGGTCACGTTAAAAAGTTTACCAGGCGCACTGCAGTTTATAGGGGGTCGTGCTACCCGATTCTTGCAGTCTAATAAAAAAAAATTATAGTTGGAGAAATAAATATTTATTTTAGAAGAAAATATTTATTTATTTATTTTAGAAGAAATTATTTAATTTAAATAAATTGTTTTTAGTTTATTTAAAAGATGAGTGTTATATAATTAAATTATAGAGAAAAAGATTTAATTTTAATTTGATTTTAATTAATATTGGAGGAAAAGTGATAAGTGATTAATTTATTAATATAGATATGATGAGAAGATTGAGATAATTAAATAAATTTTAATTAATATTGCAGGAAAAGTGATAAGTGAATAATTTATTAATATAGATATGATGAGAAGATTAAGATAATTAAATAATTGAAATATGGATTAAAAGAGAAAAATGTTAACTTAATTAAATTATTTGGTTCATAGAGATAGAAGAAATGATGAGGATAATGATGAAATGATAAGATGAAAATGCATGTCATTTTTAGATGTACAATTATATTTTAACAATTTTACATGAATTTGTTGTGTTTTCAAGCTAATAAAACAAAACAAATTTGATCCTAAAAGAGATTTGTTGTACTTTTGATATATTTTTCCAACCTTCATTTAAATATCATTTACACGATTAAAAAAATACTGAAGACCTACAATTTTGAGGTTATATATTTTTAATGATTTCTTATGGGTTATTTCATATTTGCAAAAGAATAAATAGAATCTTTTCATATATGTCAAAATCATCTTTACTTTTAATTTTAAATATATTGGGAATTATTAAAAGCATATAACAACAAAGTTATAGATTTCTTCTATATCTTTCCAATGATATAAAGATTCCTTAAAATATAGGTTGGAGCATAAAATTGTGTCAAAATTATGAGATTTTTTTTTATTCTTTTGAAAATCATGAAGATTGCATAGAAACCCAAAAAAAACTATAATAGAAAAGTCACAAGTTTATTTAATAATCTCAATTTTCTCAATAGGGTATATTTTGGGGATGAAATAATCTCTAAAGGTTATTGCATGCCCAAAATGTTTGGTTAATTAGGTAATTTTACCATAAATTTTTATCTCTACTTTCATTTTAGGTGTTATTTGAACCATTGGAAAGATATTAAAGAGATAACTTACCTACAATAAGTTTTTTAGTGTTTCTTCACAGATTTGTGTTTTCAACACTAATAAAATAGGAACCTTTTTATAGTAAAAGAATCTTTCATAATTTTGGTATAACATTTTTTTCTTGTCATCATTTTAGGAATAATTTGAACTATTGAAAATATGTTGAAGAGACCTACAAGATTTATCTTATACACATTTCATGATTCACAATCTATTTACAAAATAATAAACAATAAAACTTTGACATGTCAAAAAATTATATTTTATTCTTTTACAAATCTAAAATAAGTCTAAGGATTCATAAAAAATGTATAACATAAAATTTGTAGGTCACTTCAATATTTTTGCAAGTGTAAAGATAACTCAAAACAAATGAGCAAAAAGTGATGTCAAACTTAAGTAAAATTCTTGTGTCAAAAGATTACTTTTTTAATTCTTTTCAAAATCATGATAAACTTGGGTAGAACTGCCAATATATAATAATAGGAAAGTTGCAGGTATATTTAGTATCTTTCTAATTATTCAAACAACACCCAAAATAGGGGATGAAGTAAAAACATATGGTAAAATTACAAAATATTCCTCAATAGGAGACATCTTGGGGATGGAATAACCTTAAAATCTAATGCATTACATCTCAATTTGAATTGATGCCTAGCATGTTCACTGTTAGTGTGCAGTTACCCACCTCAAAACCCTTATAGCCCAATAGAACACTTGAAGGGATACTCCAAGGAAGTTTGTAGCCTGAAGGAACATGTGCAACACAATTGTAGGTCATCTTGTATCCAACCGAAACACCTACAACACCTACTACAAGTAACACCTATAGCTCCAAAATGCCTTTAGCACCACTACATGTGACTTTTGCATTACTAAACTTGTCTGGTTCAACTAAACTAATCCAATTTATGGATCACTCCTCCCCAACTACCATTTTTGCAAATCAATGTGTTGTATTTCACATTGTTTTGGGCCATGCCACAAAAAAAGCAATAAATTGTCACCACTTCGAAATTTTATCCAAGGTACTAGTAGAGCTGACAAGTCCCTCATCAACATTACTCAGCTTGCATTATCTACCCATACATAGCCAAACCAGTCTCCCTTGTTGCTTGCTCTGATTGGTGTTGTAGCCTTTAACACTTTTTCTTCTACTATCCATACAGCCCTCTGTATTCCAATAAAGGAAATGAAGCCTCACAAGTAGTAGGCGCTCACAACTTTTCAAGAGTTCTTGAAGCTTTTTTTATACATTCTTGCTAATGAGAATAGATTTGCAAGTCCAAATTTACACATTGATAAATGTGTGGGTGAGCTCTTCCCTCAAAAAAGATATGTTCATTTTGGTGGATGCTCTATTATTCTTGTCAATGACCTTGGGCAATCACCGCTAGTATAGAGCACTCCAATGTATGCAAATAATTCTTATGGGTTTGTTCTTTGACATGGGTTTAACACCATTGTCAAACTAAACATGATATTTTGATAGCAAGGCTCTACTACTTCCAAGGTCAAATTCCACAAGTTGTTGCTCAATATTAGGAATGTCAAACAAACAGTGAAGGATTCCTATCTTCTCATGTCTAGGATGGATTCTCATAGGCCCCTTGCAATGCAAGATTCCTCCAACGAATCAATACATTTATATGCAACAAATGCTTCAATCACATTGCATAATAGAAAATTTTGAAGTCATTACAAGTGGCTATTGTGAGTTGTGATTTAGAGAAAAGCATGCAAAGATTGGTAAGTGAGCCTAATGATAACTAATAATAGGATGATGTTTAATTATGCAGAGGGAAACACATTATAATTGCCTTCGTCATGTGGGTTATAATTGCCCTTGTGAACAGAGCTTTGGACCAAGTCATTGCTATTGTGTATGAATTGGGATCAAAACCACATGAATAAACATTATATGTAGTCATCAACTTTGATAACTATATTGGCCTAGCTTGTGATTCTCGTAACCCAAAGCAAGCACCCATCACTCCTATGCAAAGCCCCTTCAGATGTGATTGGACTTCACTATTCACAAGTTACAGGGCTTGAAATTGAAAAGAGCAATAATGGATATTGGGCTGGTCCGATATCAGTATGTTTAACCTTTGAATAGGCCCTATCTACTCCATTGAGTACTATGCAAAAATGAAATATTGCATGTTTTCTTCAATTAAAAAGCAAGCAGCAGCTCGACTCAATGGCATGTGAGTGAATGCCACCTTGGATGTGTACTAGATGCACACAATTTTACTCTCAACTCTGTATGTTTAGGCTAGCTTTGAAAAAGAGATTCCTCAACAAGAAGCTCACAACCTCACCTTAAAATAATTATCAATGTTGTGTATACCTAAAAAAAATGTTTATCATGGTTGCCTCCACCTCCCTTCACACTTGCAATGATCACATTTTGCCTCCAATTTCTCTTCTCAAAATAATCGCATCCACCAAACTCTATTAAGTTTAAATATTGTTCTCCCACGACTCCATGATTTTTCGTACAATTCCATCACCTTTTGTCCTTGTGTACCAATGCTTCCCTTGCATACTTACATGCAAATGTTAGTTGCATCTCCTTGCATGACATGACAAGTTGTCTCGGATGTTGGTGGTTCCACTAAAATACTTCATCTTTGTTTAGGGAAACCCCAAACCAAAAGAGAGGGAGGACACATAATAATACTCCTAATATTGGGTCGATGAGTCGCCTTATCTCTAATAAGAGAAATATTGTTGAGAGATAGAATGCTAACCTCCATTAAAGGTAAAATATTTTCATATATTCTCACCCTAAACCTCCAAAAATAGGCACAAGACCCAATCTTTGGTAAACCAAGGTCTTTTGTCATATACTCCAATGGTGGGTGGCTACGGGTTTAAGGGTCCATTGAAATACTTGTAATTTTCAAGAGAAAACCCTAACCAAAAAGAAAACAAGCCCAGTCACAATTGCAACCAAAGATGAGCAACCTCATAAAATAGGATAAACTAAAGATATTGACTTGACTTTCAGATTTGGAACATTCATTGTAATCCTTAATATCATAGAGTTGGGAGCAATAAGTATGAAATTTGGTCCATAACAAAAGTGGTGAATAAATATTCAACAAGGAGTACTCAAGCAAGCCTTACAGCCCAACAATTTCTCACAACCACTGTCCAATTGGTAACAAATAATACTATTCTAGAGGAGGATCCACTATAGAGGATAGGGCAATCAATTGGTGGGAGGAAATTCAAGGAAACAAGGGCCCATTGTTTCAACTATTATAAAGTAGGGGTAAGGGAGATGAGCAGGGGTGGCACCCGCTATCCTTTTATTCTCTACAACGTACACATCCAAAGGAATGAGAAAGGGTCACTCTTTCCTACTAATTTTATGTAATGTCTCCTTTTTAGGGTTTCCTTATTTGACAGTTGGTGCTATCTTTCAAATTTTGTTTCTACTTATTTAGAGAAGTATATTGGTATTACTAGTGAACTTTTTTGGGTTTTATTTCGGCCTTGGTGGGTAGATTTGTTATTTTTAGCAATGTCTTTTTTTAGTAAGTTTTAGTGCATCTTAATCTAAGTCATTTTGGAGTTTGGACACGCTATATTTAGCAACTTGCAATTTTTAATAAGTGTTATTTTGGGCACTATTCTTGGCAGTAGTGCGGTGCAATGCAGATTTCTATTTTTGATAGTGTTGAGTTCTCTCGGTGATCGGAATTAATATTTTTTTATTTGTCACTTAAGTATAAAGTTTTTATTTTAATTAAGTGAGAAGGGTGTGGGTTATAAGAGCCCCCCTTGGCCTAGTAGAGTAAAGTCTTTTTTAAAAACGAGGACAATGTTATCTCATGTTGATATCTAGAAAGAAGGCTATATTTCATATTTTTAAGGCTTCTGTATAGGAGCGAATTTGCACCCCTATTGCAAATTCCCCTTTTACACATCTCCGCTTTAGAAAACCAAAATCGGAGGCTTAATTCCACATAAGCTCATTGTTCACACTACACTTGGCACCTATTTTGAGTGTCGGTGGAGGCATTTCTGTCAAAGACGCCTGCGCGACGCACAAACGTCTATGCGGCACGCTTACGTCCCTAGAAGATTCATGCGGCTAGAGTCTGCAAAGACGTTACACTTCCTATTGGAAGTCAAAGTGTAATGCCTCCCTTCAGTTGGCCGACATGAATATGGTCGTTTCTTGACCTTCTTCCTTCATATTCTTCATTCATTCATCCATTTTCATCTTTTGGCCATCTCTCGAGCATCTCTCAGTATTCTAGCATTCATCCACAAGCTTTGTAGTAGCATCTCACACTCCATAGCAGCAATCTATCACTTCATCACTTCGATAGAGCAAGCGTAGGACGAATCCATTGCAGCAGAGGTTTGAGTTCCTCTCATCTTTCTCCTCCACTAGCCTTGAGCGCTTTGCACGAAGGTGATAAGCTCCTCACTCATCTTCTCTATTGTTTGGTTGACTTAACACGTACTATTTTGTAGTGTCTTTGGTGTACTTTTCTTGTATTTCCCTCTTCATCACATTATTTCTACAACATTCCAAACTTGGTTTTCCATGGAGGTGGAAACACCAAAATGGGGGTCTGACTGAGGCAGACCCCTAAGCAGCCTCCCAATATTTTCCCTCTTTTTTGTGTGTAGGTGCAGAGATCTTAGTGAAAGCTGGAAAAAAGGTTATTGTGTGAGATCATCTTCGTCACCCTTGTGGTAATCTGCTTTCTTTATCACATTTGTCTTTACATTTCGTATTTCATTGTCTTATTTTGCACCTTTAGAAACTCTTAAACTAGGTTGCTAGTTCGTTCTTTAGAGGTTAGACCTTGTCTCCTTGGTTTCTTGGTTGTACGGATGCCAACACACTTGAGAGACGCCAGCGCGCCGAACTGTTGTCCCATAACCACACTTATGTCCTTTGACAAAGAGTTATTTGAGACACAGTGTTGACCCTAAAAATCAACTCGCCTAGTTTCCTTTCAACCCTCGGGTTTGCAGAGTGATCAAAAGACCTTCTAGTCCTCATCATTCTCATCCCGCCCATCTTAACACTCCTTTAAACTAAGGTAAGTTAGGGCAGCCATACTGCTCTTGGCCTTTTGTGACCTACGGCCTTGCAGTGGTTGGTTCCCCTCTCTTACTTTTTTGGTGAACCCGACATGAACCAACGTATTTTCGTTTGTCAGTGTTCTGGGATTTTTCTCTTATACCCTTTGATCGTTGCACTCTTGTGTGTTGTGAAGGTTTATGAGCATCACAACCCAATCCACAACCTTTGGGCATATTGTCAGGATAATTATGTGACAACTTCTGATGGAGAAGACAAAGGTCTCTTCTAGTTTCACTACCGGTCTTTTCTCCGGTTCTATCGTTGGCCTATCCACGCAAGAGCAGGTTTCACGGGGTGAGTCTAGATTCTTTGATGAAACCGATCGTGTCACTACCTCTCCTACATCACCAACCTCATTGTTTGTCGACGAGTATGAAGTTGTCCACATCCCTTCTGAATATGTCACTAGTCTAAGCAACGGGTTGGGTGCCTTGGAAAATCACCTGTAGAAAAACCAGAAGCTGGCTAGGGCTGCTAAAGTCATCAATGAAATAAAGTATATAGTAGGAAAAGATTGAACAGGTGTAGAACTCCTAGCTAGTCTCAATGGTCTGTCTGAAGCGTGTGACCCCTCGAACCATAGTAACATGGTGGGAGGTGGCCCCTTCGAAGAACACAAGAGACAACTGGAGGTATCGATGCCTCCCACATCTGTGTACATGGTTGACACGATCCCTTCAGTCAGTGTGCATGTTCCTTCCGAAAATTTTAAAACTGTCAAAGTAAACAAAAACCCTCTGGGTTTTCATTTCACCCCTTCTGCCACCTCCGATGGTGGAGGATTTGGTGGGATAATTGGTGGAGGCTTTGGTGGTGGTAACTTCAGTGGTAGAGGCGGTACTGGAAGAATTGGTTCCAGAGGAGGTCGTGGTAGTGGCTTTGGAAGTGACGATGGCTCTGGCGAAGGTCACACTGGTGGTGGTGGCATCGGTGGTGGCTCTAATGATAGTCATGGTGGTGGTCCAGGCGGTGGCTCTGGTAGTGGTTCCAGGCCCTATGCCTTCTAACGACCCTATTCTAAACACCCTTCTTCAGAATATGGGGAAGATGCAGAACCAGCCAGCAAACCTTTCCCAAACTTCTGCCCAGCCTATCTTCCAACCCTTCTTCTAACATAGCCCGTTTTCAGTAGCAATTCTAAACACTCCTTTCTTGCAAGGGATGGAAATTCCTAAATTTGAGAAATACGATGGAAAAGGGGACCCACAGACACATGTGTCCGCTTTTAACGCCTTATGTACAGACTTCTTACATCATGACGCATTGATGGAAAAATTGTTCCCTCGATCACTCAAGGATACAGCACTCGAATGGTATTGTTCCTTGCCTAACAATTCCATCTTTTCATTTCATCAACTTGTGAACCAATTCCTGCGACAGTTCCAAGCCAACATCAAACCTAAGATGACCTTCTCTAACCTTGTTCGATGTAAACAAGGGGATAATGAGAAAATTACCGATTTTATAGCACGATATCAAGCACTCTTTTCACAAATCCCATACTTGTTACCTGACTCCAATGTGCAGAAGGTGTTCATAGGGAAATTATAAAGGCCTTGGCAAGAGAAGTTTGCCCTTATGAAATACCCTTCTTTTGCATATTTGTGTGTAGCCTTACGAGAGTACCAACAGACAGTAGTTCAGTTCGGGGGATCTTGTTGGAATCAAGCAACACAAATCCTTTATGCATAAGTGAAACTGTGCATTATCGCTCTTTTGCTCTACTCTTATTCGCAATTTGCATCAACACACTTCATACTCTCCTCAAAATGATATGAATGATCTCATATATATCTACAACTAAGAATTTAATCACAATATGTTGACTTCAATAGAACAAAGGAATATTTATAACTATCAGCTCAAATCATGAGTAAACCTTAATGTGCACCAACAAAATTCGGCTACAACTTATTTAGGACCAGAACAAAAATGCTCGAACACAAAAATACTTAAATAATTACTTCCCAAACATCCGCGACATGATCCATTCACGAAGTTGGCTCCAGTACTAATAAAGCAGAGAATTAGCCAATCGGATCTTCCAACTTACACATGGATCAATACGAGGCACTGAGATTTACAAATAACACAAAGCATACATCGATCAATCTTCCCTGAGATACGCAGCACAAAATACTAATAGAAAATCTTCATGTGAATCGACAAACCCAAAACTGTCGGATGCTTTGTTCTTCCTTAACTGTTTGCAATCTAACTATCAGTGGGATCAAATGATGATTTGTGGATCCAATCACCGACTAGGGTTGCCATCAATAACAACACCAAATGATATTTGCAGTGTCTCTTTCCAACAATCTCCCCCTTTGGCATTGATGGCAACACTTAGTGAAAAATGACTAAGTGTTGGATCAGTACCAACATCAATTACATTGCCAAATTTTCAAAAACCAAACTCTTCTCCAAATCACAATTCTCCCCCTGAGATGATTATGCATTTTTCACTCTATTAATCTCCCTCTTTGAAATCAATGGAAAAGGCAAGAATTTGCATATCAAAAATCAGACAAAACTGTTATCAACAAATTTCTTGTGTACAAATAGGCTTCTTTAACTCACATAAACTTGAAAATGTTTGGAAAATCTTTCTTCAGCAGAGTCAAATTTGTGTCCCAAACTCTTTTGAGACTCTCCAATATTGTTATGTGTCCACAAACCAAGTAGGATTGTGTCTCTGCAAATTCAAGGTTTGTTGGATCGCCCACTGCCTTAGCATCTTAAGCTTCTTTCAATGCACTTGACATTATTTCTATTTTTGGTCCAATTAGGGCTCTAAGTTCACATGCTCTTGCAACAATTTTGTCATTTTCATGCTTCAAGCTCTTTATTTTGTCAAGCAAAGATATCACTTCACCTTCTATCTTTCCAACACCACTGGTTAAAGGATCAAACGCTTCATAAATAGTGCCTAGCTATTTTTCGAGATCCTTAACCTTTTTCTCATTTACTTCAGTAAATTTTGTCAAAGACAAACATGATTTGTAAATCTTCCCACCTTCAGATAGAGCATTTTGGATATTTTTTACATAGGTGGCTAGCAAAGTTTTATCCTTTGTTATCATTTCCTTCAGCCCATTTAATCTTTTGGTATCAAATTCCTTTTGAACTTTAATCATAGTTGATTTCTCAAGTGACTCGAATTGAGTACTTACAGAGTTGATAAGCTTCTTTAGTTCACCGGAGGAGGAACCGGACGAATCTTTGACATGAGTGGGCATTATATTTTCCAGGACTCGAGATGCAAAATTTAGAAGTTCACTGTCCTCAATATGGGACTTCAGCAGTTCTTCTCTATCTTTTTCTTGGGCAAATGATGCTACCTTCATTTTCTGAATTGGACTCAGGGTAGATAGGTCGATTGGACCCTCAATCAATTCAGGATCAAACTCTTCTTTTTGTTCTACCAAAAATTTATTCACTACCTCTGCAGTGTCTCTTGCTTCTACCTGAATTTCCTTCACATCAACTTTCTTCTCTTCAACCATTGCTTCCACAATTGCAGGTTCTTTCTTATCTTTGGGAATCTCCACTTTCTCAACTGATACAATTTTTGGAACTTCAGTTTCCATAGGTATTTATGTATTGTCCACTTCAAGAGTAATCTGAGTATCCTCAACAGTATCTTGTTTCTCTTCTTCTCTCGAACCAGATGAAACATCATGTGTTTCTTCAAGGACAGCATCAATTTTGTTGCTCAACAAAACTTTTCTCATAATTTGTTCAGTTTCTTCTGCAACTTCTTTAGTTTGACCAATCATGAGCTTATTCACTCTTGTTTTTCTTTTGAATTCCTTTTTGGCTTTATTCAGTATTGACTTCATTTCTTCCATAGATACTACTGGACACAACTCAACAAGAATTTTTTCTCTCATCTGCTCTTCTTTTGATCTGGCATTAACTATCCTCATCTCCAATATCTCATATAAGCTTTTACGTAAATTAGGCATTATCTCAATAAGAACTTTATTGAAAATATTAAAATGTTTTATTGCTGCTTCCTCAAGGGTTCTCTAATCAGATTTATCAAAAGATTCATACCATTTCCAAAGTGGCTTGAGATTTCCATCCTTAACCAAAGCTTTTCCAACGTCTTCCACTGACATACCTGGTTGTTCAGTTTTTTCCTTTTTCTTTGCTTGGGCATCTCCATCGGAGGGCTTGCTTTTAGTAATTGTTGTTGCCTTGGTACCTTGATGCTTGATTTCTCTAACTCCTTCATCAAACTTTGTTTCTTAATCTTCAGATATTGCCACATAGACCCTTTTGCTTTTATCCTTCTTCCTTTTTCCTTCCTTATCGAATCCCTTAGATTGAATTTTCACAGAGATCGGCTTTGTTGCAGGGGTTGATAGGGATGCGGAGCTTCTAGTTGACCTAGCTCGGGTAGATGATGTTGTCAAACCAACAGATTCAGTTTTTGTTGCCTCTTTTTCTGCTTGAGCTTCTTCTCTTTTCCTTCTAGCTTCTTTTAATTCTTCTGCAAGTATGCCCATACTTTCTACTAAGACTTTCACCTCTTTTCTAACTCTTCTGACTATCACAGGTTTTCTAAGTTCATTGTGCACCTGCATATCTTTTTCTGCAAAAGTACCAAATCTCTCTTTTGATGGATCTAGAGGCTTGCTCAATAAATGTTTTGCATACATTTCTAGAATGCGCTCCTCAACTTCATATCCCATCGGCATGATCCAGACTGTTATGGGATTAGCGGCTTCTAACATGCATTGATCAATATCTACCATGAAACAGATAGTATCCTTATATTTCTCTATAATAGAGGTAGGAATTCTTTCTCTGGCATGCATCATATTCTAAAAAAAAATGAAATAACCCTAGATTGCAGTTCTTTTGGTTTGATTGTTTTTAATCCCATACGACAACTCTCTAATTTGAACAGCTACTGGTTGATCGCCTTGCCAATGAACTTTCCCAATACTTGGAACTTCTTTCATGAAATAAAAGAATAAACATAACAGCAAGTTACCATACTTGAAGGAATTTTTCTTGTCCTTTTTTATCTAACCCAGATTTTCCATCAGCTGACTCTTGAGCAATTCATAAAGATCATAGTCTGCATTCTCCTTTACCATTTGATAGGCTGCATAAATGGTTGTATCGGACATAAATTTGTCCCAACTTGAGTGATATATCCTGTAGCCAATGATCATTGATGAAAATTTCACATCCACCTCGATGATATCCTCAATTGTCATGGCTCTTCAATCATATTTGGAACCTGTTGCATCCATCACCGTTTGATTCCTTACGGACTTTAGAATCAGTAATCCACTGAAAAAATTTAGAACTGTTACGGCACTGATAGCCTCCTTTGTAATCTTGAAGGGTATACTTAACCGCATGAATTCATCATGAACTCGACTCAAGATGTAATGGACCCACTCAGTCTCTTCAAACACAGGGAATTTAACAATCTGTGTAAATTTATTTTCTTCTAGGGTTTTATATTTCGGCTTCACTCAGAAATCTTCTCCTATAATATGATTGTTATACAAATTTAGCAGCTATGAGCTTCCTAGCTCTTCAATGTTAGCATGAATATATGCCCTAATATCTTCAGTGTGTAAGACGTCGTACGGAAGAGATGAAAAAGCTCCTAACGGCTAAGTCTCAACAAACTTATAGGGATGCCATTTGAATTTGGGACAGGGTTTGTCCTTAACTTCAACTACCAATGGAGTAGCCATTATCACCAATTCACAAATTTACAGGTTTTTCTATAAATACCTTTCTATCGAATCGCAGTTTGATTGTTGAAAGCTACTTCACACTTGAATTTCATCTCAACTTGCCAAGGTTCGCCTCAGAGCTCTCCAAACTTCTTTTCTTCAAAATGCAAAGTGACAAATGAAGGATAGAAATGACCTTTTATCACTCGCATACTTAACCCTTTTTCTCGCAATAAATTCTTTTACCCTAACTCATCTGGTTACCCTATTTTCATGCGTCGTGGCAGATAAATCTTTTGCAGACCTCCAATAGTTTTAATAGAATTTTTAGGGCATCAATGCACTTACTGAACTTATCCACATCCTGGTGTCAGTTACTGGCACGGGGTTAAGATATTTTCTTGACAGTTCCCCCTAGGCCAAAGGCCTAAAACTAATTCCCGGATGAACTACCAGAAGCAGGTTCTGGTGTTGGTGTATTTCCTTCATTGGAGGGACTCTTCTTTACCCATTTCTTCTGCATTTTCTTCCTGACCACATATATAGTGACTTTTCCTTTTCCCTTAACATCCTTCTGCATCTTTCTCCTTTGATTTACCGAACCTTTTATGTTCCAACAGAATCTAGCAATGTGACCAAATTTGTTGCAGTTATAGCACACAACATTTTTCTGTCCAGACCAGTTGTTCCACTACTTTTCTTTTGATCTGCACTGGTTAGCAATATGCCCAAATCGATTGCATGTATAACATCTAACATTTCTATGAAAATTGTTCATCACATTTTTGCATTCATTTGACTTGTGACTAAACTTATTGCAATTAAAACATTGACCTGAGAATAATGGACCACTTTGATTCATCCTACTTCTACACTGAGAAGCCATATGACCAAATTTATTGCAAGTAAAACAGTAACCATTGAATCTTTGAGCATTAGGTTGTCTTAACGGATTTCTTCCAGCTCTATTCCTTTGATTTTCTTGCCTAGGTCTCCTTTGACCAGATTTGGAACTTTCTCCTTCTTCATAGTCAAGACCTTGCTTGTCACCATTTGTCCTCTGACCTTTAATTAGTTCATCAAGCTTGGTTGAGCTAACTTTGAACTTTTTTTTGTACTCATTTGCAGTAGCAAGTTCATTTCTAAGATCATCAATCTATTTTTCAAGTACATCCTCATTTTTTTTAGATTGTTCCAATTCATTGTCCAAACAGCTGGATACTTCAAATTTTTCTTTTAGAGACTGTGCTAGGTTCTCTTCATTCTTCTTCATGTCTTCAATCTCCTTGGTCATCCTCGTCATGATAGATTCCATTTCATGCTTTAGGACTGTATTATCTCTGGTAAGCTTTTCACATTCTTTTGTCTTTTCTTTCAGAGCTTGACTCAATTGCTCATCTTAAATGCTCTTACTATCATTTTTCTTAATCTGATCACAGAGTTCCTTTCTCTTCTCCCTAGACTTATTGATTTTATCTTTCAATGATTCAATGAATTTCTCAGCATCTGTGAGGTTTGCTTGCAATTTTTGAACTTCAAATTTTGACTAATCAAGATCATCTAGGGCCACCATAAGTTGTTGTTGAAGACTGCTTGAATCCATTGAAACGCTTTCCAAGATCTCCCCAAGTTGTTAGACTTATTCTTCTAAGGAACTAGCTCTGATACCAATTGTTGGAATCAAGCACCACAAATCCTTTATGCACAAGTGAAACTGTGCATTATCGCTCTTTTTCTCTGCTCTTATTCGCAATTCGCATCAACACACTTCATACTCTCCTCAAAATGATATGAACGAACTATATATATATCCACAACTAAGAATTAAATTGCAATATGTCGGCTTCAATAGAACAAAGGAATATTTACAACTATTGGCTCAAATCATGAGTAAACCTTAATGTGCACCAATCAAAGTCAGCTACAACTTAATTAGGACTAAAACAAAAATGCTCGAACACAAAAATACTTAAATAATTACTTCCCAAACATCCACGACATTATACATTCACGAAGTCAGCTCCAGTACTGATAAAGTAGAGAATTAGCCAACTGGATCTTCCAACTTACACACGGATCAATACGAGGCACTGAGATTTACGGATAACACAAAGCATACATCGATCAATCTTCCCTGAGATACGCAGCACAAAATACTAACAGAAAATCTTCATGTGAATCGATGAACCCAAAACTGTTGGATGCTCTGTTCTTCCTTAACTATTTGCAATTTGATTGTCGGTAGGATCAAATGATGATGCGCATATCCAATCACCGACTAGGGTTGCCATCAATGACAACACCAAATGATATTCGCAGTCTCTTGCCAACAGATCTTCCTTACGCTCCCATCCTGAAGGGAAGTCCATTATATCAATCTCTGGAAAAGGAAAGGCTATTGCGAATGTAGTAGCCATTGTGGATAACAACGGCCTCAGACGCGACCGAAAGTTCACGAAGTTATCAAAATCTTATTCTTCCATCTTACAGAAATTGTTGAAGGATACGATCATTAGTTTGCCAACTCCAAAGCCAGTTAGGGAAACATATCCTAACTGGTATGAAGCAAACACCTATTGTCAATACCATCGAGTTAACAGACATGATACTGAACGTTGCATGCGCCTGCGTCATGAGATACAGGATCGCATCGAGGACGGTACTATCCGTCTTGGTGGAAGTAAACAAAAAATGAGCAAATCAGTGGCGAAAGCTAATAGTGAATTGCAGATATACACAGACCTGTTTCCATCGCATTCTGCTAACATGATTATCGATCCCTTTGACTCTGTTTCTCAGCCTGAAGCCTGCGTTAACATGGCTACCATTACTCCTCCTCATCTTGCGACTGGTTCTCCAAATATAACATTCACTTCGCAATACATACCAGCAAATGACAAACCTTCTTTGTTCTACATTCCTGCTCGCCTCAATGGCAACATTGTGACAGGGGTCTTAGTTGATCCTACAAGTAGAATGAATGTCATAATGGAGGAGACTCTATTCTTAAACTCTCTACAAAGGGAGGACTATGAAAAACCAAAGTCCATCATCCATACGCATGATGGTCTCGCCCTTAAACCCTATCGATCGATAACACTGTCTGTCTTGGTCGGACCTAGGAATGTAGACATAGTTTTCGATGTCATTCCCAAGTCAGACCTATTCAGAGTAAAGCTAGGTACACCTTGGTTGGCTTCCATGAATGGGATCACCTCTGTGATTCATAATTTCCTTAAGTTTTCCCAAGAGGGTGTCGTGCACGTGGTGCATGATACTGGATACCAACCTATGGTGTCCCATGGGGGATATTTGTTGGATCACTTTTGGCCTACTCCAGTTAGTCCACTTCCACCAAGAACGGACCTACTTTATAAAAACTATGTGAACTATAAAACTGGAGGCAAGGGATAGCCGAAGTTGACCCTTCTTGTAGTAGAGCAGCCAACTACCTCCTCCTCGCGAAAGGGAAAGGAGAAGTTTGCTCCTTCTCGGGCTACCTCATCTACTCCCCTTTCTTGGAAGGAGTATTGGATGAACAAGCTTGGTTTCTACCCACTGAGTCCAATAGTGCCTACTTGGCGTAGACCCAAGATCAAGATATTGGATCTCCCTAACGAGTCCCCTAGACCTTGATACTACTTATATGGCAAAAAGAAAGACTCGCAAAGAGAATTTTCCCCGCGACCTCTTACCGTTCCCACGAACGGGAAGAGGCCTCTTGTCGAGGCGTTAGATTCGATTCCTCCTGTTGTTTATGAACCTGCTCCTCCTACTCCCATCCAGGAGTTTTTCCCTCTATTGGAAACAGTTGTGGAGGACACTCTCATGGCTGAGCAGGAGCCCTATGTTCCTTCGCAACCTTCGGCTTATGGTTCCAAGAGTCACAGAAACTGCCTTGCGTGCAAGTGCAAGCGTTGGTGAAAGGCTCTTCTAGCTGAGCAAGCCACCTTACAAAAGAAGGAAGAAGAGACGAACGCTCATGTATCGGGACCTCCTGTTGTGTCCTCTCTCTTCCCTTTTGTTTTTTGTCCAAACTAACTCTATATTGCTTTTGGCTTCCACTGCGAGCACACATGCGCCTGCAAAGGTGCAGGTGTTCATCGCTCCTTTGGTGGAGCCGCCTCTATTAACATTTGTTCTAGATGTCTCGCCTTTTCTGAAACCCGTAGATATGATTAACACTTCAGTCCTATTTGTTTGGGTTCTTTCTTCCTCTTCCTCCGCCTTTCTTGCTTAGTTTGTGGGGAGTTCGCCTCCTTTGACGAAGAAGAAGGTAAAGGGTAGTCCCTTCAACAACAGAGGACGTAAAAGGAGCCCACCTTCTCCAAAAGGTGGTCTTGCACTGAATTGTTCTGTCTTAGTGACGAAACCAGCCCTAGCCTCTCCTGAGTTTTTCACCGCTCCTCGGTCTCTCGGTGAGCTCAACGGTGAACCTCGGGTGCAAACCCCTTCGTCCGTCGAGGTAAAACATGGCACTCTCGTTAAGTGCTTGTTTAACTCGGTGGATGAAGTTCTGACCTTGTCAATGATCTTCACAAATTTTTTGGCCTTAGCCCCTTAAGAGTTGAGTGACGGAGACCTCATAGGTCCTTCTTCCCTAGCGCTTGTTGCGAGAGAATTGGAAGCTCCACCCCTTAACATAACACCATTGCAAACTCGTCATCCTTCCCCCTATGATGATCTAGAGTGGGAAGTTCACAACCTCTTGGTTGACCAATGTTAGGGGGAGACCCTCTTCTTGATCTTTATATTAGATGAGTGTGTGTGTTGTGATTTGTTTCTCCTGTGATCGTACTATATGTGCCTGGGTGACCCTTGTCACCCCTGTTGGTGCTTGGATACAAGCGTGGTGTTTGTGTTGTAAACCTTCCTCTATGTGTATCATCATTCTTCCATGTTTGTGATTGACTTTTGGCAAATTCGAGACGATGCAAAGTGTTGGGAGCATTTAGGCTTCCTTCCATGTTGACCGAATTTTTTATTTTTACTTTGTCTTTTGTGCATTCCTCCTGATCTGGTTGGGGATTGATGATATTTCGCCTCACACCGCTCTTTCCTAGTTTCCTTCATGTGAGATTTCTTGGAGGATACCTCCCTTGCAGGCCTGTGAGCTTGTAAGGTGCTTTCATTCTTCAGCTTTATAATTCTACGGAGCTATGAAGTCCTTTCCTGCACTTTAAGGTTCGCCAGACCGTGATCTACTTCCTCGTCGGTACAGGTATACATCCCTAACCTTATTACTTCTTCGATCTACTTTATCGAAGCACTCACCAGTATTTGTGCTCGTTAAAGTGGGGGGAAAATGTATAGGAGCAAATTTGCACCCCTAATGCAAATTCCCCTTTTACACATATTTGCTTTAGAAAACCAAACTCAAAGGCTTAATTCCACATAAGCCCGCTATTCACACTACACTTGGCACCTATTTTGAGTGTCGATGGAGGCGTTTTTGTCGAGGACGCCCGCGCGGAATGCACACGTCTATGCGGTGCACTTACGTCCCTAGTAGATTCTCATGATTGGAGTCTGTAGAGACGTTACACTTCCTATTGGAAGTCAAAGTGTAATGCCTCCCTTCGGCTGGTCAACCCGAATATGGTCGTTTCTTAACCTTCTTCCTTCATATTCTTCATTCATCCATCCATTTTTATCTTTTGGCCATCTCTTGAGCATCTCTCAGCATTCATCCACAAGCTTTGTAGTAGCATTTCACACTCCATAGCAGCAATCTATCACTTCATCACTTCAATAGAGCAAGCCCAAGATGAATCCATTGCAACAGAGGCTTGAGTTTCTCTCATCTTTCTCCTCCACTAGCCTTGAGTGCTTTGGACGGAGGTGGTAAGCTCCTCACTCATCTTCTCTATTATTTCGTTGAGTTAACACGTATTGTTTTGCAGTGTCTTTGGTGTACTTTGCTTGTATTTCCCTCTTAATCGCATTATTTCGACAACATTGGAAACTTGGTTGTTCATGGAGGTGGAAACACCAAAATGGGGGTCTGACTGAGGCAAACCCCTAAGCAGCCCCCAAACATTTTCCCTCTTTTTTGTGTGTAGGCGGAGAGATCTTGGAGCAAGCTAGCGAAAAGGTTATTGTGTGAGATCATCTTCATCACCCTTGCAGTAATCTACTTTCTTTATCACATTCGTATTTCATTGTCTTATTTTGCACCTTTAGAAACTCTTAAACTAGGCTGTTAGTCTGTTCTTTAGAGGTTAGACGTTGTCTCCTTGGGTTTTTGGCCATACGGACGCTAGTGCACCTGAGAGACACCAGCACACCACGCTGTCATCCCAGAACTATGCTTTTGTCCTCTAACAAAGAGCTATCTGAGACACAGAGTTGACCCTAAAAATCGATTCGCCTGGTCTACTTTCAATCCCCGGGTTCGCAGAGTGATCAAAGAACCTTATTATAGTCATCATCATTCTCATCTCGTCCATCCTAACACTCCTTTAAACTGAGGTAAGTTAGGGCATCCATACTACTCTTGGCCTTTCGTGACCTGGGGCCTTGCAATGGTTGGTCCCCCTCTCTTACAGCTTAATATTTGCCTCAAAAGGTGGACGCCCCCTTGGAGAGAATTTTATGAAAATCTCAAAACGGTTAAGTTTAATGTAGTTTTTCGAGAACTAGAAAGGGGCGTAGGCTTTTGGAGGTAAAAGGTGAGTTTGAAATTGTGTTACCTTGATTTCCTCCTCTTTCTTTATTTATTCCCTTTGAGCTCTCATTTGGGTATGAGAACTTTGGAAACTTAAGGAGACTCTATTGGATTGTTTTCAGAATTCATATACTATAGGTTGGGAATGAAAACCCTTATCTCTAGTTGTTGGTTTTGGTGGTGAGAAATCCACCCTAGCTGTTTGGGTATTTTCACACAAGAAACACACTAATTTTCACAAATTTTTGGGATTTCAGGGTTTCGAAAGAATGAAGATTTTTGAGGTAAACTGATTACAGATATATCTAAGTTTTTTAGGTTTGGATTTTGGTTTGGTTTCAGCATTGTCTTTTAAGAAAATTGCAGGAACCTTTGGGTCTGACCATACCATTTATGAATTGGAGCAATGCCCTAGCTAGTCATACATAATGTTTTGTGCAATTTTTGGTGATAAGTCTCTTGAATACATCATATCAGACTTGGAGATATTCATTGGATTTGGGCAATCAAGCTTGGAGGCATTTTAAGTCTGTGTTGTTAGTGGCACAAAATTAAAAGAAAGTTATATCACATTGCAGGATGCCTAGAAATGGACGTGAATCTTCCCCAGATCAAAGTGCTTGGGTTTTAGGGGTGATTTCATCACAATAGGTGGCACCAAGGCTTGTTATATCAATTTCAGGTTGTTTGGGCATGGTTTCAACACAATTTGAAGAAGTTTTGGTAACTTGTACCCAACCCCCTCTACCTATCGCACCCAGGTTTATGGTATGTGCATAAATGTAATCATTTTCCAACCCTTCTCTTTCATTTCTCTTCCATGGTTGAGGTGATTAGTGTTGTTGGTATTGAGGATGACTGAGATATAGCCCTGCCTAAATCAGCCCAACACATAGCAACATGTTATGATGAGGTATTTTAGAGGAGTTTGAATTTTTTTTACAATGAATTCATTACAACAAGTTTGGAGTGTACTTTCAATATAATTTCTTGGAGATACTTTCCTTCTATTATAAACATAATATATTGGTTGTTATATTGAATTTTATTAGAGTTATATTGGACATCTCATAATCATGTAATCAATATTGGAAATGAATGTAATAAAATTTTTCAAAAAGTAGTAGTTGAGTTTATCTATGATAGTCTTCATTATCTATGTTTGTTGATATGCATATCATATGTTCTTGTTGAGTTATCTTTGGAATCGAGTTCTAAATTCAAACACAAAACAAAAAAATCAGGGGTGTACATTGTATTGGTATCAGACCTCATAACATTCTTGCTAGCCAGTGGGTAATGAATATCTATGAGCATTAGTGATAGAGAAAGAAGATATCTTGAAAGGTTAAGAAAACGTGAGGAGGATTTGTGGGAGCATTGGCCTTCAGAGAGCGAAAAACAACACTCTAAAACTCACTCAATAGGATCAGCAAGTTCAAAAAATATGGGTGATAGGGGTAGATAGAGAAATTCTTAAACCAGATTGGATGATGTTTATCTTAGATGTTGTTGTTAGGGGACACCAGAAAACCAATCAGCGGCGCGCACAGTTGGTTGAGGGGTTGAATCGCTTGGGAGTCAACAACGGAGGCAACATAGGCAATAATGGACAGGGAAATGAATTGGGTCCACGTGGAGCAACAAATCAGCACCATAGGGCAGCCATGGATAGACCTCTCATGTTTGTTTTCCCACCTAGAGTGGTACCACAACCCAATCAAGAGCTCACACTAATTGAAATGAAAGATCAGTTTAGACATGATTGGGTTGATGCAAGCCCAAGATTTCAACATGACATATCTCTTTGAGATTATATGGATCTCAACATGAGGCACATGCCCAACAGGGGTCATAGAGAGCATCACAATGACTTGCAAATGAAAGTTGGAAAAATTAGCCTTCCTTATTTTGACGGTTCCAATAAGAATTCAATGAAAGCATGGGTCCAAAAGTTGGGCACATGCTTCAACCTAAACCCCGCACCTAAAGAAGAATCCATAAAATATGCTTCCATACACTTAGATGAAGTTGCACATGAGTGGTGGCATCATGAGATGATTACAATAGGGCATGCACATATCACATCTTATACAAGAGACACATTAAGAGATTTGATAAAAAAAAGGATCCAGAACTTCATTTTAAATAGTTGGCTCAGTTGAAACGATGTGGTTCAATAGATGCTTATGTTGTTGATTTCCAAAGGTTGTTGGTCTTAGTGATAGATATATTCGAGAGGAGGTTCATGGTTCTCTTTATAGATGGTTTATATGATCCCTTGATGGGATGGATTAAGGCGTTCAACCCACCTTATCTACAAGAGGTCGTCAAGAAAGCTAGAGACATAGAGTCTTCCACTTCTAAGAACAAATTTCCACCTAAGACCTTCCCACATGATAGAGACAAGAGGCGTGATAACAAGGAAAACATTCAGCCCAAAGAAACACCCTCAAATATGGTGGAAGAAGACTATAGAAAGGAGCTAAGGAAGAAGAACCTTTGCTTCACATGCAAAGAACCATGGACCCTAGGACATAAGTTTTTGGAAAGGGGTAAGAATCGTCAATTGGAGGCATATTCAACTAATGGATCGGAATCAAAAAATCCAAACCAAATTAAGTCACTTATTCCTTTAGTTACTTAAGCTAAACTTAGGCACATTAATAATTGATTAATTATTAAATGTGCACACTAGGGTTTCCTTTTAGGTCAACATTAGGGTTGCATACATTGCTTTTATAAAGCAAATCATTTCTTGTAATTTCTCAATTCTGAATATATCAATTTGCACATCTTCATGCAAAGCTCTGTTTTTTATTGTTTTTCTCTTCTGTGGAAGGCCTTTTGGTTTGCATGTCTGATCTTGGTTTCTAACAGTTGGTTTTTCAAAAATTAGACTATAAGTTGCCCATTTTAGACCTGGATAGTTGCAACTTTACATATTTTCAGTCCATTCAGCCCCTTAACAGGATTGGGGTATGGCTTCAGATGAAGGAGATGACAAGTTGGACCAACCAGGTTCATGATTGTGGAGAGAAATTCTCTAAAGAGTTGATCGAATTTTTGCAGTATTTGAATGCTCTTGTTACCTATAGCTTTCAAGAGGTCTTTTGCACAGGTATCCAGCAAGATAATGTTTTGAGTAGATGGAGCTACAAATCTCCTAGGTTGGGACCTTGGGATCTTACTTGGTTTTAATGTGGATCAATCTATTGTTTCTAGAGTTGTGATGGCATTACTTGAGAACAAGCAATCCTTGGGAAGGGAGGATTGTAATGTCCCCTTTTTAGGGTTTCCTTATTTGGTAGTTGGTGTTATCTTTCAAAATTGTGTCTGCTTATTCAGAGGAGCATATTGGTATTACCAGCGAACTTTTTGGAATTTCTTTTGGGCTTTGGTGGGTAGAATTGTTGTTTTTAGCAATGTCTATTTTAGTAACTTATTATTTTTAATAAGTTGCAATACATCTCAGTAGTTTGGAGTTTGGACACACTATTTTTAGCAACTTGTTATTTTTAGTAAGTCTTATTTTGGGCACCTAGTCTTGGCAACAATGCAGTGCAAAGTTTCTAATTTTAATAGGGGAGAGTTCTCTCAATGATCGAAATTAATATTTGTTTATTTTCCATTTAAGTTTATATAGTTATTTTAACTAAGTGAGAAGGGTGTGGGTTATAAGAGCCCCCCTTGGCCTAGTAGAGTAAAGTTGTTTTTAAAAAAGGGAACAATGTTATCTCATGTTGATGCCTAAAAAGAAGGCTATATTTCATATTTTTAAGGCTTCATATTTGTCTCAAAAGGTGGACGCCCCCTTTGAAGAGAATTTTATGAAATTCCAAAAAAAAGGTTAAACTTAATGTAATTTTTGGAGAGCTAGAAAGGGGTGTGGGCTTTTGGAGGGAAAAGGTGAGTTTGAAATTGTGTTGCCCTAATTTTCCCCTCTTTCTTTTTATTTATTCCCTTTGGAGCTCTCATTCGGGTATCAAAACTTTGGCAACTTAAGGAGACTCTACTAGATTGTTTCCAAAATTCGTATAATGTTGGTTGAGGACAAAAACCCTCATCTCTAATTGTTGGTTTCAATGGTGAGAGATCCACCCTAACTAGTTTAGTGTTTTCACACAAGAAACACACTAATTTTCACTGTTTTGGGATTTCTGTAACAAGAGCAATTACTAAAAATTACTTGATATTTACAATGAAGCGAAAGCTTCAATAAATAATTTACAAGGATTACAAATAAAAGGCAAGTTTCTAAAAAGAAACTGCAAAGAAGAACGAAGACGATCTTATCAACATAATTACATTATAATACAATATTATTGAGAATTAATAAATTAAATAATAAATATTATTTTACTACCCTCCCTTAATGCACAATCTGTCAACTACACCAAAGTGCCCCCTGAATTTTACAAACTTGTCTAGACTGAGCGACTTGGTGAGAATATTTGATGCTTGCTCCTCTGTCGGAACATACAGCAACTAAACTGATCAGTCTTCAATAAGCTTCTGAATGAAGTGACAATTAATTTCCACATGCTTGGTTCTTCCATGGAAGACTGAATTCTTAGAAAGTTTGATAACACCCTAATTATCATTGAACAAGGGAATCAGACTTGCTTGAGATATTTGCATATTTACAAGTATCTGACGAAGCCAAACTGCCTCACAAGCTACCTTAACTGCTCCCCAATACTTTGTTTATATCAAGGAGAGAGCCACTACCTGCTGTTTTTTACTAGTCCATGTGACTGCATTAGATCCCAAACTGAACACACACCCAAATGTTGATTTCCTGTCATCAACCGAACCTACCCAATCTGAGTCTGTGAAACCAGAGAGTCTAGGATCGTGACTCCTAGTGTAAAAAAGTCCATAATCAGAAGTGCCCTTCACATAATGTAGCACACACTTCATTGTGACCCAATGATCAGCCTTAGGGGTTCTCATGAAGCATGAAATGTAGCTCACTGCAAAACTAAGGTCACGTTTATTGGCAGTGAGATAGATAAGGTTGCCCACTAGTTGCCTGGACAAGGATTCATCTACTATAGGTGAGTCTGACTTAGTTGACAACTTGAGCCCCTTTTCCATGGGTGTGGAGGCAGGTTTGTAATCCTGCATTCGGAACTTATCCAATAGACTTCGAGCATATTTGGACTGGGAGATGAAGATATTGCTCTCGATCTGCCAAACCTCAACACCTAAACAGTAATGCAAAAGTCCTAAATCTATCATGTCAAATGTGGTGCACAAATCATGTTTGATCTCAACGATCAAATGTGTCGAGTTGTCAATAATGATTAGATCATCCACATAGACAACAAGAATAAGAATATCATTACCAGTATGTTTTACATACATATTAGAGTCAGATGGACTCCTCTGAAAGCCATGATCTGTGAGGTACTTGTAAATCTTAATGTACCAAGCCCAAGGAGCCTATTTCAGGCCATAGAGTGTTTTTACCAGTCTGCACACCTTGTGTTCTTTATCGGCAACCTTAAACCCTAGAGGTTGCGTCATGTAAACTTCTTCCTTCAACTCATCGTTGAGGAAAGCACTCTTAACATCCATTTGATAGACTTTCCAACCAAACTGGGCTGCTAAATCAAGGACGAGCCAAATGGTACTCAGCTTGGATGTAGGAGCAAAGGTCTCCTCATAGTCAATGCCTTCCTTCTATGAGAACCCCCTAGCAACAAGACGAGCTTTGTACTTGTCAAGGGTTTCATTAACCTTATATTTTACCTTATACACCCATTTGTAGCTAATAGGCTTCTTCCCTGGAGGAAGATCAGAAAGGATCCAAGTGTGATTTTTCTAAAGACTCTAGTATTCAACCTCCATAGCTTATTCCCACTCAAGAATTCCTTTAGCCTCTGAATATGTATGAGGCTCATAAACATTGTGAATGTTGGCCATGACAGCAAAATTGATTGAATGTTGTTGTTTGCTCTTATTTTTGGACGATCTACCCTCAATGAGCTCATCATCATGAAGATCGCCAATAGTCTTAGCCCACCATTTAGGCCAGAGAGTAGAAGTGCCAACATCAGAGGTAATAGGAGTTAGAACTGGTTGTGGATTTGGAACAGGTTCGTCAAGTGGAAGATCAATATCATTCGAAGGAAAATCAGGTTGAGCATCATCAAAGACTGAATCTTCATCATCCCTCCCATCAGGTGGACCTAACAGAAGACATACACCCAAATCAAAAGCCTTCAAAGGTTGATCCTCAGAATGCTGCATAGGCGAGGAAAAATGAAAGGGTCCTCATTCTTCATCAAAGACAACATTCCCACTGAAGATGAGACGATCAGTGTCTACATCAATCAACCGATAAGCCTTATGGTTGTCACTGTACCCTGTAAACATAAGCTTTTGACTCTTGGAGCGCTTAGCATTTGGAATCCATACATATGCTAAAGAGCCAAATATTTTCAAATGACTGATCCTAGGTTTGCGACCAGTCCAAGCTTCCTCATGTGTTTTCCCCTTAACAGCATGGGTAGGAGACCAATTAAGGAGATAGACAGTGGTGTAGACTGCTTCTACCCAAAATTTATTAGGAACACTCCTATGTTCTAACATGGAGCGGGCCATCTCAGTGATTCTACGATTGCGCCGCTCTAAAACACCGTTTTGCTGAGGAGTGTAGCTTGTGGTTATCTGGCATTTGATTCCATGTATATCACAGAAGTTGAAGAAAGCAATAGAACAAAATTCCCCCCCATTATCTGACCTAAGAGTGATTATGCAACAACCAGACTCTTTTTCTACTAAGGCCTTAAACTTCTAAAATAAAGTAAACACATCTGATTTATGTCTAAGAAAATACTTGCAACTAGTAAAAGGTGTATTCATTAGCCAGCATACATAAGTGTGAACCAACTGCAATACCTTAGAGGCTCGCCATGAGTCACCATCCATGAGCAGTGTCTTGTGCTGCTTCCTAGCCTGACAAGCTCCACAAACATTGTGATGTTAGAGTCTAGATCTTAGGTAAACCAACTATAAGTCCCTCCCGAGCTAGCTGAGAGAGATAGTGCACATTTAAGTGCCCATACTGCTAATGCCAAAGATTGGTGATAGAAAAATTTCGGGCTGCCATGGCTAACTCTAGAGAATCACCTGTATCCACAAGTTTGTATAGACCATGATCCTCAATACCAACAACCACAGTTGTGCAAGTCTCTCGATCAACAATTGAACATTTGTGTGCACTGAATACCACATCCAACTGAGGAGAGTGTCGCATAATCTCACTAACAGAGAGAAGGTGTAGTTCCATGCCAAGAACATAGTATACATTGAGGAATATGAGATTCCTCCCACCAAACTGAATCTGAATAGTTCCCTTACCAACAATGGTATACTCTTCACCTCTTCCCACCAAACTGAATCTGAATAGTTCCCTTACCAAGCAGAGGACTTCACATGATCTGCAGGTCTTTAAGCCATAAATGCATAAAAGGCAGATTCCTTCTGCTCGGTGTGCTCGAAAACATTCACTTTTTGTTGAGACCCTCCCTACTTCTTTTGTTTAGAAGCCAAACGTTGACGACAATCCTTCTTCATATGACCATATTTGTGGCAATAATTACAATGAATGTTCTTTTTTTTAGGGCTGCCCAAAGGTTGACTTGAGTCTTTCTGCTGCGAAGGTTGACCTTTCCCTTTGTTCTTAAGCTGAGACTTAGCTGCAAAAGCTTGTTCTGTAGAGGACGAAGAAGCACTACTTCCAAATCGTTGTTTCCAATGTTCCTGCTGCAAGAGGATGGTACAAAATTCTGGAAACTTCAGATCAACATTAGTAGATGTTATGTCGAGGGTTTCAACAAAGTGCTCATAAGACTTCGGTAGACTTTTCAAGGTGATTACTACCATGTCTTCTTCCTCCATCTTCTGACCAATCGCCTCCAACTGATCACGGATGCCCTGAATCTTTGTCAAATGCTCCTGTAAGGACATTCTCTCATCCATCATGATGGAGAATAGTTGGTTTTTCAGAAAGAATGCATGGCTCTTGTCGGAGGTCTTATGCAAGGTTTTCAAGTGCTCCCAGATCTTAGCAGCTGATTTGTCGAATGGAACCTATGGAAGTTGATCATCAGTAACTGAAAACTTAACGAGAATCATCGCTTCACGATTTTGCTCATCAAACTTTTCCTAGTCTTTACCCAACGATGTGGGACAAGTAGCATTGTCGAGAACAATCTGATTAAGGCAGCGATATTCAAAAATAGTCATCATTCGTTGCTTCCAGGTATTATAATTTCTATTGTTGAAGCGTTGACTGCCTTCCAACATAATGTTGGTCAAACTCGCTATCTTGTAGCTTTTCGAGGAATGAAAAACAAGGCAAACTGAGGAGGTGATAAAATTGATTGCACAAAATCCAAGACACGAATTCCAAAATACTGAAAGCTAAGGCAATTTTAAGCACAAAGTTCGAGACAACCCGTTTGCACAAATTCCAATGCACAAAGTTCAAAACACCAAAAAAAAAGGGAGACCAACACAAATTTCCTCTCGAAAATCCCAAAAAGAATATGTGATCAAAAAAAAAAATCGGCTTGAATCTGAGGATTTATTGAAAACCCTAGCTCAAAAAAATAGTTGCAATCCTGATGATATTCATCAGAAAATTCGTGTGAGGGTTCAATGCCCAAAAATAGGTGAAATATTGAAAAACGCGACTAAAAAATTCTTCAAAATGCGGCTTAAAGAGAAGAAAATCGCATGCTCGAAAAATAAGCCAAAAATCACACGGATTTTCGTGCAAAGATGTGTCCAGGAAGAAAAAAAAAAACAAGATTGAGAGACACAGGAAAATGGTGTCCTTAAATCATGTGAGGAGAAAGCTTAGTCGAGTGGCCAAACAACGCTCAGAAACCAAAAAAAATTGTCGTCGCACATGAGTGGGAAAAAAACAGGGTCTTACTGAGACGTGCGCCAAAGCCCTTGATTTGTTTTAGAAACAAGACGCAATTTCTCCCCAAAAAATTTCACGAACAAGTCATCCGAAGAAACGCATCCAGAAAGGAAAACAACAAAGACACGATTTTTTCTGAAGAGAAACACAAATTGTTTTTTTTCTTCAAGAAAAATCTGGAAAAATTGGCGCCCAGATTCGAACTTTGCTCTAATACCATGTAACAAGAGAAATTGGTAAAAATTACTTGATATTTACAATGAAGCAAAAGCTTCAATAAATAATTTACAAGGATTACAAATAAAAAGCAAGTTTTTAAAAGGAAACTGCGGAGAAGATTGAAGACGATTTTATCAACACAATTATATTATAATACAACATTATTGAGCATTAATAAATATTATTTTAATAATTTCAAGGTTTCAAAAGAAAGATTATTAAGGTAAACTGATTACAGATATATTTGAGTTTTTTTGGTGTGGATTTTGGTTTCGTTTTAGCATGGTCTTTTAAGCAGCTTGCAAGAGCTTTCGGGTCTGGCCATACCATTTGTGAATTGGAGCAATGCCCTAGCCAGCCGTACATCATATTTTGTGCATTTTTTGGTGATTAGTCTCTTGAAATTCATCATATCAGACTTGGAGATATTCATTAGGGTTGGGAAATCAAGCTTGGAGGCATTTTAAGCCTATGTTGTCAATGGCACGAAATTAAAAGCAAGTTACATCACATTGCAAGATGGCTGGAATTTGACGTGAGTCTTCCCAAATCAAAGCGCTTGGATTTTAGGGGCAATTTCATCAAAATAGGTGGTGCCAAGGCTTGGTACATTAATTTCAAGTTGTTTGGGCATGGTTTCAACACAATTTGAAGAAGTTTTGGTAACTTGTACCCAGCCAACTCTGCCTCCCGCACCCAAGTTTATGGTTTGTGAATAACTGTAATCATTTTGCAGCCCTCCTCTTTCATTTCTCTTCCATGGTTGAGATGATTAATGTTGTTGGTATTGAGGATGACTTTGATATAGACCTGCCTACATCAGCTCAACACATAGTAGCATGTTATGATGAGGTATCTCAAGGAGTTTGAATGTTTTTTTTACAATGCATTCATTATAGCAAGTTTGGAGTGAACTTTCAATATAATTTCTTGGAGGTACTTCTCTTCTATTATAAACATAATCTATTGAATGTTATTAGAGTATTTTGGACATCTCATAATCATGTAATCAGCACTAGAAATGAATGTAATCAGATTCTTCAAAAAGCAATAGCTGAGTTTATCTATGATAGTCTCCATTATCTATGTTCATTGATATGCATATCATATGTGAAGAGCACACAAGAAATACTGAGAGGGAGGGGGTGAATCAATACTTCAAAAACTTTAAAAACTTGAAACCTTATAAATCAGAAATCAAAATGGTAAGAACATTCATGAAAAAATAAGCACTAAGATTATGTGGAAAACCCTTCGAGTAAAAAACCATGGCAAAATATTGTTTTTATTATCTTCAAAAAGGCACCAATGTTTCGTAAATCATCAGAGATTCTCATATTAACATAAGAGCCAAACATAAATAGATTACAATGAAAGAGACATAATAGTCACAAAGATGTGATTATAGAGTTAACTGAAAGAAAGAGATAATCACGAGGACGTGATTATCGACATTACTGAAAAGAAACAGAAAGCAAACTAACAAAGATAACTAAAAGAGATGAGCATTAAAATAGGAACGGACTGTAGTTCTAATACCCTCCCTTAATGCTTAATCTATCAACTAAAAACTAAGTCTACACATATTGTGTTGGTCATCAAAATGCAAAGTGTGCAAAATCCTTTCGCTCCTTCTGCTCAGTCTGCTCTGCTATGTGAGCACTTTGCTGAGATGCTTCTTGGTTGGACTTCTCATCAACCAACTGCTTTCTGCAATACCTCTGTAAATGACCAATCTTCCCACAGTAATGGCAAGTAAAAACTTCTTGGAGCCCTCATCTGAATTGCCTCGTCCTTTTTGTTGAATGGACTTGCCTTTGCCAACATCCTTGGCAGTAAATGCTTGTTCAACAGTAGGAGACTCACTGCTGCTCCCAAACTACTTCTTCCACCGATCTTGCTACAAAAGCTTGTTGCACATCTCATCAAACTTCAAGTCAACATTGGTGGATGTAATGTTGAGCGTTTCGATGAAGTGCTCGTAGTAGGAACGTGGCAAACTTTTCAAAGTGATCACCACCATATCCTCCTCTTCTACCTTACGACCAATGGCCTCCAATTGATCGCGAATATTTTTACTTTCATCAAGTGCTCCTGCAAAGACACTTGGTCATCCATCATAATAGAAAAGAGCATATTCTTCATAAAGAAAGCCCTTCCCTTGTCTGAGGTCTCATGAAGATCTTTTAAATGCTTCCAGATCTCCGCAGCTGATTTACCAGAAGGTATTTCTGGTAACATGTCATCGGCGATAGATAATTTAAGAAGTATGACTACCCCTCGATTACTTCCATCATACTTGTCATGATCCTTCCCAGCAGCAGTGGGACGAACTTCTGTACCGAGAACAAGCGCATCTAGACACCGGTATTCAAAGAGGGTAAGCATTCTCTGCTTCCACGTGTTGTAATTCTTTCCATTAAACCTTTGCGAGCTTTCCAACATAATATTGGACAAAAACGTCATCCTTCCTGTTTTCCAAAGAACGAAAAGCGAAGTAAAAAATACTTAGCAAAATTTTTATAGAAAATTTTTTCCAAAACTCTAAATTTTTGAAGAAAAAATTGTCGAAAACTCTTTACAAATTTTTATTTTTATTTTTCCAAAAAATTGTCAAAACTGGCAAAAATAAAATTATTTCTTCATACGGCCAGATAGAAAAACATCTCCACGTCACCAAAGAGATCACAGAGTCCAAAGCATATTCCAAATAAATCAAAAGCTCGCAACTTTCAGAAGGGTACCACGACTCAAAATACAGCTGACCATAAACATCTGAAGCCACACAAACATGTATGTAAACTTATTCCAGACAAACACACACGTAGCTAGGATTATGTAGAGATAATCACAAGAATAGCACCACAGACAAACACATACCAGCCAACAACGCCGACAAGGCTCATAAGACCCTCAAATTTGTCGTAGACACAAAACTGCAAGCTCAAGCTGGTGAAACCACGTATGACCACACTTCCAGCACGACTCAAAACAAACAACCTTCACACACGGAGCAAGCACAGAGAGAGGAATTCACGCGTGCATGGACACTCGACCAAGCAGCATCAATACACAGAGTTGACACTTGATGCTTATACATACGAATAGGGGAAATCCCAATCAACTCAGGAAGACGCACGAACAGGCATTAAAACATCTTCAAGTCTCCAAGCACGAGCAACCACACACCCGACAATAAACGGCTCCACAAAGCTTTCACGCACATAAAACGCGACTTTAGAAAGAGGCTTTGAATGGAGTTGTGCGCACCAGAGACTCCAAATCGCATAAGAGAAGACAAGCTTAAAACAACTCTAGAAAGCTCACCACCGTCGCACGATGAACACAGAAAGAAGTCGCACCATACCAGATGAAGTCGGCACAAAATCCACACATCGGATTAGCAGCAAAAGATGCAAATAGAAGTCACGGGTGGAAGACTTCAAGCAAACAAAGAGTGACTTCACGAAAAGACCACGAGAATGATCTTCACGCAAATACAAAGCCGACACAAAAAATCAAGAAGAAATCCCGATTGCGCCAGACGCACAAGAAATCACAAACAGAGAACACGCTCTCGCAGATAAGAAAGACACACCCAGAAATGAGCAACTCAATCACCCGACACAACCACAAAGTATTCTCAAATGCAAACTCACAAAAATGTCAGATCGATCGCCCTCTCTGATACCATGTTTCGTAAATCATCAGAGATTCTCATATTAACATAAGAGCCAAACATAAATAGATTACAATGAAAGAGACATAATAATCACAGAGACGTGATTATAGAGTTAACTGAAAGAAAGAGATAATCACGAGGACGTGATTATCGACATTACTGAAAAGAAACAGAAAGCGAACTAACAAAGATAACTAAGAGAGATGAGCATTAAAGTAGGAACGGACTGTAGTTCTAATAACCAACCCAAATTACACAAGGGAACACAAACTCACTGAGAGCAACAACTCTCGTGAAACACCAACTCCGAAACAACTGAAGCACCAACTCCACTGTTGCTGAAGCACCAACTTCAGACTCATAAAAACCTTGAAACAAAACACATACTTTCAAGTCCATTGTTCAAGCATTGAAAACCTTTGCTCGAATTCTCAACTCCACATTTTGATATCCCCAAGACTCTTGTAGTTGATTGCTCAGTTCAACCAACTCAAACCACTGTAACATACTTTGAAAAATGTAGCATCATCGATCTTCAGACCATAGCCTCCATAAAAGGCTAGAAACAGATTTTCATAACAGCACTTTACGCACTTATCACACGACTCTTTTCAAAAGGCACGAAATTGATATTCATTTCATCTCTTCACACTACCCGGACCAACAAGACTTCTCACTAAAAATGCTTCACAAATCTCAACACTAATATTCAAAAAAGGATCAATGCGTCTTAATTCTGCTATTATGCCATATCGCCCAAGAATAAAGAGCGACAGCACCATAGAAAGATTCGCACTTCATAACGTATCACATAAAACGTCTCAACCTTCAGACACAAAATAGCTCACACACAAGCCTCCAAATATAGTCGGCTATCTTAGAAATATCACATAAAAGCCAGAAAACCGCCACTATATAAAGAGCCAACAGCATTAAATACTTAGATGTTTCACACAAAACATAATGTACCAAGGCACACCATAAGGACCATCCCGTACCACATCTTCAATGAGTATCGAATCCACTTAAATTTGCATTCCAAAAGAATATTTAAAAGATCACGTCTATAAACTCATGCGCCTCAATGAATGCAGCCATTGTCATTTAGAAGTGCAAATAAAGCTATTCAAATCCACGTCTCTGAACTTTCCAACTCAGATGATAAAGTAATAGCATTCTGGAAATACGACAAAAGGAACTTTTATCCTTGCAAACATTGTATCATCTTTTCTTTAGCCCACGACTTCAATCACAAATGCTACCCATCCTCAGAAGAACGATATCAATATATTTTGAGCGCTATGTCCAGCATATCCACATCGTGCCACAAGATGAAGGTAGAGTTATTAATCAGCAATCGAATGAATAAGAGTAAAATACGAGTCTTTGCACGTTTCACATTTAGTAAAGGAGAACGAAGCCGCCACAAGGAAATGAAGCCATCACATGCAATGAGAAAGGAAGATAGCAATTAGGGATTTTTTTAAAGACCACGAAAATCTGCATCTCCAAAAACTAACGCCCAAGATAGAATTTCGCTAAAGATAATAATGAGTCTATTAAAAAATCAAGTCGCCTCAATAAGCATATTGAAAGTAATAATCTCCAGCCACCCTCATACTATGTCTTTAAAAACCGTCCCCATATTTAATAATCGACCAAAATAGGAAATAAACTCATCTAGAAATAGGACTAAAGCCGACGCCAGAAATAAAACCATCCCAATAACAATAAGTAAAAATAGTGAAGCATTTAAAAACATGATAATATTCTTTCATCCGACACAAATTTGGTGTGGCATATATGCTGACAAGGAGACAAGCAAGTAGGTGAAGTAGACCCGCAGGCACCTCAAGTAAGCAGGCAAGTAGCTCAACCACACAGGCAGGTAGCTCAAACACACAGGCATGTAACTCAAACACCTTGACATCAATGACAAAATACTCACCTCAAGTAAACAGGCAAGTAACTCAACCACACAGGCAAGTAGCTTAAACAAACAACCAGGTAGCTCAAACACAGCTCAAACACCTTGACATCAATGACAAAATACTCAACAATATGTTCTGATGAGTTATCTTCGGAATCAAGTTCTAAAGTCAAACACAAAACAAAAAAATCAGGGGTGTACATTACATTTTACATGACTTTTTTGCAGTTGCATCTGGTGTCCATTGGATTTGCTTTACCAGTACCGCCAGTGATTTTTGTGTGTGGAATGTAACTTCTTTTAATTTGATTTCCTCTTAGAAAGCTCCTCTTCATTCTATGTCTTAGTCCCACTGGTGAGTTTTGTAATGTGTGGGCAATTGCTTCCTTTATTTTGTTTTCCTTTTGGCCTCCTCTCCCAAAAAAATAGTTATGCACTATCCACCCCACCACAAACCACAAGTGGATAGTATCATAAATATTATGAATCCGACCTGCACATCACTCCTCCAATGGAGAGAGCGATGCCCTCCTGGAATAGATCCTCCACAGTACTCCAAAATATAACTAACAAATTTCATCAATTTGTATTTATATTCAAAAATAACTGCAGCTTACACGAATATGAAGCAGAGGAAAACAAAGAAATTAACACCAATCTAATTAGCAACAAAACAATTTGAGATAAAAATTTATATGTATTCCTCTTCTTATCCGTCAGTTTTCTATGCTTTCACAAACTAATTTGGAACAGATATTGTAGACTTGTAAACTTTATTGATGACCAGAACTAGATGCTAGAAGTAATGATGGGAAAATTATTTATACATAGATTGCAAAAACTGTGTATAATATTCTACTTTAGAAGTGGTGCATGCATAAGATGAATATGCTAGGGCTACCATTGAATGATCACTATTCAAATGTTGAAGATACATAAGAAACGAGGATCCAGCCGCATACTTCTTCAAGCTCAAAATATATCTAAATTACAATGCAGGACAATTAGCCTTGCTGGTGGGGTGTCACAACATCTGAAACTGGAAGGGAAACAGAGAATCTGAAAACAAGATGAACAAGAAGTTACAATCTTCTTTTTCCTTGCATGTCAGAGCTGCTGTCTCAAAGGAGCATGTATTCAGAGATGGACAGAAGAATGATCCAAAAGATTTGTGGACTTGCCCATGGAGCATTCTTGAACATGAAAATAATATACGACCCACCCAAATGATATATCTGATGCCCAGAAACGCAAACAAAAAAATCCTTGTTAATTTGCACTTGTGTTAGCTCCAGTAACAGGTCTCAGCATATTATGAGCAACATTGGAATTTGAAGCACTGGAACCCATCATAATAGATCCAGGGGATCCACCTGATAAAGACTGCATTGCTGACAAGGGTACAGACGATCCAACACCGCCTGGGCCAAATGGAAACATAGATGGTCTGGTCATAAAGGGCATAGCTGGATGAGTTGTGGGTCCAAAACCAGAATGTGAAGCTGATGGTAAGGTAGGTGGAATTGCAGGTCTGCTGTTCATTGCGGGTACTACTGATACAGCCCCTGCAGCCACAGCAGATGACCCACCAGAAACAAAATGATTTGAAAAACGCAAACGGTCTGCTGTAAATCTCTGCCTTGCCCTTTCTACCTGCTCACATTCCTTCAACAACATAGTCTCAATCTCTGCAAACTGTTTCAATTTGATCTCAACTCTCTTCAACTGCAAAATCCAATTATAAACTTCAGCTTCTATGTTAAATAATAATTACTCTCATATTTGTACCTTGCCAATATTTTTGTTGCTCATAACCTAAGAACATGCTTTGAAAGTGAATTCAGAAAACCGTGATGGTAATCAAAGTGAACTCTTTGTCAAGTACAGAGAATTGAAATTGATTTTAAGCTCACATGGACACAAGGATACAGAACATGGAAACATTTAACAAATGTAAGTATCAGACATCAATCAGAAAAAAGCAACAAAAATTGGGGATTTTTTAAATTCTAAGGAAGGCAACTATAAAATGTTTAATCATTATTCATGGGAATAGTCAATAAGAAAATCCATAATTAATCAGAATTTTTTTACTCTTCATTTCCAAACTAGTTCAAACAATTACACCCAACAATCAACAAATGCTCATCTGTTTTCGCAAAGCAGTGATGTGCTAAACTTTTCTCAAACAAGCTAGATAGCCAATAAACCATGTTAGCTAAACAGATACTCCATTTAATCAGCTTTTACTTTCTCCTTCATATAATGAAGGAAACACATAGTAGCTCCAGCAAATGCTAACTGGAAAGGCTGAAGACACATTATTCCACTAATTTATTTCATACACTCATCAAAGATATCAAGACATGGGGAAATGCAAAACAATAACCTATCCAAAAGCAAGAGAAAGGAGATTAGAGCTCCCAACCAGAATACTCAAAAACCCCACACATAATCTAACTTAGGGTTATCTCTCAAATCCAAAACTAGAAATTGAATGAGGGTTTTCGCCCTCAAAAGATTTTGGAAGAACTTACGAGTTCAATCCGACAGCATAACAATATGAGAAAACTTCAGCATATCCAAATGAGCCCCCAAAACCAGCTTTTATAGTTTTTTTTTCCGTTGCTTTTTTGAAAAAGCACTTTTTGTATTCTCATTACTTTTTTGCTATTTTTTCCAAAAATTATGTTTTTTGCTTTTTCCAAAAACAATGTTTTTTTTGTTGTTTTTTCCCCGAAAAAGCACTTTTGCTTTAAATTAACAATTCATTATGTGCAAACAATTAATCACCTTTCAAACAAACTATTACACTAAGTTGTCCTTTTAAACAACATTAGTGAAATATTAATTAATAACTTAATAACTCACCCAAGTTGTGGAGAGCACCCAAAAGGTCAAAAATCAATTCCGAAAACATCAAAGGGCTCCAACTTGTTGAGTATTTTGTCATTGATGTCAAGGTGCTTGTTTGTTTGAACTACTTGGTTGCGTGCTTGAGCTACTTGATTGCTTGCTTGAGCTACTTGCCTATGTGGTTGAGCTACTTGCTTGCTTACTTTGTCAGCATTTGGAGTTTCTTGCCAAGTCAGATTTCCATATCAGCATATGCTTCGTCAGATTGAAAAGTCTATCATCAATTTTGCCTAGTCAGATTTTTGAATGGTCAAAGATCGAGTAGAGCTTTGTAATGCCTATGCATAAATCCTAGCAATTTGTTTAGTGCGGCAGCTTATACATTCTATATTTTTATCGTCAACTTCAACCATTTCAAGGAGGCCACTAATATCTATGGCTTTAGATTTTCTTCTTCTATGCGTCGGTTCCTTCAAATTCGACAACGCCATAAATAAGCTCTTGTTATCAACATTCTCATATTATCAATGTCCTTATATTTGACCAATCTATTTTCATGAATCTCTTGTGTATGCCGTGCAATTTGGTTTTCGGCTTTAATGATTGTTTTTTAAGTAAGTTTCAGTGAAGACATTTATATTGGGTGTTGTATATGGAAAAGTGATGCGTTTCTTTTTTTGAGGAAATTTGAGCAAGAATCATTATCAGAATAAGCTAAAGACGTGCTCTCTTATATCATTTTCTATTGTGATGACTCATAAATCGCCACTATGAGACTTTTATTTCTTGGTATCGTGTCGATTTATGAAGAACCCATGATGGTTGTGGAGATACCGACTTGAGCTAAGTTAAGAAAATATCACAAAAGTTTGGGAGTCATCAGATTGTGCTGAAGTATGAGCGACACTCATGGGAGTCAGAGACTAGTTGCTTTTGTCAAAAATCATGAATTTTTAAGAACTTCTGCATCGCATATTCTTCATGGGGCGACTTTGAATTACGACCAATTTATAATGTTTGAGTTCATCTTCTCCTAGCGTGTGTTGTGGCTTTTAAGACCTTTCAGACCACCATTTTGTTGATGTTGTAGCTTCGGGCTACATACTTCCGCCTTGCTTGTTGAACAATAAATTCATATAGCCTAACGGCTATTCATTTATTGCATTGATTAAAGTGAAGAGGCGCTTCACTTAACAACTTATTATATTTAATTATTGGGGCCGACCTTATTAAAGAAATAATATTATTTCTTTATTGCTATGAGGCCGGCCTACTGGAAGAGTCACACTATTTTGTATTTATACAAGGTCGAGTTTGCTCATTATGGTCATCAAGTTCATTCATCATATTCGCATTCCTAGAAGAAGTTCGCATTTGTGCAGCAGATCAGCATCTTGAGCAGCAGATCATTATTTTGTAGCAGCAGACCAATTTCAAGGGGAAATATATTCATGATGTATATTTGCATCTAGGAGAGGTGCTATTATTCAATGTATCAAATTCGGCCTTGTGTTGGACCTGAGTTGTAAGCAGATTTCTGCTCTTATTTCTAAATATATAAGAGATATATTTGTTGGGTTTTTCCCCTCAAGTTGGAGGGTTTTCCCAGGTTATCTTGTGGTGTTCATTGTCTTATGTGTTGCATTTTCTGATTGCTTTCATTTCTGATCCTAAAACTAACATGGTATCAGAGCGGGTCTGAGAGAAGAAGTAATCAGATTTGACTAAGCATAGTCCCTGAAAATTCGTTTTCGCTCAAGAGAAAGAGGCGATACCAAGTAGATCGCAGCGACAGGCTTCAATGATTATCAACTCGGTTCAGGCGGACAAAGCATTGTATGATCATTCTGAGAAAACAATTTGAGAAAGAATAACCTCAAATTTTAGGAGAATCGGTTTTTTGGAAAATTCAGATGGTATGGTCTCAGTCCTTGTAAAGGACGATTTTGTGCATTGGAGGACGCCTTTCTTCATCATTGTCTGAGTCGACCTTGCTGGTGTTTAGAAGACGTGTTGGAGGATCATATGAGACTGGACGCACCTCCCCAAGGGTGCGATTTTTTAAAATGAAGGTTGAGAAAATCATATCTGGGTTTGTGAAGGTTGGACGCACTTGCTACAAGTGCAATTTCATTGAGAACAGTCAGATAAATTATTAATAGATATTTATCAATATCACACAGCAGTATAAGGGTTAGGTGCAGCATCTAGAGATCAGACACATCCATACCAAGAAGATTTGAATATTCTTATGACTGCTGCAGCATATAATTCCAGGTTTCTTTCATTGTATGTTGAGTCTTATGCATTATTCTTAGTATGAAGTATAGGCAGAGTCATTAGAGCACTTCATGAACATTGATGTATATAATTCCAGTCATATGATAAGCATTGTAATCAGATTTTGAAGTCATTGGTCATGAGCTAAGATTGAAGTCCTGAAGTTACTGTATGCCTTAGAGTGTGGGAGTTGCCTTGTTCATTTGAGCTGTAAGTGTTGACAGTGTACATTGCTTTTAAATCTGAGTCAAATCGTTTGTAGAAGCAATGTTCAGTCAAGTTTGTCGTGATACTATATGTTTTCCAAGTCTGGTGTCATGTTGTATATGGAGGTGCTGTGAGAAACGTCTTTGCATGAGTTGTTAGCATCGAAGTGTTATTTCTGAGTTTACTTCTGTGAAGAAGATCTGAAAAATTATTGAGAGATAATGAGCAGATCCCAGGAAAGAGAAGTACAAACCTGAAAAGCGTCTAAGTACAACACTTAAGGAGATTATGATTTCAAGGAGATAAGTATTTCATGGTTGAATAATGTTAATGAATTTTTACGTAGTTATTAATTCATGCTATAACATTGAGATAGTGAATCATATATGCTTCTAGCATTGATATTTCTCTTCGAGATAGTTGAGTTCTATGAACTTTTAGTAATCTCTCTCTATAATGCTTCCAGGACGGATCGAGGAGCAAGAGGGTGATGAGAGATCGCATAGAGTGGAAGAGCTTGAGACATCCTGTGAGGAAGTCATGCCAACTGGAGAAATGATCAAGCATGGAGTCATAGCTTGCAGCCATAGGACTGAGTTGGTGGCTGAAGACATCTCTCGAAGATGAAGAATCTATTCAGGTTGTCTTTGCGATCAGTTCTTCGAAGAGGAGGAATTAACACTCAAAGGGAGTTTTGTGACTCGTTGAGAAGAAGTGAAGGTTGCAGTGTTGCAAGGTCCGCTGCTAAATCCTTGAAAGACCCCTTCAGCAATTGAGATCAAAATTGCTCAAAACAGTCAATCTGGATTTAACATTGGTAGCTCCGCAAGCCTGTTCAGAATAGAGTGATTTGGGATGAGGTCGAAGAGGACAGCCCTGAATCTCTACAGAGGTGTGCGCTGGAAACCATTTATCTAAAGCAAGCATTGCGGTCAATCTTGGACAAGGAGGTCAAAAAGTTGATGCAAGTACTTGGAGATTCAGAGGGAGTCTACTAAACCAGAAGAGGGTGGTGATCCAGTTGAACCTTTGGAACCTACTGATGGGCCTATAGACATTGTTATTGGTAGAAAAAGACCTCTATAGGCTAGGCAAACAATGCAGGAGGTAGAAAAGTTTGCAGCCCCTAGAGGAACATTTAGAGAAAGCAAAAGACCTCAGAAGTTTTCAAGCTATGTTGCATTGATGAGTCAAATGATTGAATCTGAGCCTTCCAGTGTTGAGGAAGCTTCAAATCATCAAGTATGGAGAGATGCTATGGCTGAAGAATATCAATCTATCCTCAAGAACGATGTTTGGGACATTGTACCTAGACCAAGAGGCAAATTTGTTGTATCTTCTAAGTGGCTTTTCAAGATCAAGCATGTGGCTGATGGAAGCATTGAGAAATACAAGGCTAGATTTGTGGCTAGAGGATTCTCTCAGAAAGAGAGAATAGACTATGAGGAAACCTTTGCTCCAGTTGCTCAATATACTTCCATCAGGACTATCATTGCCATTGCAACAGCTAAGGGATGGAAGTTACACCAGATGGACATGAAGACAGCATTTCTAAATGGTGTAATTGAAGAAGTATATATTGAGCAACCTGATGGATTTGAGGCTTATGGGGAGGAGTCTCATGTTTGCAGATTGAAGAAGGCTTTGTATGGCCTTAAGCAGGCTCTTTGTGCTTGGTATGAGAGGATTGATCGATACTTGTTGAGCTTGGGCTTCTCCAAGAATGATGCTGATTCAAACCTGTACTTCAAGGTAATTAATGGTGAGGCCTTGATCTTGGTTCTCTATGTTGATGATCTATTTCTTACTGAAGAACACCTCATTATCAAATGTAAGAAGGAGTTGGCTTCTGAATTTGAAATGAAGGATCTTAAGTATATGCATTACTTCCTTGGTTTAAAAGTATGGCAGAGGCCTAATGAGATCATTCTAAATCAAGGGAAGTATACAATAGACATCTTGAAGAGATTTGGTATGATGGATTGCAAAACCATGTCTACACCTATGGAAACCAATTTTCAAAAGTTAAAAGAGGCTGCAGCTAGTTCAAATCTGGTGGATCCTACTATGTACAGGCAGTTGATTGGATCATTGATGTATCTAGTCAATACTAGAACAGATATTTGCTATGCAGTGAGTGCACTTAGTCAGTTCATGTGTGAACCAAGGCAAATACACCTAGTTGCAGCAAAGCATATCCAGAGATACTTGCATGGCATAGTTGGGTATGGCTTGAGATATTCTTCTGATGTGGACTTGCAGCTGCATGGTTATACTAATTCTGATTGGGTAGGGTGTGTTGCTGATCGGAAGAGCATCTCTGGATGTTGTTTCAGTTTGGGGTCTACGATGATCTCTTGGTGTAGCAGGAAGTAGTCTTCAGTGGCACTGAGCACCGCAAAGGCCAAGTACATTGCAGCGTGTGTGGCAGCCCGAGAAGCAATATGGCTTCGGAAGCTCCTTGCAGGATTGTTTGGACAATCATTGGAGCCGACTGTCATTCATTGTGATAATCAAAGTTGTGTGAAGTTTTTTGTCAATCCAGTGTTTCATGACAGAACCAAACATGTTGAGATCAAATACCACTATATCAAAGATATGGTATTGAAGAAAGCAATCCAGTTGAGATACATTAGCACTGATGAGAAGACGGCACACATTCTCACCAAGCCTCTCTCCAGAGTAAAGTTTGTGTACTTTCGAGACAAGCTTGGTATTGTGGAGAATGAAGCCCTAGCTGAGAGGGAGACTTAGCCTCAGTGATCTTTCGTGATTTGCTTTAATGCATCTTTCTTTGTTAGAGAAATTTGAGGTGAAAGCCCTTTTTTTTTTCACCCTCAAGGAGTAGCCATGGTGGATGTCGTGTTGAGTGACTCCATGACAACATCACGTGAGAGAGTCTGTGATGATTTTCTTGTACTTGTGTTTATTCACCCTTTGGGAGTATCCATGGTGAACGTCATATTGAAAAATAAAGACATGACATTGAGTGACTCCGTGATGGGCACTTGTGCACATATGCTTTGCCATACATGGGAGTAGCCATGATGGTTGATATCACGATTGAGTGAATCCGTGATGAGCCCCTTCCACATATGGGTGTAGCCATTGTGGGTGTCATGTTGAGAGATTCCATGACAATGTGTATCGGAAGTATTCCTCCCTAGCTAAGAGGGAGTGTTGATGTTGTAGCTTCGGGCTACATACTTCCGCATTGCTTGTTGGAAAATAAATTCATATCACCTAACGGCTATTCATTTATTGCATTGATTAAAGTGAAGTGGCGCTTCACTTAACAACTTATTAAGTTTAATTATTGTGAATAATTAAATGGGGCCAACCTTATTAAAAAAATAATATTTATTTCTTTATTGCTATGAGGCCGACCTACTTGAAGAGTCACACTATTTTGTATTTATACAAGGTCGAGTTTGCTCATTATGATCATCAAGTTCATTCATTATATTCGCATTCCTAGAAGAAGTTCACACTTGTGTAGCAGATCAGCATCTTGAGCAGCAGATCATTATTTTGTAGCAGCAAACCGATTTCAAGGGGAAATATATTCATGCTGTAAATTCGCATCTAGGAGAGGTGCTATTATTCATTGTATCAAATTCGGCCTTGTGTTGGGCCTGAGTTGTAAGCAGATTTCTGCTCTTATTCCTAAATATATAAGAGTTATATTTGTTGGGTTTTTCCCCTCAAGTTGGAGGGTTTTCCCAGGGTATCTTGTGGTGTTCATTGTCTTATGTGTTGCATTTTCTGATTGTTTTCATTTCTGATCCTAAAACTAACACGTTTAATATACTCAGAATTCATATCACGTGAATTATTGCTTTGTCCGTTATCTTTTTCTCTCTTGGTCGATTGTGTGAGCAATGCATGTAAAAAGGGGCTGAAGTATTGAATAGTTGCGGTTTTAGAGCTTCATAGAGGAGTCGAGGGTTAGGAAGATTATTATTACCACCTTTGGGAAAGATTTGACCTGGGCATTCATCATTTGTGCCAATGGATGAAGGGTGTCGTGGTATTTTGATGGAGACGTTTTGATTCGATTTCTTATGCATCTACGGAAGCCGCACTGGTATTAGCAGAGCCAGATGATGATTATTTTTTATTAGGTGAAGCCTTGTCTGGAGTTGTGAAATATACATATGAATCACCTTCATTTGTTAGCTGTTGTATGGACTGCATTATTGGTTGAAAGCAATGGTGTTTATTCTGAGGCCCATTTGGTGTAAAGTGTGCGCTGAGTGGTGCAAAATGGAGACTTGAATTGCTTCTGCAGCGGACCATGTAATGCATTATTCAAATGAGAAGTTTCAGATCGGGTGTTTTGAGCTAGTGTGTGATTTGAGCCTTTGAAGTATATTTCCAAGCTTGCTGAGCAGAGATAGCAAGGGTGCATAATTTTTGAAAGAAGCAATCTTTACAATTGGAGGTGGCCTGTAGACTATGTATGCTTGCAAGAGTTTGAACTGCTCTATGATGTTTGATTTGTGCTGAAGATGCTGCCGTTATTACTTGCTCTGTTGTTTGTTAAGGAAAAAGCTATTGCTTGGTGTGGGCTGTGCAGAGAGGTGGTGTATTTCAGATACTGAATATTTGTTAACTTGTGAGGTGCAGATCGCTATTCTGAATTTCAAGCAAAGGCAGATTGTTATTCTGTTTTTGAGCAGAAGTTAGTGTTTACAGTTTAAGTAAGTTAGTACTCACACTGAAGTTGGTGCTTCAGTTGATCGGAGTTGGTGCTTTGAGGGAGAGTTGGTGCTCACTTGTAATCTAGGTTGGTGCCCATTGTTGTTAATGAAAGCATAGTTCTGCCGTGGTTTTTTACCCGAAAGGGTTTTCCACATGAAATCTGGTGTTCTTCATATTTGATGGTTGTTCCTACTGTTTTATTTCTGATTATATGGTTTTAAGTTTGAAAGTTTGAAATATTGATTCAAACCACCACCCCACCCCCTCTCAATATTTCCTATGTGCTCTTCACAACTAACCAACTAAACTCAAACCCAAGAAAATTGCTCTACAAGACTGATCAATTGTTTCTCCAAGAATGTTGGAGTCCTCCCTAACTAACCACAATTAGCTTTCGAAAGACTTGGAAACTGGTTAAATGTGCACGAATTGGCTAAGGGCCAAAGGGGGATATTACTCAAATAGGCAATGAGATTATCCATTTTTTGAACCCAAGGTCAAGCTTTTCTCTACTAACTCCCAGATGTTAACAAAGTGTGTGTAAGGTTTTCCCACTAGCCTGAATAGTTGTTAATGCATCTTTTCATTCTCAATCAAGTCCTCTTATTTCTTTGTAATTGCCCTCATCTACTCCCCAAACTCGTCACTCCTAGTAAAGGCTGGCCTTTAGTGTTTGTGGCAGCTATATACACTAATCCCTAAAACTAAGCTATTTGTTGTACCCTTTTGTAATTGATCACTCTTTTGGTGGGCTCTACATCGCCGTGCATCCTTCAGCTTGATTCTCCAACAAAACTTTACATATAATGGTACTTTATCTAGGATCACCAAGTTGGGTGAGACTTTGGCCTAAGTCTTGAATAGCCACAACCATTCCATTGAGAGAACATTCAACTTCCTTTTGCCCTTGACTAATCCACTTCTCTGTTTTACCATCCAACTAGTGCAACTTAACTCAAAGAAAGAGAATAACCGTCAAAGCCTAACATAATCTTGATAAAAGACTCTTCCTTACCTAACCCTTAAACCTCTGATTAGATTCTTCAAATGCTGCTTATATCTTTAACTTTTGGAATTTCCTTCTTGGGCTCTTCTGTATTCTTCAACTAAACCTTCATCTTGCTGGTTGTTAACTTGGCAATAGATTCACCTTGTTTGCAAGTATCTGTACATTATATTTGCCTGACTTTTAACATTAGTGTCTACAGCTTAGAATTCCACCCTTGATTTTTACCATGGTAAGATTCAAGACTGCATCACCTTCCTTGTACTTTAAAAAAAATTATTTTCCACATAAGATCAAACTTTGTATCCTAACCAAACTGGTCAGGGACCTCACTCATAGCTTGATCATCTACACCAACTTCTTCCTCCAATAGATTCAAGAGTCCAGGCATAAAAACTGGGTCCTTAGTTGTGTTTATTTCAGGGACCCAAAAAGGAAGGTCAATTGAGAATAGCAAATCCTTTCTGTGTGGAAAGCTACATCCAGTTCTATCTCAAAAGTTGTGGTATGCTCATTACTACACAGACCCCCTCTACAAGATCTGTCACTGGGCACTTATGGTGAGTGATGCATCTTTATCCATTAAGAGTTTTCCTTTCACTTCCCAATTGAACACTATTTTTGGGTGCCTAGATGTCAGAGTGATTATTTAGATTCAACTTGCCTCTCATATCAAAGCCCACCAAGAGGTCATTCACTTCAAGTAGTCTGAATTAAGCTGGTACATCAAGGTATGATACACTAATTGAGAAACTCAAAGTATTATGAACAACAATTGAACAAACTCAACAAAACAAGATTGACAATTACTGAATAGTTGAACAAAATAAATTCTCATGTGTATATAAGCAACAATTGAACAAACTCAACAAAACATGATTAACAATTACTGAATAGTTCAATAAAATAAATTCTTATTTCAACTGAGAGCTTATATAAAATGAGCAAGCTCTATAGGAGAAATGTATGCCTTCTACTTTGATTACACACTTTAAATTTAGCTATTACATAGCGTTATATACAAGAAATAAAAATATAATAAACATTGTAAGGTTCTTAGTCAGAACCAAGGGTCACCACAAATGATAACAACCCATATCCTTGGAAGTTGAAATCGATAGGTGAAATAAACTTGTTAAGAAGCTGAAAATATTGGAGTTTTTATTTTTGGAACCCCTACTTGGCAGGATCATGACTCCTAGTCCATTACTCAAAATTCAAAGCTTCTATAATATATATGCATTGAAATGTGGAAAGCTTAGGTCATGAACTAATCAATTTGAGCTGGACCATAGCATAAGCAAGGTCAAAGAGTCACATCCTGAAATTCTACTATAGAAGGCCCCAAATATACAAAATACAAAAACATAGAAAATGCCAAGAAAATATATTTTTGAAAATTTTCAGAATTCTATCCAAAACTGCCACTTAAATGGCCTAAGATGTTGTCTAGATTAATTGGATGATGCCACACCTTCAAAAGCATTTGAGTCCCATTACTTAGGCAAATTTTGTTCTAGTTTGGTAGAAATCCTCTCGATATTTTACATCCAATGCATATCTAGATCAAAACTATTAAACTCTTCTAAGTCTGACTCATTAATACAGATATGTAAATTTTGCACAATGATCAAGACACCCCTCACATATTAGCCTTTTGTCTATTAGTGCCTTCTTCATATTGATTATGGTGTTGGCAACCATACCAACTTCTGTAAAACTCAGAATATTTGTATTTGGCTGAAGTAGCTTGAAAATTTCGCAAGTAGACTTAGACCTTCTACAATCTGCCTGTGTCATTCATGGTTAGCTTAGGAACGGTTTTAAAACTTTGATCACCCTATTCAGGAAATTCAGTATGTTGATACATTTTGGGTTATCCAATGCCTTGCAACCTCTCAATCCTCCTGTTTAATACTTCAACCCTCTATGACAACCTCTTCTAATAGCTTCTCAAATTCAAAAGCACATTCTACACAATTAGTTATTAATTTTAAAATAAAACTGTCCTTAAAACGCATAATATTAAGAGGTGCCAACTGTTAGAATATTGCCATTGATGTCAAAGGAAACGTGCAATGATATATTGCATGAAACGTAGGGTTGGATAATTGCATACAAAAAGAAAAGCAAAGCATGCAAAAAGAAAAAGCAGCAACAGCATAAAAAGCAGAAAAAGTAGAAAAAAAGTAGAAAAAAGCAAAAATATTTTTAAAAAAGGACAAAAGAGCAGAAAAAAGCAACACCCCTTATGCATGAAAAAAGCATGCAAAAAGAAAGATAGCATGCAATAACTGATGCATGCAAAACTTAAAAAGCGCCTTATAGGTTTAATTTTATAAAAGGAGATTAATGCTATATATTTTTTAGATAGAAAAAGGGGCGAGTAAAAAGGAAGCAACGCAGCAAACATAACATTGCAGGCCGCCATTAGGAGAAAAATGGTGTAAGGGGCAGAAATGGACAAGAAGATAAGTGCAAAGATAAAGTTCAATTTTGAAGAAGCTGATTTAAAGAAGGGGTTTGCTGATATTCGTCTTTCATTAAAAAGATATTATACCTGAACTGTGTAGGTCGGTGCCTATCATTTTTTGATGTATTGGGTTGGTGCTCAGCTGTGAGTTGGTGATAACTTTTGTAATCGAAGATTGGTGTCTTTTGTAGGTTGGTGCCTACTTATTAATAAAAGCAAATATTTTGCGGTGGTTTTTTTCTGAAAGGGTTTTCCATGTAAAACTGGTGTTCATTTTGTTTATGGTTCATTTGCACTATCAAGTTTTGATTATTCAATTTTTAAAAAGTTTAAAATTGTTCTTATACTGATTCACTCCTCCCCGTCCTCCCTCCTGCCCCCTCCGTATAAGCGTGTGCTCTTCACCAACTAAATAAATAGTTTCTTAGACAGCTTGCTTGGATGTCTTGATTGTCCTATTTCCCCTTGCAAGAATTGAGTAAGCTCCAAGTTTTAAGGACAATAGTTGTATGTTATTCTCGGTAAGTGAACATTCCATGGATTGGGTGCTGGATGTGAGAAAATGAGTTCACTTTCATATAAGTGCCTTTCCTTTTGGATTCAAATGCTCATGTATTCATGTTCTATTGGAAAAGGCTTATTCTCACCTCAGATCCTTGTTTGCAATTAGATCATATAACTATTCCAAGCCCTTGGTATTCATTCTTATTTACCAATAGGTATACCAAGTATCACAATGAATTTCTCTTGCAAATGGACCAAATATTCTGTCTCATGCTTTTGCAGTTGCACATGTTTATTATTCCCCCTACTAGTTTCCTCACAATGTACATTACTTCTAATTTCCAGTAAATCCAAGGGAAGGAGAGATTTGTCAATCTCTGAGGATACAGGGAAAAAAGAATATGAGGCTTAGTTAAAAGGATGGATGAAGATATAAAGGTAGTGTGCAAGGTTTGATCAAGTATTATACACTATCTACAAATAATACTTCTGATACTAAGGGTCCCTAGTATCTTCTTGCAATAATTTAGAATGCTTCTAATTTCAAAACTAAATTGTCGGCTCAGGTTTGGAGAAAAGGGTTTGGTATGTGGATTCAGCAAACAAACATTTGGGGTTGGGTTCATCTGTACAAAAAATATGTAGAAATTACAAATATCTACATATTTGCAAAAAGCAGAAATTAATTTAAGAATACCACATAGCATCATATAATAAACAAAACCACCATAAAATCTAAATATACTTTTTCAATGTAAATTAGTCAAAATTGAATGTCTTCATAAGTATTTATTGTTCAATATTAACATAATAATGTCAACAAGCAACAGCCCGCACGGGTAGCGGAGTTGGCTTGGACCGTGGGTTTGCTCCCCACTAGTTCTGGGTTCGACTCCGAGGCTCGGGCTTACTCGATGCACATGGTGTGCAGGCTATTGCGTGCATCCTTAGGGGACTAGTCTCGCCTCAACTTGCCCCGTAAAGGAAACGCACTGGGCTGAGTCGCAGGGACACCCCTGGGTAACAAAAAAAGATAATAATAATGTCAACAAGCAACATCATATGGATCTTCACAAAGATCATAATTATCATTTACATTAGATGATGTAAGTAGATTAGAAGAACCACAAGCAGTGCCATTAGGACTCGCACTAAAAGTGTGCTCACTATTTAACTCCTCAAATAAAACATGTTGGAAAGTGGAAGCATCAAAGCCAATATGCTTTGGCTTTATATTCCACATCTTTTATGTCCCCATCCTTGGAGTCATTTTGTTTGTGCAAAAGGGGGGTGCAAGTTGGAGTACACATACACCAAACCCTTTGTCCTTATTGAGTGCAATGATTTGCACTTTACTAAGTGGATAAAGGAGTGCATGCATCAATTCCACTCAAATGCAAATGAGCTAGCAACCTATAGATGTAAAGTTACAAAATCTAAAATTATAAATGAAAGATCAAACTTGAAAACGTTTATCTATTCACTTTTCATCTATAATTTTTGAACTTGAAAATGTTTTTCTTTTCCTTTTTCATTAAAAAAATAAAATTGCATGCAATAAAACTTTGATTGCAAGAGATTGTAGGTGTGGGAATGATTGCTCATGGAAATACCACCAATTGTGAACATCCTTCAAACATGTCAAAGAGTTTCAATACTTTGTGCTACACCTTTAATATTGGTGTACATCGGGTTATGAATAGTCGGCTTGTGGCTATCTTAACTCCTACTTAAGTCATGTTATCATTATTATATTATTATATTATTATTTAGTTAATTAGGTCAGCCTCGGGCTTATATAGGGGTGTCTACGTCGACCTAGGTGATATCCTAGGCATAAATAGGTATATATAGGAGGTTGTGAGTCTTATTTCATCATCATATTGTGAATTGTGTTCTCATTGGAGATATTTTGAGGTTTGCCCCCTCGAAGTGGCTTGTTATTCTTAGTTATTATCAAGTATTTGCAGCATATTTCATATCATCTTCTTCTATTGTGCAAGTTATTTCATTACAAGTGGTATCAGAGCATGATCTTGGCACCGTAGAGGCAGAATTTTTTCTCATTATTGGAGGTGATTTTAAGAAGAGCATATCATTCAGATTTTGGCAAAAAAAATTCTAATTTTTAAAGGGTTTTTGAAGACCATATTAAAGAAGCTACAGTCCAGATTTCAGAGGAATTGGATCAAAATTGAGCAAATTATTGCAGAATTAGGGTTTCTATACAATTTATTTGGAATCTGCATTTCTCACATCTTGCCGAATTGGAGCCTTATTTTTATTGGGTTTTTGAAGACATAATAAAGGAGCCTACAGTCCAAAATTTGAAGAACTTGAAGCAAAAATAAGCGAGTTATTGCAAAATTAGGGTTTCCACAAATATCGCTCTCAAGGCTGCAAATTTGCTTATTTCTTGGAGATTTTTATAGGTGAGGTATTTTGGCCCTTGTAAGTTAGGGTAAAAATTTCAAAGAAATTAAGTTTCATTTGTGTGATTATTTCAAAATTATTGGTTCCCATCATAACGGTGTAATGTCCCCTTCCCAGCAATGATCAGTGCAGTTGGCCATTAGCCTATCCTGGAGGCCCGTAGGCTAGTCGGAAGCTAAAATTAGGGTTTCTTGTTTTCTAGGAGGATGTGTTGGCATTTTTCTAAGGCTTGCATATGGAGTTCTGGATGTTGGATTGCGGATTCTTTCTAGGTTTTTGGAGAGCTTTGCAATGATATGACATGCAAAGCATTTGGGCAACTTTTCAGAATTTACTATTTTTAGCAATGTTCCTATTGGCAGCAGCACAGTGAGCTTTCCACATCTAGCAGTGTAGTTGAGTATTTATGGTTTTGGCTTTGAGGTGCGATTTTGGAGAGATGAATTATTTTTAGTTATAAATGTTATATTTTCACTTTATAACCCCCTTGGCCTAGTGTTATAACTTTATGTTGTTTAAAAAAGGGGACTTTGAGGGTGGACGCCTCATCTAGAGACTATTTTAATATTTCTAAAGTTAAAAATTGCTCTTGGGGAGTTGGACGTCACTCTTGAGGAAGATATTATTTTATTAATAAATCTTATTTCTCCCTTGAGATGGACGCCTACATTGAGGGAAAAAACTAAAAAGTGAATTCAAAATTTAAAAAGGATTTGGGCACACTTTCTAGAAGGTGTTGGAAAAGTCATCTCAAGTCTATATAAGGAGGCCTTTGCTCATTCATTTGGATCCATGAAGAAATTATACTGAAATGCTGCCGAAATGTTGAGTGGTTTGCTTCGAGGAATTAATACCTCCTAGCTTGAACTTGGTTTTTTGCTTGAAAGATAGCAACTAGCTAAGTGAGAAGACTGTTCTTTACTCAGAAAGACAGATTGAGCTTATTGTAATGGAGTCTTATGATGTTTTCTGATGTCTTTTGGTGTGTTTGTCAGTTTACAGGTTGTTGATTTGGGTGTGGCTGAACTAGGTTTCCATTCGTAGCTCTTTAGGTGATTTTTGTTTGGTTCTGGGCAGTTGCTAAATCTTTTCCTAGGCCTTGGGCGCCCCTTCTTGCTGAGTTTGGGAATTGTTGGTGAAGTCTTGATTTTTCTATTGCAGGTCACTTTCTCCAGGCCGTACCTTTGCCTGGGAGTTGTCTTGGAAAGCATGCTAAATAGATAACTCAAGTTGCAGCTATCTCTTAGTCATTACTTGGTCGCCATCTCTCTAGGAGTCTTATGCATTTCGTTCCATGTCTTTTGGTGAAGTTTTGAGTGAGTTATGAGTATTTCAATGAGTTTTTTAGTTGATGGGTTGAGTTTTCAATTTGCTGGTATGTTATATCAGATTGTCTAAGTTAGAGTTTTGGAGTGTGTTTTTATATCTAGTGAGTCTTTGAAGATTGGAGATCAAATAATAACATTTGCAAATTCTTGGACAGCTTAACTATTGGCTTCTTGCAGGATTCATTCTTATTGTAAAGTTGTTTCAGTAGTACTGATCAACTCTTATTTACATTCTGCAAATTTATATTGTATTCCCACTTTTAGTGGAAGAAGGTTGGCCTCGCCACCTTATTTACTTTCTTGCAACATATCTTTCCCACGATTGTGGAAGAGACAGGCCTCGCCGTCTTTCAATTGTACTGCATTACTCATTTGTTGATCGGGTACGCCGTCAAATCACTCCCACTGAATAATTGGTCGAGTTGCATCTTTGTATTTCCAGCATTCAGTTTCAAGCTAACGATCCCCAACACCATATGCTCACACCTTGCTTGTCATTGGGATCCCGGTGTAGATCCTTGGTGTAGGGCTACTTTCAAGAGTTGGTTTATGATTTTGGCTAACGCTAGCGGGTGCCTTGTTGAAGTTTTGCTGCAAAAAATCAAAAAAATTGTAGGGGGGTCATTACAGACAAGGTCTACAACAAGAGGCAAAAAGAATGTTGTCACACCGAGGAAGACTCCTGATAAGGATGGGGTAACAATAAAGGATATTAATCCCAATGAGAAAATCGGGAAGGTCAAGGAAGACATTTCCTTAATGAAGATGGATATGTGTGATCTCAAAGGAGGTATATCGGATATACGAAGCATGTTAAGCACCTATATGAATGAACCAAGAAAGGAGTTCTCAAGCAACCAAGGTGAAACTTCTAGCTCAGCTAATATTGACACAAATTTTAATACTCCTATGGGATCTAGGAATTTGTTACCAAAGGTGGATATGTGCAAGTTCGATGGCAAGGATCCTCTAACATGGATAAACCAAATGGAGAATTTTTTTGAAGTACATCAAGTCCCAAATGGACAAAAGGTCACGATGGCTTCCCTATATCTAGAACCAGATCAATTCATTTGGTATTGTTGGCTTTGTACTCATCGAAGGAAAAAGCGTCTCACTGTCTCATGGTCAATTTTAACGAAGGAACTCCAAGCACAATATAGCAATAGTGTGACAAACAACTTCTTCAGCCAACTTGCTAAACTTCAACAAATAGGATCAATTAAGGATTATATTCAGCAATTCCAAAATCTATCCTTAAGAGTGGATACAATTATAGAGAACTTGAATGATTTATTCTTGGGTGGTCTCAAGGATCACATTCAACATGAGGTATGCATGTTTAGTCCTAGCTCTATAAATGAGTCTTTTATCTTAGCATGCAGGGTAGAGGAGAAGTATTTGATTCCAAAGAAGCAAGGGGCTAATGTGACAAGAGAGAAAGGATATTCAACACCTTCTCTTCCTCAACCTACTAGGTTGACTCCACAACAAATTGAGTAGAAAAGAGCAAAAGGGTTGTGTTTCAATTGTGATAACAAATACAATTGAGGACATAAATGTAATGAAAAAAAATTGTTCTATATCGAAGGACCAAGTGAGGAAGAAGAGGATGAAAAGGAGTCAAATGAGGAATAACATGATTCTCAACCAATCATTTCTTGTCATGCACTCTCAACTTTCAGTGCTCCACAAACTCTCAAGGTAGTGGGTTTCTTAAAGAAGCAAAAAGTAACAGTGTTGATCGACTCAAGTAGTACAATTAGTTGTTTTGGGAAGTGTCATAGCATTAAATTATCCATGAGAGATTATCAACTTGATACCCCAATGTATGCGATATCCATGGGTGCAACAGATATTGTTTTGGGAGTACAATGGCTTACTACATTGGGAACAATTGAGATGAACTTCCAAGAACTATTCATGAGATTTCAATCAGAAGGAAAGGTAGTAGAGCTAAGGGGATTGAAGGAAAAGTCCCCACAAATGGTAAGTTCTCATCAAATGCAAAAGTTGCTTAAGAAAGGAGTGGATGGATCTGTGGCCCAGCTATGTTATGTTGCTATATTATGAAAAATAAGATATTAACAACATAGAGCAAAGCTCTATTTAAAGAGACTTACAAGATGTTTCTAAAAAGGAAATACAGTTAATAAAGCAAAGCGAATAGAAACATTCTAAGCTATCCTAAGCTAAAACTGAAAATAGAAATATCCTAATAAGATGACCATTAAAAATTACAACAAATATTTTAATACCCTCTCTTAATGGTCATCGTACAAACAAAAACTAAGACAACCCAGAACCATATGTTGTGTTGGTCCTCAAAATGCATAAAATGTAGACTCCTTCTGCTCAATTTGCTCCACCATGTGAGCACTTTGCTAAGACGCTTCCTGGTTGGACTTCTCATCAGCCAACCAATTTTTGCAATACCTCTGTATATGACCAATCTTCCCATAGTAATGGGAAGTAATAGACTTCTTCTTGGAGTTCTCCTCCGAATCGCCTCGTCCTTTCTGCTAAGTGGACTGGCCTTTGCCAATGTCCTTGGCAATAAATGTTTGTTCAACACTAGAAGACTCATTGCTGCTTCCAAACTGCTTCCTCCACCTATCCCATTGCAATAGCTTGTTGCACAGCTCATCGAACTTCAAGTCAACATTGGTGGATGTAATGTTGAGCATTTCGGTGAAGTGCTCGTAAGAACGTGGCAAACTCTTCAAAGTGATCACCACCATATCCTCCTCTTCTATCTTACGACCAATGGCCTCCAGTTGATCATGAATATTTTTTATTTTCATCAAGTGCTCCTGCAAAGACACTTGGTCATCCATCATAATAGAAAAGAGCATATTCTTCAGGAAGAAAGCCCTGCTCTTGTCTGAGGTTTCATGAAGATCTTTCAAATGCTTCCAGATCTCCATAGCAGACTTACCAGAAGGGACTTCTAGTAACATCTCATCGGTGACAAATAATTTGAGAAGCATGACTGCCTCCCTATTACCTCCATCATACTTGTCCTAATCCTTCCCAGCAGAAGTGGGACAAGTTTTTGTAACCACGACAAGCGCATCCAGACACCGGTACTCCAAGATGGTAAGCGTCCTCTGCTTCCACATGTTGTAATTCTTTCCATTGAACATGTGCGAACTTTCCAACATAACGTTGGACAAAGTTGCCATCCCTCTCGTTTTCCAAAGCACGCAAAACGAGGTAACTATGTGATCAGCTGGAAAAGCATTGGACAATCCGCTGGCACAACTCAAAAAAAAATTGGCACAGAATTCAAGACAAATTCATTGGCACAAAAAATGAGGCACGGAAAATGAAGCACCCAAAAAAATCTAAGACCAACCCTGTTGAGTTCTCAAAAAACCCACCAAGAATATGTAAACAGAAAAAAAAAATCGACTTGATCTGAAGGGTCAAAACCCTAGTCGCAAAATTCAGAAGCCCTAGGCGGCCATGAAAGCACAGAAAAATTGCAGAAAAATTCATAAAACCTCTGACATCACAGCAAAGAACCCTAGCCGTCGCGGGTATAAGCAAAGACGATCGTCTGAACTCAAAAAGTCGAAGAAAGAAGCACCAAAAACATGCTCAGAAACGTCTTAAAAACGTGGGCTAGGAGACTGCAAAACGCGTTTCACAGAGGCACAAAAACGCATACAAGTCACCCTAAGAAGAGGCGACCAGATGCCATAAACAAACGCGCCCAAGAGAAAAGAAGAAACGTAGGCCCAAATGACGCGAAAAACGTGACTAGACTGAAATTCTTGATGCAAAAACCGATGCGAAGTTCAGAGACGAAAAACGCCCAGGAAGAATCTTTAAAACACGCCCAAAAAGAGCCGAAATCGCGTTAAGAACCAAAGAAAATCTACGCCTTTGAGGAACACGAGAATATCATAATAAGAAAACGAATTTTCCAAGCCAAAAAATGCAAGTTATAAAACCCGTGATTTTCTTATTCTAAAAAAAAAAAGGTGTCACACAGCTAACCAGGGTCATGCGGCTCTGATACCATGTTGCTATATTATGAAAAATAAGATGTTAACAACATAGAGCAAAGCTCTATTTAAAGAGATTTACAAGATGTTTCTAAAAAGGAAATACAGTTAATAAAGCAAAGCGAATAGAAACATTCTAAGCTATCCTAAGCTAAAACTGAAAATAGAAATATCCTAATTAGATGACCATTAGAATTACAACTAATATTTTAATATGTTCATTAGAAGTCTCTCAATCTAACGCTCCTACTCATCCAGATTTACAAGCAATAATTGATCGTCGCTCAATGGTTCTTGGAGATATGCCTAAACGACTTTCCCCTAAGAGGGATCATGATCATGCCATACAATTAGTTCCAGGGAGCCAACCACCGAACATCAGGCCTTATAGGTACCCACACATACAAAAATGTGAGAGAAAAAATTGTTGAGATGCTAGAGGCAGGAATTATCAGGCATAGCCAAAGTGCTTACTCCTCGCTTGTGGTGATGGTACGTAAGAAGGATGAAACTTGGCGCATGTGTTGATTATAGAGTGCTCAACATGTACACCATTAAAGATAAGTTGCCTCATTGATGATTTGCTAGATGAATTGAATGGAGCTATGTATTTTACCAAGTTAGATCTTAGATTTGGCTATCACCAAATTCAGATTAAGGAGGAAGATATTTGTAAGACAGCATTTTAGACTCATGAGGGTCATTATGAATTTTGGTGATGCCATTCGATCTTACCAATGCACCATCTACATTCCAAAGTTAAATGAATTCCATTTTTACGAAGTTCTTGAGAAAGTTTGTGTTAGTGTTCTTTGATGATATATTGATTTATAGCAAGACATGGGAAGAACACTTGCAGCATGTAGATCAAGCATTACAAATACTCAAAGATCAACTTTATGCTAAGCCATCCAAGTGTGCTTTTGGTCTTAAGGAGGTGGAGTATTTGGGACACATAGTTTCACATGAAGGAGTAAAGGTGGACCCTAAAAAAATTAAGGCTATCATGGAATGGCCTATTCCAAAAACCATTAAGAAACTAAGGGGTTTCTTGGGATTGACAAGGTACTACAGAAGATTTGTGAAGAATTATGGTCATATAGCAGCACACCTCACCGCTCTATTGAAGAAGGATTCTTTTCATTGGAATGAGTCCACTAATGCAACATTTGAGAGATTGAAGGAGACTGTGTACAACTCCAATGCTTGACACTCCTGACTTCACCAAGGAATTCATTGTGGAATGTGATGCTTCTGGAAATGGGATAGGAGCAGTTCTCATGCAAGAAGGTCGACTAATTGCTTTTGAGAGTCGTCAATTAAAGGGTAAGAATCAGCTCAAACCTATTTATGAGAAGGAAATGCTAACGATCCTTCACGCAATTAAACAATGGAGGCCTTATCTATTCACGCAGTTAAACAATGGAGGCCTTATCTAATGGGTAGACACTTCAAGGGTAAGACGGATCATGATAGCCTAAAATACTTTTTGGAACAAAGATTATCTTCTGAAGAGCAACAAAAATGGGTCACTAAGATGTTAGGATATGACTTTGAGATTGTATATAAGAAAGGGAAGGAAAATATTGTGGCAGATTCACTTTCTAGGAAGGATGAGAAAGATGAAGCCTTATTGTGTGCCCTTTCAATATTACAAGCAAATTAGGTGGAAGAAGCCAAACCAGAGTAGCAAAATGATGTTGTGACAAGTAATCTCATTCAACAATTAAAAAGTGATCCTAGTAGTTCAGATAAGTTTTGTTGGAAGGGAGATACTCTTTGGTATAAGAGCGTTTGTATCTCTACAAGAATTCCACTCCTAAACACAAGATTCTCACAGAACTGCATGAGTCTCCAGTTGGTGGTCATTCAGGATTTTTGAAGACATATCATCAAGTCAAGCAAGATTTTTTGGGGGAAGGGCTAAAAGGTGATGTTCAAAAATTTGTGATTGAATGTTTGGTTTGTCAAAGGAATAAAGGGGAGACAATTAAGACACCGGGTCTCTTGCAACCCTTATCTATTCCTAGCCAGCGTTGGGAAGAGGTATCCATGGACTTCATCACAGGGCTGCCCAAATCTAAAGGTCATAATGTCATCATGGTAGTAGTTGATCGTCTTACTAAATATGCAGGTAGTAGTTGATCGTCTTACTAAATATGCACATTTCATTGCATTATCACATCCTTTTACAGCAAGTGCAGTGGCAAAAGTTTTTTTGGAGAATATCCAAAAGCTACATGGTACAACTAAGGTTATTGTCAATGATCGTGATCCTATCTTTACTAGTCATTTTTTGAAAGATTTATTCTCATGTTTGGGTACTCAATTGGCTCATAGCTCTTCATACCACCCTCAATCAGATGGGCAAACTGAGGTTGTTAATAAGTGTTTGGAAGGATATCTACATTGTTTCACTTCAGAGAAACAGTCTCAATGGGTAGATTGGCTACCACTCGCAGAATGGTGGTATAACACTTCTTTTCATAGCTCATCAAAAATGTCTCCATTTTTGGCACTTTATGGATATCATCCTCCTTCAATCACATCATCATTAAAGGTGACACCAAGAGTTCAGGCAATAGAGGAACACTTGCTTCATCAACAACAGGTACTTTCAGGACTCAAGGAGAATTTAGCCATGGCACAAAATTGAATGAAACAGCAGGTGGACCAACATCATAGTGAAAGAAGTTTTGAAGTAGGGGATTGGGTCTTCTTGAGATTGTTGCCTTATAAGTAAATCTCACTGAAGCAACAAAAAATGAATAATAAGTTGACTCCAAGGTATTATGGCCCATCCCAAATCATGCAAAAGATTGGTAGTGTTGCCTACAAGCTAGAGTTGCCACCAACAACAAAGATACATCCAATTTTTCATGTTTCTTGTTTGAAGAAGGTAATTGGGCATAATATTCCAACTCAAATAGTACTACCAGAGCTCGATGAAGAAGGAAGAATAGTGCATTAGTCAAACACGCACAAAGAAGCTAAGGAATAGAACTCTCACTAAGTATCTCATCCAATGGAAGAATTTACCAGTTGAAGATGCCACATGGGAGGACAAAGAGTTCATTCAAAAGAATCTATACTTGATTAGCATTGAGGACAATGCTTCTTTGAAGAGGGGAGGCATGCTACGCCCTTAATATTGGTGTACATCGGGTTATGAATAGTCGGCTTGTGGCTATCTTAACTCCTACTTAAGTCATGTTATCATTATTATATTATTATTTAGTTAGTTAGGTCGGCCTAGGGCTTATATAGGGGTGTCTAAGTCGGCCTAGGTGATATCCTAGGCATAAATAGGTATAAATAGGAGTTTGTGAGTCTTATTTCATCATCATATTGTGAATCGTGTTCTCATTGGAGATATTTGGAGGTTTGCCCCCTCGAAGTGGCTTGTTATTCTCAGTTATTATCAAGTATTTGCAGCATATTTCACAGTATCTTCTTCTATTGTGCAAGTTATTTCATTACACTTTGAACACTAGATGTACAAAATCCTAAATTACCGGTTTGGTTTTGTGTTCGGGTTCAGGTTCGAGGATCTGGTTCGCAAGTTTGGGCAAAATTTCTTTGGGGGTTGGGTTCGTTTTGGGTTCGTTAATACAAAAACATATAAAAATCAGAAATATATACATATTTGCAGCAGTAATTGAGTTAAAAATACACCACCATATTAATAGTCAAATAACATAACAAAAATACACCACCACTTTCATATTCAAATATTAAAATATTAGTGATACTCAAATGTCATGATATAAATTGCAATTCAAACATAAAAATGTCAAGTGTTTACAATCAGCCATCATTGATCCTTTGATATCTTTGACGAGCTTTTAGGAGAAAGAATTTAGTGTTAGAATGCCCTTCACAAAACTAGGTCATATGAGATTTGAGTCTCTAGTGTTCTTCCTGCTGAGCTTTTTCATGCAGCTAAGAGAGGAGAGAATCTCTCTCATGTTTGAGAGCAGCAGTGAGGGTCTCAGTTTCTGTTTTCTCTTTTTGCCCAAGCCTAAGCAAAAGGGAGTGTTTTGGCATAACGGAGGAAGAGTAGTATTTTGACCATTTTCTCAGATTAGTCTTTATTTTGGAGATCTTAAGTTTCTAGATATCTTGAGAATTATTGGAGAGGCACCTAGAGTTCTAACTATGCTCCACCTGTGAAGAGAAACCAGGGAAAAGAGTCCAATTAGCATTATATTGGAACAAAATAAGGCCCTTGGTTTTGTTGCACACACTATCTAAAAGAAGTGGCTTGTGATTAGAAATCGTGCTCAGATTATTATCAATGATGGTTGATTGCACCACCATATTAAAAGCTCATCAAAGGTCATTGATCGAACCCACAGTCTGGTTTTTGAACCCTGGTCGAACCCACAGCCAAGGTTTTGAACCCTGACCGAACCCACAGTGAAAAATTCGAACCTGCCAGTATTTGTACCAAACTGGACCCAAATGTCAAATTTGTACCGAACTAGATCGAACCCTAGGTCTAAACTGAGCAAACCGGTAACTTAGACAAAATCAATAAACTCACTCATGACTACATCCTATAAATCAAGATTAGGAGAGAGTCTATTAAACGCTGCCTTGTTCTCTTCACTGACTTCCAAGTCTCTATAAGATGCAACCCTCATTGACACAAAAAGGATCGTAGCAGTATAATATTTTGGACTCAATGCAAAGGCAAGAAGATGAAGCATGGTGATCAGTGTGCTCCATCTCACAACAATAATTTTGTACACTTTTTTAATGAAATTTTCTTCACTTTTTTAAAGAAATTTTCTTCAAGATCTTACCTTTACTCATTTAGGACAGCCTTAATCTTCCCAATCATTAAGTTGATGCTATCACATCTCTCCCTATCAAAGCTCATCCATGTTTGTATAATGGGTCATACTCAAAAATGGCTTTAACACAATCCCACCAAGTGTTATATAGGATCATCCTACTTAATATTTGTTGTTAGAATATTATATTCTTCATTTGTTTAATGGTCAACAGTAGTTGGTAGGTAGACATTTAACGTCTACAGTAATTTACTCCTACTATATAATGTACTCTTTTCTTGAGTAATAATCATCACATTTTACCAGTTCACTTTTTGAACATGGTATCAGAGCAGGTCCGAGTCTCCCTCACGGGAGGGCTCAGGATTCTGGGAGGATTTCAAAATTTTGTGGGTTTGTGTTTAAGCCATAATTCGAAATTTGTGTGGCTTCTGGAAAAACATTTGTGGTTTCTGGTCGCAGATTTTTCTGCTAAACCCGCATGCTCTGCTCATGTCATTTCCTCCTGAGGTTTTTCGCGCCATTCTTTGACGTGATCGTCCTTCTCTGTGACGCCCGTGCAACCCTCGTTCAAGTCACGTTTTGTTTCTCTAGCACGCGCAATTTTTTGAGGAGATTTGACTGCGCGATTTTTTGAGGAGATTTGACCACGCGTTTTTCACTATCTCTGGGCGCAATTTCTCTTACTCTTGGGTGCGTGTTTCTTTTGTTGAAGTCGTATTTCTGCAAAAATAGCGCAAGTTTCTGGATGTGTTTTTTTCGTGTCTTCTGAGGCCACGTATCTGAGGGAATTTTTGATGCGTTTTTTGTCATTCTGCGCATGCGTTTTCTCTTCCAAAGCCGACACGATTTCTTGGACACTTTCGTGTGTCTTTTCTGCAGCATTTTGGACGTGTTTTGGATGCTCTAGTTCTGCCGTAGAGTTTCTCATTGCTGGAAGCGATTTTCAATGCTATTTGTGCCGCGTTTTTTCTAGATTTCTCAAAAACGTGGCCATTTTCTGCATTATCTCAAAACCGACTAGGGTTTCATGAATATCTCCATCTGAGGTCAGAAAAAAAAATTCAATTTCAAATTCCTTGTGGGTTTTTCAAGATCTCAATTGGGTTGGTCTCCAATTTTTTTGGATGCTTCGTTTTCCGTGCCTTGGTTTTTGTGTAGATTTGTTCTAGCGGCTAGGGTTCCAAACCCTTTGTTTCTCAAGCCGACAATCGATGTTCTGGATTTATGTGTTTTTTAAATATTTTTTCCCTTATAAAAAAAAAATCTAGCTTTATGGGTTTTAAAAAAAAATTCCTTAAAAAAAATCTGTATGGGTTTTCATAATTTTTTTCCCTTAAAAAATTCCGAGAGGGTTTATAATTTTCTCCTCAAAAATTAAGAGATTTTCCTGTATACCCTAGTCGGGGTCTCTTTTGTTCGAGAGGGCTCTCTGGTATTTGGTTTTTACCGTTTTTTCCGAAAAAACGATGATTTGTATCTTGGGTTTGGCAATTTTTTCCTCAAAAATCGTGGTTTGTTGCAATCAGTTTTTTGGTCGCACCTAGAGTTGCTGGGGCGACCATCTGCACAACTGGCTTCTTGCAGTCTGTTCTCGGGCATCATTCTCATCTGCAGAAGTTTGAAGGGTTTGCCGATTTATCCTCAAAATCGTGGCAGTTGTTCTCGATGTGTCTCTGGTTTCAGGGAGGGACAGCTTTGTTACCCAACGTCAAGTTGGACATTTTGTGATGACTTCTGGTCCGCAACTCTATAGATTTTGGGAGGGTTAGTGGCAGACTCATCTCAGTGGCAAAGTCAGTGGCAAGCTCTTGTCTCTTGTTGCAGAGCTTTCTAAAGAAGGGGGCAGCCTTCTCTATTATTTTCTGGACGGTTTTTTGGTTCTCTTGGTCATTAACATTCTCTAGATCCAGGGAGGGTCTCAACAGTAGCAGAGTGTTCTAAAGAACTTGTGACCAATCGCCCTACAGATTGTTTTTTGTAGGCTAGATAGACAATTGACCATTAAGGGAGGGTGCTAGAATATTATATTCTTCATTTGTTTAATGGTCAACAATAGTTGGTAGGTAGACATTTAATGTCTACAATAATTTACTCCTACTATATAATGTACTCTTTTCTTGAGTAATAATCAAAACATTTTACCAGTTCACTTTGTTAATGAGATATAGCTTCGATCAGATATAAATGATGATTGCTAAATAACATCATCATCATTTATATGTGATCGAATTTAATCCTTAAATATATTTCTAGAAATAAGTAAAACGAATTTATAAGCATGCATAAATTCGAAATAATAAAATGATGATCAAATTCTGCATTGAATTAAATTTGGAACTCATATTATATATATCCGCCATGTATATGAGGGCGTATGTATTATGTTTACTAAACCGAGTGTTAGTCGGTTGCCTTTGGGATCCGAGCGCCCAAAGGGACACGTCCTCTCATGAGACGCGTCTCTTAGAGGCGGGTCTCCAAGGGTATTTAACATTGTTCCATCATTGATATGCAAACATCGAAATTATTAATGTTCTGCAATCAGCACATTCAGCATAAAGAGTAGAAATCTAGAAATTGTTTTTCACTTAGAATTCTCACACAGAATTTCTGACCTTAGTGTTTCCTTAGATTTATTAGGATCCTATTTGATAAAGATTTGATTACATTTACATGGTATCAAAGCCAAGTTGTGTGAATCCAAATCAAATCTAAATATCAAATTGCTCTAGAAAATTCGTATTTTCTAAAATCGAATTCACATCACATTCTTCATAATGTCAAGTGTGATCAGATTTGAAGATCGTCTTGTAGGAGCAGACAACTTCACATCATGGAAATTTAGAATCATGATGATCCTTAAAGAGAATAAGCTAGACTCACTTGTGAGAGAAAATAAGAAGGAACCAGAGGCTGATCTTGAGAAAACTCAATGGATTGAAAACAATGAAAAAGCCATGAAAATCCTAGTAGATGCAGTTAGGGATCATATAGTGCCCATCTTAGCAAAATATGAAACTGCATATCATATGTTCAAATCTCTTGAGAGTACCTATGAGATCAACAACACCAGTAGGACTCTTGCATTAAAGAGGCAAATCAACAATGCCCAAATAAACAAAGGAGAGTCCATTAATGCATACTTCATGACGATCATTGAACTAAGGGATCAATTATCCACAATTGGATATCAGATTGATAGCAAAGAGTTAACTCTAATTGCACTAGGAGGCCTACCAAACTCATGGGAGTCATTTGTTCAAGGAATAAGTGCAAGATCTAAACTCCCTAAGTTTGATAGGCTAAGAACTGACTGCCTTCAAGAAGAAACAAGACTCTCCACAAAAGAAAATAAACAAAAGAACATAGATGAAGACATTCATGTACTCAACACAACGTCTAATAAAAGGAATAAGAAAAACTCCTACACGAGAGGATCCTTTAAAAGGGAGAGAAATTCCAATGGAAAGGGATCTTCTAAGAAGAAAGACATCTCTCAAGTGCAATGCTTTAGATGTGATCAATATGGCCACTATGCAATGAAGCGCCCTGACAAATCAAAGCAACAAGCATCTTTTGCCAAAGTAGGAAAGACAAATTTAGATCATGAATCTGAGAACTTTGTGTTCTATACAGCCTTATCCAATCAAGTATCTAACAACACCCACAACTGGGTAATTGATAGTGGTTCCTCTAGACATATCACAGGATTCAAAGAACACCTAGACACTATGACTGAAAAGTCTGATGAAGAAGTAACCATTGGGGATGATTCTGCACACCCTGTAAAAGGGGTTGGAACTTGCTCCATCAAACTAAAATCTGGTCTTTCTCTTCAACTCACTGGAGTCTTATTTGTACTTGGAATAAAGAGGAATCTAATATCCATCTCTGCCCTTGAAGACAATGGATATAGAGTTACCTTTATGGATGGAAAAGTTCTAGCATGGCCTAAGAACTCAACTATCAAGAAAGCCCAAACCATAGGTGTAAGACAAGGGTACCTTTACAAACTATGCACTGAAGTTAAACAAGCCCTTACCCTTGACACCTTTGATTCAAATGAGATTCGGCATAGAAGATTAGGACACCTTCATTTTCGTGCCCTACCTTCTGTGGAAAAACTTGTAATAGGCTTACCTAATTTAAAACCATCTCATGAAGGAACTTGTAAAGGTTGTGCCTTAGGAAAGAATACAAAGGGATCCTTTCCCAATAGTTTGAGCAAAACCCTAAATGTGTTAGAACTGGTTCACTCAGACTTATGTGGACCCATGTCTGTACCCTCTAAAGCAGGATTTCTATAATATGTCATATTTGTAGATGACTTCTCTAGGAAAACCTGGATCTATTTCCTTAAGTGTAAAGAATTAATAGAAATCCTCAAAAGGTTCAAAGAGTTCAAAGCCCTTACTGAAAACTTCTCTGGAAAGAAAATAAAAACCTTAAGGACAGACAATGGGAAAGAATACACCTCTAATATTTTTCAGGAATTCTGCATGAGTGTTGGAATTAAGAGGGAGTTCACAATTGCCTACAGCCCTCAACAAAATGGGGTTGCTAAAAGAAAAAATAGAACCATTGTAGAAGCTGCTAAGGCAATGTTGCTTGACCAAAACATTGAAACTTTTTTCTGGGCAGAAGCCTCTAGGACTGATGTCTATATCCAAAATAGATGTCCTCATTCTCATCTTGATAACAAAACTCCTGAAGAAGCCTTTACCGGCATAAAACCTGACATTAGTCATTTTAGGATTTTTGGTTGTCCTGTCTATATTCATGTGCCCAAAGAGAAGAGATTCAAACTAGAACCTTCTCGAAAGAAGGGGGTATTTGTGGGTTATAGTGAAACCTCCAAAGCCTACAAGATATTCATACCCGGGCAGAAACAAATTGAATTGAGCAGAGATGTCATCTTTGAAGAAGACATTGCATTCAAGAGAGCAAGAAGTTCTAGTGAGATAGAAACCTATTCCCTTAGAGTACCTGAAATGGAACCTACTCCAGAGATTCAGAGGGAGCATCCTGAACAAATGCCATATGAACTTCCTTTTACTTCAGATGAGAATACAAATGACAACGGCAGAAAGAGACCACTTTGGGCCAAAAAGATGATCAAAGAAGCCGAGGATCATGCAGCACCCAAAGGAACGTTCAAGGAAAGCAAAAGACCAAAACGGTTCTCTAGCTATGTTGCTCTAATGAACAACATCATAAACTCAGAACCTGTCAATGTTACAGAAGCTTTCCGACATCAAGCATGGAAGGATGCAATGACGGAGGAATATCAGTGCATTCTAAAGAATGATGTATAGGATATAGTGCCTAGACCGAAAGAGATATCTGTTGTCTCTTCCAAATGGCTCTTCAAAATCAAGCATGCTGCTGATGGTAGTATAGAAAAAACATAAAGCACGTTTTGTGGCAAGAGGTTTTTCTCAAAAGGAAGGCATTGATTATGAAGAAACATTTGCACCTGTTGCCCGCTACACATTGGTAAGAGTAGTACTAGCCATTGCTGTAGCTAAAGGTCGGAAGATCCATCAAATGGATGTGAAAACTGCCTTCCTGAATGGAACCATTGAAGAGGAAGTCTATCTGGAACAGCCTGAAGGTTTTGTGATACATAAACTTGACTCACATGTGTGCAAACTGAAGAAAGCCCTCTATGGACTTAAACAGGCTCCCAGGGCCTGGTATGAAAGAATTGACAGCTATCTCTTGGGACTAGGATTTTCCAAGAATGATGCTGACTCCAATCTCTACTTCAAGGTAATCAAAGGTGATATGCTAATAATTATTTTATATGTTGATGACCTGCTGATAACAGGAGATCACCTCATTGCTCAAGGAAAGCAGGATCTAATTTCTAAATTTGACATGAAAGACGGGCATTCTACACTACTTCCTAGGTTTGGAAGTATGGCAGAAATCAGAGGGCATTATACTAAACCAAGGGAAGTATACTATTGATATTCTGAAGAGATTTGGAATGTTGGACTGTAGACCCATGTCTACACCTATGGAAACCAACCTTCACAAACTGAAAGAAGCAGCAGCAGAATCCAAGTGTGCAGGTCCAACCCTATATAGACAAATGATTGGATCCTTGATGTATCTGGTTAACACCAGACCTGATATTTGTTATGCAGTAAATGCTCTTAGCCAGTTCATGTGTGAGCCAAAGGAAATTCACCTTATGGCTGTGAAACATATTATGGGATATCTTCAAGGCATTATTGGATATGGTCTTCTTTACAAAAATGACCAACTAAATCTACATGGATATTCTGATTTAGATTGGGCTGGAAGTGTAACTGATCGGAAAAGCACATTAGGATGTTGCTTCAGTTTAGGATCGGCTATGATCTCCTGGATTTGCAGAAAACAACCTTCAGTTGCACAGAGCTCAACTGAAGCTGAATACATTGCAGCCTGTATGGGAGCAAGAGAAGCAGTTTGGCTTCGTAAATTGCTTGTGGGACTCTTTGGTGAGCCCTTGAATCCTACAATTATTCATTGTGATAATCAAAGTTGCATCAAACTCTCTGTAAATCTTGTCTTCCACGATAGATCCAAGCACATTGAGATCTCCTATCATTATGTAAGAGATATGGTGGAAAGGAAAGTGATCCGGTTGGAGTATGTTAGTACAAATGATCAAACTGCAGACATTCTCACCAAGCCTCTCTCCCGAATCAAGGTAGAGCACTTCAGGAAGAAACTTGGTATGGTTGAAATGTAATTTGATATTTATGTTTGAAATACAAATTGTTTATAAATTGTACTAAATAATAAAGATGTTTAATGTGTAAACTCTTTTTGTCATGTGTGTGACTCCATGACCTTATGGGCCTACTCCCCCTGTGTACATTATTGAAAGGTGACGATCTTTCTAATAATTAACACTTGTATTTGACATTGTAAAGTGACGACTCTACAATGATAAACTATCATGATAGATATCATGTGACTTGATATCTGTGGACATGTCATGATAGTATCTCTTGGACACTTTGATGGATATCATGGGACTTGATGTCATTTGTAGATCATTGTGATCCTTAAGAGATTATCATGGTGGATATTTATATTCGTGGATATGCCATGAATTATGGTAGACATCATGTGACTTGATGTCAGTGCACATACCATAATGAAGATGTGTTATGAAGAATGTCATGTGACTTGACAATATTGAGTAAAACATACCATATCTTCGATATCACGTGTGAAGGTGATATCTCTACTTATTTGATTTGAAATATCTTCCCTAGCTAAGAGGGAGTGTTAATGAGATATAGCTTCGGTCAGATATGAATGATGATTGCTAAATAGCATCATCATCATTTATATGTGATCGAATTTAATCCTTAAATATATTTCTGGAAATAAGTAAAACGAATTTATAAGCATGCATAAATTCGAAATAATAAAATGATGATCAAATTCTGCATTGAATTAAATTTGGAACTCATATTATATATATCTGCCATGTATATGAGGGCCTATGTATTATGTTTACTAAACCGAGTGTTAGTCGATTGCCTTTGGGACCCGCGCGCCCAAAGGGACACATCCCATGAGCGGACGTGTCTCCACATGTGGAGACACATCCTCTCATGAGACGCGTCTCTTAGAGGCGGGTCTCCAAGGGTATTTAACATTGTTCCATCATTGATATGCAAACATCGAAATTATTAATGTTCTACAATCAGCACATTCAGCATAAAGAGTAGAAATCTGGAAATTGTTTTTGACTTAGAATTCTCACACAGAATTTCTGACCTTAGTGTTTCCTTCGGTTTATTAGGATCCTATTTGATAAAGATTTGATTACATTTACACACTTTTTGAACATTTGTTACCCACTTAGTGTTGGATTTCCTCCATATTGACCAAACTTAGTTGATGACCATGCTAGAAAGTGTCTCGAACCTTCATAAGTCATCTCAAGATTATTGTTTAGGAGGCACAATGGGTTTCAACAACCTATTCGAAAATAAAAATAAAAAATAAAACATTATTAAGTTTTAAAAAATAAATTACTAATGTAAAACATAAAATTTCATATTGTTTCACTTGCCTTTGATAGCTCCTATTTCGAGAGTGTTTTGAATATGCCCTAAAACATGTGTTGGTTGGTGATGAACATTTAGATCTCTTCAACTTCAACAAAAACGTATTTGATCCAATCAATTTTGGTGCCAACTTTTGTAGCATGAGGCTAAGGGAGTGAACAACACAAGGCATACAAAAGATGTGTAAATAAGGTTCCTTGACCAACAAACTAGCCACTCTAAAAGAAATTACACTATCCATTATGATTTAGACAATGTTACAAAGCTCCACTTCCTAAATGGTCACTATGAGGATTTTAGAAACGAATTGGCTATCCTTCACCAACTCCTTACATTCCATGTCTATCAGAAACATTGCTCCTTTAAGTGGCATTGCAATCACATTAATCAAGGGTCAATTTTTGGAATCCTTACATTCAATAGAAATGATGAGCACCGCTATCTTGGACCACAAACCCTTACAGAGCTTCAGTCAATCTTCTACAAATTCCACCTCTTTTTCCAATAAGGTGTTTACGCACCTCCTCATAACTTGGGCTCTATAGTTAGCATACAATGTCTTTATTATGTTTTACTAAAATGGTTGTATCTAACTATGTATTAGTTGTTTGTCGACTTTAAAGCAGTGCTCCCTGGGGATGTGTCCCCTACCTTGGTACCCCTGTCCCCGTACCTGAAACGTTTCGAGGACTCGTGGACACCTTTGAAACGCCCTCGCCCCCCTCCCTCTCCCCCAATCAATGCAATAAAAGGGGGACAGCAGGAGACAAATAGCCATCCCCTATGGCCCAACAACATTTCACTTTACATTTTTGTAAAAAAAGCACATTTTTAAATTAAAAAAAAAAAGGGATGGGCGGGCCCGCAAGGACCCCCGCACCCCTTTAAACAAAACCTAAACCTATTTAACTTATCAAAACAACCAAAAAAATACTCATTTTGTTAATTCGAATTATCGTTTCTGGATTTGATTGTATCTGAAATTTTTGCATCAACGTTTCAAATCACACTCTATGATCCATCATTTCTTCTCCTCTAGCTCTCTTCCATCCTGATGCTGGATCACGAAGTGTGTTCTCCTCTAGCTCTCTTTCATCCTGATGATGGATCACGAAGTGTGATCTGAAACGTTGATGCAAAAATCTCAGACACAATCAAATCCACAAACGATAATTCAAATTAGCTACATGGATTGTGGAAACTTGATATCATTAATTCTCATTTTGACATTTGCAAACTTGAGGTGAAGAGCAAAAAGAGAAGAGCAGCAAGTGAAAGAGGAGACTAGGGCATCAAATCTACTCCATTAGAGGTAAGTTTGTCGTTTTAGTATTTTACATTTGTTTTCCATTTTTTCAAGTTTTTTTCAATTTTTTTACCATATAGGAAGAGCATTGTGAGTTTATTTTTTCTTTTATTTGAACTTACAGCTCTCTTCTCAATTCTTAACCAAAAAAAACCATGAGCAGCAATGAGAGTACTAGTAATGAAAATGAGGTGGTTGAGGTTCAAATGCATGAAAGAAGTAGACCTAGGAGTAGAGCTCATAGAAGTATGGCAGTCACTAGGGGTTCTTTAGGGAGTGGGAGTGTACCAGGACCAGCAACTTCAAACCCATTTGAATGTACTTTCAAAGTCCTCAAAACCTATGCAAAAGGCCCATTTAACTTGGAGTCATATATTTTCTATGTTTTTGTCATTTTATAGGTGAAACTTGGAGCCTTCAAGAATTTTCTTATAATTCTTATATAATATGCATGCACATTAACAATAAAAGCATTTGAATTTCTTTAATTTGTTTGTCAATTCTCAAGTGAAATCTCAACTCACGTCTAATGTTATGTATAAATCTTCTACAATGCCTATGATGAATGCTTTATCAATGTTATGATATGAATATTTGAAATTTCTCTCTGTTTTTAAAAAATTCCCTTTTTTTAATAGCCGTCCCTTGTCATCCCCTAAAAAATGGCCCAAAAGCACCCCCATACCTGAAACACGTCCCGCCATCCCGGTCTTGAAACTTAAGGGAGCATAGCTTTAAAAGTAGTTATAGGAGTCAATAGACAATTGTTCTTTGCTTGGCAACTATCAAGTGCTTAAAATAAACTTTCCATAGACAAGGAAAGAAGTTGGATCCTAGGCTAATCATCTTTTGTTTACTTCAGTAACAACTTCATGTGAATAAAAATATATTTCAGTACTATATCTAGTATGAATTGTTATTTCTATTAATATTTAAACTACTAGTTCTATCAGATAGAAGAGTAAACATTGGCATTGTTGCCTTAAAGAAGTTGGGTCCAATTTAAGAAAAATTCATGCACTTAGACCCCAATAAAGGAAGAAACCACAATGTGGTTAGGGTCAAGAGATCAAATAATCTCTAAGGTTGGTAGAGCAAAGAGAATAGAGAAATAGTTATGCCAGGTAGCCAAAGAGACTCCAATAGTGCAAATCTGAAGCCAAAATTCATCCCAAAGAAAAAGTTGAAGTCAAAGTGTTTGTTGAAGTCGTAGTCAATAGAAAAGAGATCAAAACATCCAACCCACTATGAATAACCATAAGAAGCAAAAGTGGGTGGAAAAAAAAGACATCTGCCATTACCGAACAAAGCATGGGTCAACCTTGCAAACCAAGTTCCGTAAGAAAAATCGATACAACCTCCTCTAGACAACGAAGGTCTTTGTTGGGAGACGAACTCCTTCACAAATGAAGAAAGGGAAACACATGAGAGCAGCTTTTGAAGCATTAAAGAGTTGTTAATAGACAAAGAAGAAACCAAGTCAAAAACTCAAGGCCAAGGGTTGGAAAAGACAAAAGAGAACCTGAAGGTGAAACAAGTGCGGGGAACACTTTAGCTACAAGAAGAGTAAGTAGCATGTTCCTAGAAGAGCACTGGAATCCTTGAATCAGAAATTCCTAATGAGCAAGTTCGAAGCACTAAGTTTGCACCAAGGTAAAGCTGTGGTAGCTCCACTATCAAGCCCCGATGTGGAAAGTCAAAAGCCACCTAAGTTTACAAGAAATGGGTCACAAGATCCAATAAGGAATTGCAAGACCTATAAAACTAATTGGGCAGCAAATAGCCAAGATGACAAAACAGATTGGCTTAGTCTTTTCCAACCACCCTAAGAGGTGTAGCCATCGACTAGCATATAGAGATTGAACAAATCTCATGAAATAAGTAGAAAAAATTAAGAAAATCCTTTGAAGAACAATTCAAATTGCTTTGAGATGATCATAGCAAAAATTTACAACACAAGACAAGGTAAACATGAAAATGTTAGAGCTTATAATTGTAGACTCAAAGAATTACTTGTAATGTTAGAAAAAGAACCTGCTAATGGGTTAAAGAAAAGATGGTTCATTGAAAGCTTTATTCCTTCATTAAGAAAACAAAATAAAAGTTAAACAACCACCATCATATGCTAAAGTGTATAATAAAGCAACGGATATAGAAAGTGAGAACAAGATGTCTCTATGGTCTAAAAGACAAATGCATAAATATGACGGTTTGAATTGAAGCAATGATAGTGAATAAGGAATTATACAAGCATTAAGGAGAGACATGCTTCAAATGATGACAGTTTGAATTGAAGCAATGATAGTGAATAAGGAATTATACAAGCATTAAGGAGAGACATGCTTCAAATGATGAAGGTATTGAAGGTAGAGAAAGAAATTAGCAAAGAGCCATAAGAACTATGGTATACTGATTGCAACCAAGAGAATCACACCAAAGCTAATTGTCCTAAGAAAAAGTTTTGTGGTGTTTGCCAAGTTGTGGATCATTCAATAAAAGAGTGCTCACACAATCTAAAGAGTAAGCGCACACAAATGCTCTTCACTCAAAGAGTACAGTCCACTCCACCCATCACATTGCCAAAGCCACAAAAATAACATGAATGCATCTCCAAGCCTCTATTTGAATCACAAGGGGGAAGTTGGAGTCGAATACAATACGACTCCAAAGGTCATCCATTATACGATTGCTATGGGGACATTTCGCGAGAGAATGCCCTAGAAACCAAAACAAAATTAGGATTATTGTCCAAATGTTGTGGACCTAGAGACCATAAAGACATTGCACATAACAAAATATTAGTCATTACTTGGACCCAAGCAAAGAAGGCGGTGTATCCAAACCCACATACGAAAAAATAAAGACTTTATGAAGCAAGAGTTGAGATAGAGCATGCTACGGTTAACAATGAAGTATCCCCTACCCTTGTAGACGATATTTTTCTGATTTCCTCAGTTTGACAGCTGTATCATTTTGTCAAACAGTTTGTTAGCTTGCTGATCTGAGGTGTTTCAATAGGAATTGCATGTACAAATTGACCACAGGAAGTTCCTCTATTTTATCAATAACTTAGCACTCACATTTGTCCATTGTGTCATAAGATTAAAAGGTTAAAAGGAAACCACAACAGCAAAGTGTATTGCAGGCTGATATTCAAATTCCAAAATGATATAATCATAAACATATATCTGATATATTTTTGAAGGATATTATTTGATAACATAAGTCAAACTTAGAGCATCATTACATAAATAAATTATCTCTGACCTTTCAAGTATTATAGCAGCTCATAGGGGAATCGTCTACACATCCCTTATCGCAGCTCCAAAGAATACCAGCAGTGCTTTGACTAGTGCCTGAGATGTGAGAATCCTACAGCTAGCCTCCAAACTGATGCCACGTCACCCTAATTTGACCCTTATGAATGGTTGTGGTCCTCTTTTGTAGTGTGGGCCATACAGCAAATTGAGCGGCTGGCAGATATAATATTCTATGCCAAGATTCTCTTCATAAACACTATGTCGGCAGACTTAGGAGGTATCGACTCCCACAATAGCCTCAATTCGACCTTTTCTCCACGTAGGCTCTTTTGGCTTCACTCCAAATTGGCAGCTAATATGAATCCCAATGGACTTCTCTTTGACTGCTATGACCATGCGAATGACCTCCCAGATGAAGACAAACGCTAGCTTCCACGTCAGGCATTCAACAGCCAATTAATGGCTCAATAGTTGAGAAGGCTACAGGCGGTGGCAACCCCAAATAGGTGGCCCAATGTCTATTTAGTAATTTACTGCTTCGACTGGAAATATAGAAAAGAGTGGCAGAAGGAAATAATTTACCGACCCGGTATTATGCCTTATTAAGGTGCATTGAGAATGCTTTGAAACCTCACAAGCCATGATTCCACTACCAATTATAAAGTGTCGACGAAACAAACAAGTCAACCACCACAATATGCAAGTGATTGCTCAGCAATAATGAAGGGGATAGCACCAAATATAATAATTGCTCCAAGTTATAATTGATCGACAATAGCAATAAGAACAAATATCAATTGACAATCCACTTTTGTAAACAACCCCGATATTCTGAAATTTGCTTCCGAAGGAAACTTTGCAAATTTCCCCTAACGAACACCTATAAACCAAATCTTTGAAAGCTCTGTGAAATACCTAATCGATATCTCCAACAAACATTAGCCTGGGTAGATCTTTCACTACCGGAGCCAATCTTCTCCAAGAGGGTTTTCGTCCTCAGGAAGGTTGAGATAAACCGAGTCCAACCTCTGGAACCACAAGAGTTTTCAAACAAAAGAAATAATCTTCAACATATGAATGAATATGTAAAATGAGCTTTCATTGCACTTTTATATTTCCACACCCAATTTGCATGACTTTCATATCATTTAATTTACTTTTATTTCTCGCCATTCATTTCTTTTTAATTTGGTGTTATACTTTGTCATAAAGTGTACTTTAAAAATCTCTTATATCCCCTTCATAATAAAGTCCCTTTTAATACATTTAATAACGCATAAAGTTAAATCATTTAATTTAACTTTATTATTTGGCGTTATTAATATTAAATGCATACGACCAATATTAACCAATATAACCCCAGGATATAATTAAGCCATCATGCCAAATATATAAACTTTGCCAGCTGACCACCCGGTTAGTCCACGGAGACCAAGTGATGGACTTACCTCCGCAAAAGATACTAACCTAGGAAAAGGGGACATTACAAACGAACACTACCACTCAAATGCAAATGCAAATGCAAGTATGGTAACAAATCAATTGCAAGGCAAGTACTTCAAACCACTGCATCAATTAAAGTAGCATATTTATTACAAAGTATTTCCAAACTTAGAAATATTATAGCTAATATTGTATCTAAGTAATGAGACAATGCATGCTACGGCCCATTCAAAATCTAGAAAGACTGACGACCCCATAACCAAACCTCCATTGTTGAGAGACCAAGTAATCTATCCCATGTTAACGAAAAGTTAACATGTCAATGAAGCCAACAATGGTGTACACGGAGATCCATGGAAGGAATTTCACTAAGCAACTATTAATGGCATGTCTAATGTGAATTTACTTTCAATTGACGATTGGAGAAATATGAATAAGCCAATCATTTGGCCTCCAACTTTTCAATTGGTGGGTGGATTCTTCTTATTTGATATCAAGAAGCCTTCTCTTTTGGCTCTTTCTAATAGTTTATTTCTTCTTCAGTTCCATTTGCTTGAAGAGAGGGATTTTGTTTGGAATCAAGGGCCTTGATTCAGGAGGTCTGAAATGTTTTTATGCCCCTAGCAGCCCTTTCTTGACCCTGTCAAGATCTCTTTTTTGAGAGTTCCTTTTTGAATCCACTTCTATAATCTTCCCTTGGTTTGTAGATCTGTCCAGCTGATTCAGCTACTGTCATAAAAGATTGCCACTTTTATTAAGCTGTATCCCGAATTAGATTTTTCTTTTGGTAGCTTTGCAAGGGTTTCTGTGCTTGTGAATATTTCACGACATATTATTCACTCCATACAGATTCAATATTCTCTCAGCTCATAGCAGCTATATTTGGATTTTGAAGGGCTTCCCTTCAGATGTTTTCAATAGAACCAGATCAGGCACAACAGGGTGATTCATTTGTTTTCTCAGAAGTTTCAGCGGCACACAATTAAGATGCAGAAATGGATGCCAAAGGAGGAGCAGCCTGATGAGGACTCTGTTTGGAGGAACCACGGGTGCTTTTTTGCCTCTTCTGGAGAGCCTTCAGCAGCTCCTAGGGTTCTCCCCTGTGGCTGCTGTTAGCTTGCAGAAGTCTGAGGCTTGTTAAAGCAGCCTCTGGTTTCCATTAACGATGGAGAAAGGGCTTATATTAGGGAAGAAGTTGCTTCCTTCAGGATCTTCAGTTGAACCAGGATGTTACAGACGGTATCAGGGGTATCGCTTCTGGTTTGTTTGCTCAGAGAAAAGATTCTTTTTTGATGTAGTAGCTCTTCTGGGGAGTGAAGGCAATGTTTGGCTTCAGGATTTCTCTTTCCTACAAGATATTATGGAATGTCTGGGTGGGATTGCTTCTATTGCTAAGCTTCCAGCTGTGGAGAAACCTAAGAAGCAGAGGGGTTACAAATCAGAAGCTGAGAGGCTCCAGTTGGAAACTCAAGATGTGATTTGCAAGAGCTCACAATGGTTTATAGAAGGCCTCCTTTCCCACAGAGAGAGGAGGGCAGATTTTGTCAAACTCTTGAGGGATTTTTGTCTGATCTTTTGGGGGCATGCAGATTACTTCTCTGAGGATGTTCTGCAGGTTCAAATTTGATGTCTTCAGATGTTATCAGGCTTTAGGTTTTCTTGTTTCCATTGATGGGTTGATATTTGGGTTTACCGTTTCCTTGTTTGGTTTTTAGTTGTTTGAGTCATTCTCTTGTTGTTTATTCTATCTGTTTTGTTGCTACTTCTGAGAATCAAAGGTGATGGGCAAGGGCCTCAATAGATCCCCCTCTAAATTTATCAAAAAGGAAACAAGCATTATATTGGCAAATATCAATAAATTGATTGCTATAACAAGGGGAGCAATGACCCATTTATTACAAAGGTGTGTCTTCTCGTACAAGCCTTCTAAATCTAGCTGTCTATAAGGTGAAGCAACCTCATAAGGGTTGTGTAATCATACTAGACATATGGCCTATCTATAAAATCAACATATGAACATAAAAGCAAAAGGGTTAATAACATTAACAAGAAAAATATGAAAGGAATTCAATCCTGTGTTGGGATTTTCAAGCAGGATGTAACAATAAATTAATCGATTAACCAATGCAGATAACAGAATTAAAGAACAGAACGAATTACAAAGGCACAAAAAATTTTAACATGGTTCACCCAATGTGGGCTACATACACAAACAACAGTCCAAAATTTATCTATATCTCCAACAACAAAAATATAGTACATTAACCAGCAGCAATATCTCTGCTGCGTGTTCACTCACATACAACCTGCCAACTGCAATCCACGCAACTCCTCTTTCTGTTGCTGCATGTTCATTCCACAAAACCATGACCACCTAACTTCCCTCATGCACGCTGCTGCAAGTCAATTCTTCTTCCCACGTGTGACTCTTGGCTTCCCATATCCGCAGCAAGAAAATTGTTCAGTTTGGGCAGTTGCAAAACTAACTTTCAACCAAAAGTATTTACAAAATTCCTTTAATAAAAAATGGGCTCCCCTGCACTCCCCCATTTATTAATGGGAAAACATGGCTGCTAAAGTGGCCAAAATATTAACACCGGAGCATGATCAGACTCCATAGACCAACATTTTGATACATAAAATTCAGTCTTTTCTATTAGTTTATCAAGTATACACGAAATCCAACTTTCCACATAAGAATCTATCATATCATCACAAGGCAATTTAATTATTTAATAACATGTTTGCCCATACTTGAGTAGTCATTTTCTGAGACAAGATCATCTCCCAAATTGATACAAGAATATCGATGTAACTGTATTCTATATAACATAATTCCTCAGAGGCATAAATAGCACAAATCTTTTATATCTGACATATAAACAGTTGTCTTGTCTTGAATAGGAATGCTGTCATGGTTTAGCTCACCTACTTTTCTCCAATCAGGTGAATAGGCCAAGCCTTGTGACTGTCCAAATTCTTCCATTGATCCCACCAGCTGTTCATTAGAAAAAGAATTGCAGAGCAAAGAGCACACAGCAATGTAGGAGGGATGAAGATTGTGTTCTGAATGGAATTCACATATTGTTGCTTATTCGTGAACCCCAGCACCATCATATCTTTGCACATCTGAGCTCAATAGAAGCTATAAGTCCCCATTTCCTTACTGGAGTTTTCCAATCTTGGTGTTCATTGTTGTGGATTTGTGCAATGTTATTTCTCTATGTTAATTGTTTAAGCACATAATTGTGGAATAATATGAGGTAAAACAACTTTTTTAAGCACCATTCTTGAACACTTTGCAAAGAAAACTAATCTAATAGTCACAAGTTGGTGAATTAGCTCTCTTGAGTTAGTTTTACAGATCACCAGTCCTGTAGTTCCCAGACCCTTTCTTGTTTCTTAAAAATTAGTGAGTTCACTTTCAGGGCTTTTCTATATTCAAGGACTGTGTACATTAGCTATCATTTAACTAAATAATTCCATCAAATGCCAAAATCTAGCAAAAGAGATTCGTGTGTAGAAACAACTCATTTCCTGCTAATTACTTTGGGAATATTTGAGACTAGATTTCATCCAAAGAACCGAAGAGAAGCACAAGACCCTATTTCAGGAAAGTAGACCATAAGCCTCCCACCAAGCAATGGAATCAGCTAAGACTTGGCTTTTTAATTGATTTAATAACTATTAACTTACAGCTTGAAAGTGAGACCTATCAGATAAAAATTTATGAAATCAAAGAAGCACAAGTGATTCCAAATCAGTGCTATTCTAAATAAGATAAGATTGAAATATGACAAATTTTCACAGCCCACTCCAATCGGGACTAGAGTACACTATCAGAAGCCTTGGATCTGCAAATATTGCAAGTACAAGCAGTGGATTGATGTTTTGAACAATATATTGTGAAGAAGAAATCCCTATGATGAATGCTCACTCTGTATTATTCACCAAAAAATTTCTGTGTCTTAACTTTTTGTCCTCATATAAATCAATAAAAGAATTTTCAATTTAAAAGGTAAGTGAGAAAACCAAATTAATTGACATAATAGAAAGAGAAATATAATTCTTTTAAAGGAAAGAATCATCAAATGAGATTAGAATGGAACCTGATGACTAACTATGTTTGCTGCAAGGCGTTGAATATCCCTCTCCTCATGATCAGCAAACAGTTTTGCCTTCAATGCTGCAGCAGATAGACCTGCCATCGCAGCCAATTTGACCTTTTCGGGAGGTAAAGCTGATGGGCTACTGGATGCATCAACCTTGGTCTGTGATTCATCCAATTCTTTGTCTGCATAATCCATTTGCAATTTTGAAGGCATCAGTCAAACAATTAATCTAAGGCAGAAAGAAGTTATTCAAATACAATGAGATTCTAATATGCAAAACATAAAAGATGCAAACCTTTACGAGGCAATATGCTTAATGCAGATTCCTGTTTTCCGTCTTCCCTCAATGTGTTCTCTGAAGTCAACCTTCATTCACAGAAAGAATGGTAAGCATCCATTTAGTTTAGATATTGAGAAGTTTGCATCAAGCAAACTCTGAAATTAGATAGTGAAATAAAATTGCATCATGGTTAACATGTAATAACTAGAAATCCTATAAGAATGTTACAAGATGAAACAGAAGAGACAAGACTGTGCTTGTTAAAATTTCAGACCATCGTAAGCAGATTTTGAACTCAGAAATTCAAACCCTAAACACTTGGAAACTTGAACTTGATAACTCCTATCAAAGCTACTGATCTGATGTCATGTCCCCCAAAATTACGATACTAAAACCTCCAGTGTTGAAATACAAATGACTAAATAAAATGAATTAACAAAATATATTAAAATTATTAAAAAGAAATAATATCAATTTAACACTTTTATAATTACAATTATCACAAAATACTATTGCAATTATAAATATATATAATATCAACAATACAAGATAAACATTGAAAAATTTAAAAATATATAACCTCTACAATTATCAGATATAAAATGACAATTATCATGATTATAATGGATAAAAGAAACAGTGTCTTGCAATTTAAAAGAATCGGAATCTCATGGCACGGTAAAGTCTTATGAGTAGCAATAATAAGTGGTAGCCAAAAGGTTTTGAATCACCGTTTGCTTCAGTCCAAAATGGAAGGAGCTGATACAATACTTCAAGCATCGATAGTAATATCAAGGATGGATTAAATACATTACGTGATGAAGACTCTTATTCAGGGACTCATGGAATGTAATAGAAATTAAACTCCGTCAGCATTATATTTCATTAACCATCAAATCCGAGAGAGAACCGATGTGTGGTAGCAAAACAGAATAAAATCTTCAGTAGCATAACATTGCTGGTGTAATATGAGTCGCAAGATAACATTCTCTGGATTACCAGTCTACACATATCTATCGAACAATTGTGACAATATCATTAACTCAGGACAATGGAACTCTTATTGATGGAAGCGGTGATAATGACCACATGAGAATACTGGCATGAGCCGATAACATATTTAAAGCAGCGACAGGATTATATGTCAAACAATCCATCAAATAGGAAGCATCGGCAGATGAAATGTTCCGTTATTTCCAAACACCCCTGATAATGAGCATATGGTATCGTTCTAGCCGATAGTAATAGGAGACGCCTAATAATATGATTCACCGGAAATGCTAATATGCGAAGGCAGAGATAGTCTGCGCCAGCCCATAATACTAAGAATCGCTCAACTATTATTATCGGCCATATACAAAGAATAATTACTGAACAATTGTATATAAAGGTCGGAGAAAGAGAAATATTTGCCTTCCTTCCAGCGCTCAATAATGGAGTTCCAAAGAAATGTACATGTAATCCCGTTACTGACGCCACCACTATGGTAATCGACATGAGGACGTCAATAGGAAGACAAATCATTGCCATCACCAGAATCAAACAATCACGATTAACAAGTAGTGATTATTATCTTAATAAGACAGCGATAGTATTAATCCAGCAATCATAGTTGAGGAATGGTTTATGAAAGGTAGCGGGTGAAAGGAGGTGTCCCTTTGGCAAGCAATATAGGGAAGGGGTGTCTCCTTTCAAAGGGACATCAAGATATAAGTAGAATAGGGATTAGAGGGGGAGAAGCATCAATCAGGTTTATAGATATCTTTATCAACAGATCTAGTTACAGGCTGCATAAACAATTGGCAACATCAGATATAGCACCTTATTTACATTGCATCATACTCGGAACAGCATTCAGTTAGAAGCATCTATAAAGATCAGACGAGAGTGCTCTATAAGGGCCTGAAAACAGAAAACACATGGACGAAGACTTGACTAATATTCACTTCTATTTGCAAACCTGGGCGTTCTTAGAGATCATTCGATCTTCTATAAGGGCTGTATAGCTAGTGCAATACGTGAGATACATAGCCAGGAAGTATCAAATTTGCATGAGGAACCCGATGGATTTTGGAGTTAAAGGGAAAGGAGATCGATCAACAGATTTCAGTTGCATTAATTAGGTTATAACTACAGCATTGACTTCAATCAAGGTTTCAAGCAGGTGAAAAGTATTTTTCTAGTTCATTCGTTATTTGGAAATCAAGGATTTAGGGCAATCCCAAAAAGGGGACATTACATTTGAATACAAAATACTACCAAACACATCACACTGCAAAGCAAACAGAAAATACACAGTATTGACTCAAACCTGCAACAGTCTTTGCATTAAATCTGAAAACGAATAGACTGCACTGGCTCAAAAGTGGAATGAATTAATCACTCACTCCTGCCTTTCTTTTCTAGATGAACGTGGCTAGGAAAAAAGAAAAAGCAAAGTCTAAACTCAGACTTCTAAATCTCAAATAGAAGGCTAGAAATAAATTAATATGGCAAAACATAACTTAGATAACTTAGATCTAAATGCTTGCTGTATGCATGCACGCACCCTCTTCTACATAAGAAATGGCAGTTTACACATTGCTAATATAGAACCTTCCCACGCAAGGCGCCCAGTCTAAAAACTGAACAAATCAGTGCCTTTATAACTTGGAACATGCCGCATGCATGTGCCTCTGTCACAAGGATGCCTGTTAAAGGCCGTTGCACCTTCACACAGAGATCTCTCTCCCACACAGAAACTGAGGTGAACTTTACCATCACTGTTGCTCTTGACTGTGCCTTCAACCCACCTGCATACAGACTAAGGCTGATGTTGGGTATGCTTCTCTAATGAGGGGAAACTAGAGTATACTGCTGCTGAAGGAAGAACAGCTTCAAAGCAACATGGGTAAGACTCTTAACACTCCCTCCTTGTGAGGAAAATTTCTACACAACACAAAGATACCATCATAACAATCCTGAACATCCCTTTGCTACCCCTGGATCACTAATCCCTTCTGTACTTTAAAATTTCTTCAGAATCTTCAAGGTGTAAATTGTTTATACAAGGAAAAATTCATCAGCAACTTGTCAAGCACCTTTGTCCATTATGTCAACTTAACGGGTCAAATTCTACTCACACTACATCATGAGTTGTTCTGGACTCCCTGCAATAATAAACTTATCTGTATACATGGCCAAGATAAGCAGATCAAATTTATCAAATAGAGGAATTAATACATGCATTAAACTTGGAAAAACCCAACTAGAATAAAAACTCATCAATCCTGAAATACTGAACTCTTGGTCCATGCATCAGCTCATACAAGGCCTTCTTCAATCTGAATTCATGGGTATCTCACCCATGCACCTCAAAATCTATGGCAATTGAAACAAAAAACTCAACAAAAGCAAATAACTCTTTGTTGAGTTAATCCTCTAGCAACTAGAGCAAGAGTCTCATCAAGGTCAACTCCCTCTTTTTGAGCTAATCATTTGGCAATAAATTTGTCCTAGTACCTTTTAATACTCCCATTAGCTGCATGCATGGAATCAATCATTCCTTCCACAGTAGGTTTAGAAAATATTTCAACAAAACTGGAAAGGTACTCCTCCATCATGGTATCCAGTTATACCTACTTGATTTAATCAGCAAGTAGCCAGTAAAGGCCACCATCTAAAATCCTATGGCCAAAACTTGGCCAAGTTAAGGGCTGCATTTTCTAATGACCACTTACTGACCATCAAACTCAGCGATACATTTGATGAAAGAAACTTTTTGTTAAACTAGGAACATACAAGACATCATCTAACTCAAGAACATCACCTGAATGCATGTGGAAAGAGACAAAGCCCAATCCAATAACTATTTAAGGGGCATCATTCCCCAACTCCAACCATATGCCATCCTCTCATTCTTGAAGTCTGTTAAATGCCTTCTTGTTGAAGTTCGTCTGTCTGAATGCCTCGCTGTCCACATACCCTACACCAAAAAGCAGTCTAAGTGGATAGGCATGACACCATACAAAAAGTTGTCTCAAATTTCAATGCTAACTCATCTATACTCCAGCTTAAGTTTCTGCACTCCTTGCACAATAGTCAATACTGATGCTATAGCTTGGCTTTCTTCTTCTCGTGATGCTAGGATGCATAGTGGCCCATCTTCTGTCACTTGAAACCACAGAAGTAGATTATGGGAAAAACTCATGTGACCTCACAAGAAATTAGATCTCACATCTGATTTTTCTTAAAAAATTCGAAGAAAAAACCGTGCCTCTTTCGGAATATTTCGTTGACCTCATTTTGACCAACCTTTTCCCAAATTTTCCCAGCATTTTGGCCTATTTCATGATTTTATCTAGTTAGTCTGACATCATCTGATTTATTCTGAGTTTTTCCACTATAAATCAAGTTTTTTCCAGTTTTTTCACCTCATAAGCCAAAAAAGCTGCGATTTATTTCACATTTTGACTGTGAACTGGTTGATTCTTTCAACAATGAAATGGGTTTGCTGTTAGGGTTCAAAATCAAAGTAAATATTTTAAGGATTTTCTTTTTAAATTGTACTTTTCTATTACTGTTTTTAAAATTAATACAAAAATAATAAATAAAATAGTAATTTATTGCATTTAATATTTTTGTATTTATTTTTAAAAATAGTGCTGTTTTTTTAATTTTAGGCTTTTAGCCTTTAATTAGGTTTACAGTTTTTTATTTTTAAAAATTTTAGTATTAAATAATAAATATATTAATAAACTTTAAGAATAAGTTATTAACAACTCTACGCTGTTTTTAGGGTTTTAATAACTCTATGCAATTAGGATGGCCTTAAATATAAAAATCAACTCTTATTTCTCTTCTTTTTGTTTTTTTGGGGTTTTTTATATTATCTCAAGAAATTGAAAATGGTTTCTTGGTTTGCCAAGTTATTCCCAAGAAAGATATATGCTTCTATGCTTGAAACACTTCATGTGACTCAACTATCTTCCCTTGGTCAAAAGGATTCCATTCTTCATTGATCTTATATCTCTTCCTAGGTCATCCTTTCTTATCCTATTTCCTCCTCTTCCCAATGAGGGCTAGATTCTAACTCTCTCCCATGTTAGCTGAAACAGTCTCCAGCTTGGTCTCCTCCAGGCAGTCACACTCTCTGAACAGGCCTTTGAACTCATCCCTGTCCCTCAAACCCATCCCCCCATCACCTTGTCTCTTCGTTAGGACACTCTATGGAACTATGGTTAATAGTTATCCTTATTGCAAGGAGCATTGGATCACACTCATTAGCATGAGATATATGTTGCAAAATAAAAGGCAAGACAAGCTAAAGAAATTCAACTTTTTAAGTTATTTTGTTTTAATAGAAAAAATTAGTTACACAATTCCCAACAAAGAACAGGCTTTTGAACTTCAACAAAAAATTGGGTTTAAAAAGGATAAATAATATACCTATAATTAGATGATCAATAATTGAAACCTTCATTTAGGATGAATGTGTAAGACTTTGTGTCCTTTTTACGATTGGTTGTATTATTTAGCAGCTTCAAAACACCTTTATTTTTTAGCAGACAAAACTGGGAGAAAATTCTGGAAGTTACATGAATAATACTCAGCCAGAAAATCCAAAGAGTAAGAGTACAATTTATGCTCAGCAAATTCTATGGAAAAACTTGGAATCTAAGATAATAGAGAATACATTTAAACTTCAGAAATAGGAGATACTTTGTAAAGGTGAGACTTACTGTATTTTTCTTGAGTTGTCCTATTCATTTCAATTAGTCTCTATATATTAGCAAATACAATGAGATTTGTGTGTATTATAATAAAACAAGCTTCTGGAAAAACTGTGTAGAAAAAACAAGCTTTAATTTTAAGATATTTGATTTGGCAAATTTTGTTTGACACAGAAACAATTCAACTCAATTAAATAAGCTAGCAATCAAGTACAATTTTTTATGGCATACTCAATGAGTCCTTTAACTATGATCATTCCGTGTTAATGAATGCCCACCTTTGGCCATTTCAAGTCAGAACTGTAGCTAAGTAGCCCAAACTAGTGCAAGTAATCAAAAGGTAAATGATTGATCACAGAATTGAGTATCTTGTGTGTATTTTAACTTCAGGGTAAATGGCAATTTGGCTTCCTTGTGAAAGATATAACTTTTCTGAAAACTGGTTTTCATATATTTTAATATTCTTTATGTGCAGGCAATATCTCATGTATCACAAACAAGATTAACTTCAACTTTCACTGATCTTAATTTTTAAACTAATCTAAGTGTTCACATAACAACACACAAAGAACAAACTTCAGAAAATGACCACATAAAATCATTATGTAAAGCCTCAAAGTAAGGATATTGTGTTCACCTGTCACTGAGAGCATAACCTTCTTTACTTGAGGTGTTATCATCAACAGTTGCTGTATTGCTATCATCTTTGGATAATGAAACTAAAGCCGCACGCGCACAAGCTCCAGCAACACGTGGTCCAACTGCAGAAGCTAGGAAGGCAACCTGGAGATAACTTGCAATGAGAACATAAAACAGATTTACCCAAAAATAGCATTCGAGAACTTGAAAAAGAGCTTTTTTATTCCAATTCCTCTTGATTGACTTCTACTAGAACTAATTCTATGTCTAAACAATCCCAAAAGCTTATAAGGATATATAATTTTTTTCCAGCTACTACATTATAAGATTCCTGCAGGTACTCACACACTTACAAGAACTTAAAGATATGTATAAAACAAATCAATCTAGGGTACAAAATATCCAAACATGCATAAAAATAGAAGCTCTTATCAATAGGCATCGAGACCTTTAAATTTTATCGGACATGAAACATACCAGGGACATGACTGGATTGCCAGAATTTTGGAATACCATTCTATTCTCAGCCTCAAATTCTGCAGGACTCAGACCTGAAAAGGAATTAGAACAAACAGACTAATCTCACCATTCCACCCAAAACATGCTTGTATCTTATTATATTACCAAATGCATTTCAAGGGTAACAATCAAAATGAAAATCTTAAAGATACCTCCAGAATTTCCATTGCATTTCACATCTAAAGAAAATGCTTTTGCAGTTTCATGAGCTTCATCTGAACCATTGGACTTCAAGCCCATGTCAGGGACATCAATATTGTCTAGCAATCCCTCCTCCATAGGAAGGCGAATGAAATGTAGTATGCATTGAGCTTTTGATTTAGTCCCCACATGCTCTGCAATTTCATTCCAGTTATCATTATAAATTTCCAATGCTTCAAGAAGCAGCAACGTCTCCTCATCAGTCCAATTGTTTCCATCAGCATCCCCAGCATCCTTTGAAGCATCTGTCCGAACAAAATCTACTGTTGCCATTCCTATAGCTGGTTTCCCATCATTGAAACAAGCTGAACATAATATTACATCGGTCTGCCAAAATTCAAAATAGACAATCTTGAGGCTTTATTCCTGAAGAAAAATAGGCTTAAACCATAGATGGCGTTGACCTCAATTATCCAAAACTGCAAAGTTTTGTAATTATTAGTGCTCTGTCCCCTATTGAAAAACATGCACTTTAAGGATAGAGATGCATAGTTAAAAAGGACAATCCGGTAAAATCATTTTCCAGTTATGTAAATAACATGCAGCTTTAATTAGACATACCTCTTTCTGAGACTGGTAAAAGAAGTCAGTACAGTATCTGGAGCATGAAGAACAACGCTGTTCTAACAGACGCTCTTGAATTCGACGATCCAAATCAGAAATGGCTCCATTAGAGCATCCCGATGATAAAGAAACGTTATCTAGTCTGAACTTTGTACGAGGCATCTCAAAACGGATTAAACTCGTGTTGCTCCTCAATGAACCAGGTGAAACTTGTATTTCTCCATTTGTATTCTCCTGAAGAGTCTCTTTGGTCCCTGCCCATGAAAGTCCATGATTCCTCAGATCATTTGTCGCACTGTAATTTATAATTCCCCAGTGATCCAAAAACTCAAAAATTCTAGTCAAATCCTTTGTGTCTATATTACACAATCCTTGACCATCAGTCAATGATAGAGCCTTTTCAGGACTTTCCATATACTTTCTGACAATAGTGTTTCTGATTTCCATGTATACTTTTGGTGTGCGATCAGCAAATTTCCCAGAGAAATACTCTGGAACAACTTGTCGCTCCATTCTGTGCATATTCTTGAGAGAAAACCAGTCTGCAACACAACGATCAAAAGTAGTAAATTCAAATGAACCCTTCATTGGCAAATGTTGCATTTTTTTACTATATTTCCATTAGCAATTTTGTGAAACTAAGCTCTAATCACTCTGAGACAGTTTCATAAGACTGGAAAAGTTTAATGAAATGACCAGCTCAGAGAAATCTACAATAAAGGACAGATAGCACTACAAAATCCATAGCTGCAAAAAAAGGTAATACTAGGAGATAAAATAATGTTTTTATGTGTTTCTAAGTATTATTTGTTTAAAGGTTCGTTTTCCTGAGTTGTTTTCAACCATCTCCAAAGAAGGCATAAGCAATTTTATAGGGATTTGATCAATATAGCAACTTGTAGAAGTTCAACTTCAAACCAAAAACTAGATCCACTCTAACACTGGACTTGCATGGACCAACTCATGAACCAACATGTCACATCTAATATACTCAAGTACCAAAAGTGCTCATCTAATTGTCCAGAGTGCAGAAGTTTAACCTAAATATTAGATACCAGTTTCTTACAATAAGTGAAAAATGGCAACCTCTACTCTATTATAAGCAGTGAAGACATTTTGAATCTATGTTACACAAGATGAGGAATCAAAAAGCTTCTAAAACAGGGAAAGATGAAGTGTATTAGATATCGACATTTATATTTTTATTATTTTCAATGTTTGGCTATGTAAGTCCCACTAACATCTCATTCAGGAAAAAAGACAGTAAGTGCATATGTTGTACTATTATTTTTAGCAAGAAAAATGTCTTTTGGAATTGTCATTTTCAAAACTTCTTGTTACAAAGGTATTGTCACAACAAATGCTTATTTTGTAATGTCCTCTTTTATTCCTAAATGTCTGCAGCCTATGTTTCAAAAGAAATCAATAAAGATAATTAATATTACACCAAACTGGCATTAAATAAAGATTAAGCTGTTAAGAATGGTCAACCAACAAATGAAGAGTTGTGTCCCTTGAAGGTAGATCTAGAAGGAAAAGAAAATGGAAAAGATTTATTATGACTGATTACAAGTAATACGGAGCAGCACTAGCAAATTAAATTGTTATCCTCCAAATGCAGCAATGAAGGGTTGTAACTATTGAGGTGAAGAGGTGTGACTCCCTCAAACTTGAGATATAAAAGGGAGAGCATTTCATTTGAGAAAGAGATCCATAACATCATTCAATCAATCAATTAAGAATGAATATGATGTGACTCCTTCTAATGTGAAAGTTTGCAACTCTTAATGTGAAAGGTTGTGACTCTTTCAAATATGAAAGGTTGTGACTCCCTCAATAATAAGATATAAAAGGAAGATCATTTACTTGTGGAAAATGTGATTGGAAAAAGGAAAAATAAGAAATTGGAATATAGATATCTATTGGAAATAAATATTATTTTTGCTGCAGGTGTTGTCTTGCTGCAAGTTCATTGATGTCAACAAAGTGGTATTGTGGAAGGTTGCATGTGATGCAATCAGTATGGTGATCAGAAGTGTAGCGAAGTGTTGGACATAATGAACCAACATCATAGACCATCAAAACATTCACCAACATGTGCCAAAATTCTGATATTTAAACATCCAGTTTGCTGCTACAAAACAGATCTAACTAATGATGCAATTACACAATACAATGGGCTCCAAACATGCCCAGCAACATATAGAAGTCTGCTGATATGAAGTAACCCCAATTTATGCAATGAAATGACCTCCTACTCTAACCCTAGCTGGGTAAAATTGCTCCAGCTCACACCAATGCCAACAAAATTCAATTGTTTGATGAAAAACAACTTCAAAACCCTACCAAAGGGGTGTGCTGGTCTGCTGATAGGGTTTGCAACCCTTGAAATCTGAAGAATACCTTCCAACTTGCCCAATTCGCCCCTCCAAACTAGACACCTAAATGTTGATGCAGGAATCTGAATGTGATCCTTGCAAGAATCACCATTGAAGCCCATGTGAACCTCCGTCATGAAGTCCTCCATTGAAGAACCTGGGGCTTCATCCAACTTCTCCTCAATTCCTAAGGGTTTTTGTCCTTAAAGAATTCGCCAAAGTGCAGATCAGAATAGCAGAGATAAATTTGTTGATGATTCAAATGCCTTCAAATGACCTTATATTTATATCCAACCTCCCTTATGCCTCCCAATCCAACCAACCTAAATTGGGCCCCAAAATTCGAATTTAATTTATTTTTATATTTTTAACCCCCAAAAAGGGTCGCCCAGCCTCATAGAAAAATATATAAAATATTTCACTACTTCCAAAATTCATAATAAATTAATTAAATCCTTTTTCCACCATATCCACGCCATATAGATTTATTTAGGCCAAAAAGAATATTCTCCTATTTTTCCCAAGCCTCAAAAGGGACATTACACTCATGATGCAAAACATTGCATAAAATATGAAAGAAAGTATGGAAGTTTTTCATGTAGTCACTGGCTCAGGAAGTTGCACTAAAGAAGCTCGGGAGAATGCTCCACATTCCTCCACATTGGAAGATATGGCCGGTTTGGAAATTAGATAGAAGCAGATGTAAAGTATGTATGTTCCTGTTTTCAGAACATAGAAGTTACCGCAGAAGTTTCCAAAGCTAGCAGAGTGAAGTCTGTGTTGTTGCACTCAGGAAGGATCCAAGGAAAGCTCTGCATTTCTCCACTTTTGAACATGTGGTTTTGCGGTTTGGGGGATGAGTTCAAATTGTCTACCTGTTTTCTCATTTCAAGTTTCAGGTGTTGTAAGAAGCCGGGTTCCAAATACACAAAAAATACTAGTTGGAAAATATAAATGCTGTAAATCGCAATCATAAGGTCCTGACCATATCAGCACAGAATTTGCAAACAAAGATTCTGATATAAAGCAATCAGCTTACGGAAACCAACTCAAATATACAGTAATGGTGAATAGATAACTAACTCCAGATCTGAAGAATATGGTTGTCATACAATTGGCATCAAACTCACATACAACTATGAATGATGATAAATCGAGCAACACAATGACATAAGGCAACTGGTAAATCACATACAATTGCTCAGACCTGAACCTCCTCACTCGACATGAACTCACAGGGAGAGATGACTCACACAATAACTGGTCATACAACAGATAGTCGCTGCTCTGCATATACAGAGTGACCTGGAGCTGGTTGTGGCTCGACCTGATGTAGAAGCTGCAAATATACGATCACAAGTGATATCTCCATGTGCGCCTTAAGATGAAGTTTCATCAGATGTCACTCCTACCTATGATTGGTGTAGTCTCGGAATGTATGATCAACCTGGAAACAACCGGAGATGGTAACTATAGTTCCTTCACAGTCGCAATGGCGGGTACCCCCCGAGAGTATCGAAGCTCAGGTGTCTATGGTCTTCCGTGTGAGTGGTGGTGCCACTGCTATGTCAATACCAATTGTCGCATGATTCTCAAGTGCCTTCAAATCGCAAAGGATCTCCTATATAATCCATGCGCCCAGGTATATGACACGGCCTGAGGAATGATGCGGTCCCTTTGTTGATTCGCCAATGAATGTAGCCAAGAAATTGCTGATGACAAATGACAAATCGACAAGCTATGTATGCTGAGAGATCAACCTTTGATAGCCACACGAATTCCCGAGAGGAAAGATTACGCAAACTTGTGGCCAGAGCGGAGCTCTACCATGGAGATGCTCAATCACTCCCTCCCTCAACAGGACCTGCGCTAGAATACAATGCCTAGTAATGTCGAGACAGTTGAGAGCTCTGCATAGAATATGGCAAATGATGAAGATCTAGGAAATGCACTAAGAAATGTAACCAAACACGAATTCATTAGATCTGAGACTACGTCCAGACCTGAGCCCAACTTGGCGAGAGACTACGTCCTCCCAGATTGCGTGAATGCCAATGCCTTTCCAAATTCCTAATGATGAAGATCAACAAAGCATCCGGTATAAATACTACAACCTCCCAATAGGTCGGCTCACAATAAAGAAATTTCAAATATTATTATTTTAGCGCCAATTAGAAAGTCGGTCAGAAGTAAATTTAAATGTTATTTAATAATAATTTAAATTTATTATTTATTATTTATTAATTATTTAATATTATATTATTATTATTTAATAGTGTTTAAAAACACTTTTATTTCCCTCCAAGTTGGTTTGAATTTAATCAAGGACATGACAGGTGTTGAGGCATATCACAAGTTTGGCTTTCAATGTTCTATCTCAAAAACTATTTTTTGGGTTTGCAAGAGATGTTGGGCTCTATGTCTATTTGCTTGCGCCAATATAAAGTAGCATGAAATTGTGAAAAGGGTGTATGAGAATGATTGTGAATATCATATAATGCCTGTAGAGTGATCCGCATGATGCTGTTTGATCTCTCCAACACCGCCTTTGGTCTAGAGCTAATGCGTGGAAGGTTAAATGTTTGTTGGGCCGACTTGGTTTTTTGAGGTTTGCGCGAGCGTGGGAATATGTGCTAAGGTAAAATAGATCCTACTTATGTACCGCATTCAATTCCCTCTTACAGTGGATGTTTTGGAGCCAACTTGTTGTGGCCGTTGCACGTTTCATGTCATACATTTCATTTTGGCCAACAAAGAGAAACTTTTTGAAGCTTGCAGAGGGTATAAATGGAAGATCAAGTTTGTTGCAAAGGGAAGCAGTATAAGTATGCGAAGAAGTATATGAGGTATGTTGTAGGCAGTGAGCTGAAGGCAGCAGTATATGTGTGAGTGAGGAAGAGTGTTGAAGGCAATGAGTTGAAGGCAACAATATATGTGTGAGTGAGGAAGTGTGTTGAAGGAAATGAGCCGAAGGTAGCAGAGGTTGTTGAGTAGAAGTGTTGCAGTGGTGATTAGTCAACAGATTTCATCAAGTATTTTGTACAAAGGTTGTAGCCTCATTCTGTAAGTGCTGTTGTTTGTAGGGAGTTGTAAACTTCCTTTGGTTGTAGCCATAAAACAGTGTTTCGGGGAGTTGCAGCTTCCTTTGGGTTGCAACCCATAAAACTTGTTGTAAACCTTGTTTTTATTTGTGAGTCTGGATTTGGACAGTAGCTCCAAGCAGCTTGCTCACCGTGGTTTTTCCATTCTAGGGTTTTCCACGTAAATTTGGTGTTATGGTTGTACACTTGTGTTTTTGAATTGCATTTGATACTTTACCTGTTTAAGGCAGTAAGAAGTTGTGATTGTTAAAGTTGAATTGGATAAATTTGAGGGATATACTGATTCAACCCCCCCTCCCTCTTAGTATATCATTGTGTTCTAACAATTTTCAGCAAGAATATTATTGGGAAGTTTTAGAATATAAATTGGGAATAAATAAATATATATATAGGTATTATAATTGCATAATGATATTTTATTACCAATTAATATAATAGATTCCTTTAGCAATCTATTTTGAATGTATAGAAGCATTTGCAAATAGAGAGGCTGATTAACCTTTCGAGTTCACAAGAGGTGAAGTATCGGCGTTTCCTTCATCAAGCACACCACTCGAGATGCACCGCTCTTGGGCCAAGAGGCGTATGAGTGCTCCTAGGCTTGTTGAGGAAGGCAATCTTCATACATCTTATCAAGCACACCATCCTAAGATGGATGGAATGGAGCATCCCGCCATGCTCATGGGTTGGGAGGCAAATGAGTGCTCCTAGGCTTGATCAAAGAGGATGGAGCACCTCCAAGGTGGACTAAGGGATGGAGTGGCCTTGAGATCCTACCATGTTCATGGGCCAAGAGGCAAATGAGTGCTCCTAGGCTTGAGGGTCTTCTCAAGTATGCCACCCTGAGATGGATGGACGAAGATCCACCCATGCTCTCGCAATACAAGGATAACCATCCTTGATATTGCGGTTTGCAAACATCTCAAGTTAATTCCTAATATGATTGGCTATAGGAATATGCCTTGAAATTATCATTAATGATGTTAAGATATTTTGAATACAAATGTTAATGATGCTATGAACTATAGATCTAATGATTATGATGTTTTAGGTATGGTGTATTACTCTCAATATTATAATATTTTATGTATTAACTTGAATGTTACCGTAAGGTTGATACTTGTTATTACTAATATCAGTTTTTAGTGATTATTATTGTTTTACAGGCCTAAAACCAGGAATTCACCAAAAGGGGACATTACAATTTTCACAGCAGAGAGGGGAGGGTCGCTGGGTCAAGGATTGTCTATTAAGAAAACTTAATGTATTGTCAACCAGTAGACAAACTTCAAGAAAACTCCAGCTTAACATAGAACACTGCATCAAAATGATTCTACGTCTCCATCTCAAAAGTAAAAATTAGATGGATGCTCCCAGATGGTGTCCAAGGAATATGGCAGGTAAGCTTGGAAAACAGATTTTCATCTCACTTCACAAGACAGTGACAAGGGTGGATTTCCTTTAAATTTTCAGCGGTGGATTCCACAATGTCTGATTGGCAAAGGGCAGAACCCTGAACACAGGAGTGTTTGGGCAATCTACCTCTTAGATATGAAAATTTTGGTTTCAGCTCAGACCATGCAGGTGGCTAAGCAAGAATTTTCTTACATCTCATCCATTATTGAAGGTGATTTGACAGATTTGAACATGGTAGTATGAGGTAAGATAGAAGGCAATCTCAATACTTACCTCTATGATAAGAGGAATTTACCAAGTGGATTGAAATAACAAATTGTCTTCAGTCTCTTTTACTAGTTCACTCAAAAACCTACGGATCCGGATCCAGTTTATTCCTGGTCCAGGTTTGCAGTCTGGTCCATTGTGGGTGTGGGGAGAGCACATGATTTTGGGCCTGGATTAATGGACACACCTGGGTGAATCTGGGCCCCAAATCACAGGCCCTGCCCAAACCCTCTGTTAAACATGTTCCTAAAGAAAAGGTTATTTTCTTTTTGTTTTTGTTATCACATTGCAGAAAATAAAAATGGCGCTGGATTGTTACAACTTACAAGGGTTTGAATCTTCAGAAATTATTCATCACAGATATTGATAACAAGTCCTGCAAGTGTGCAAAGGCTGCCATTTCATTTGGCACGAACTAGAAACCAATTCACTCACAGCTGACTGCTTACCGCTCCCACTAGTACACTGTCACTGGCTGGTAGGGCATCCTTCCCCAGCCAAGCATATGGTTACTTGTTGTTGGAGTTTCCCCCAAGAGATAGATGCCCAGTGCCACAATTGTTTTTTCTTCCACTCTTTGTTTCAGTGGAATATGTAAATACTTTTATGGTTCAAATATAGAAAGGTTGTGATTCTTTTATGGATTTTATACGACAATACATCTATAGGTATGGAATTTAAATATAAAACTACTGAAGTATGGATATGTGTTTTTTTTTTTTTTCATTTATTAAGGAATGGCCTTTATAGACACTTTGAGGATATTGTGGGAATTAGGATTAAATGAAAGTCGAATTGTATTTTTTTTGTATGGATGAACCCAACCCCAAAATAAATCGCCAAATCTAAATACACGAACCCCTATACCCAAACCTGAACAGGTAACTTAGTCTTCAATTAGAAGAGGCCTGTCAGAGTTTGAGTTCACTGTGACTTCAAGTGGGCCTACACTGAACAGTTCAAGATCCATTCACCAAGTTACAACTAAAACATTTGAGGAAACAGAACATTATTCTATAAAGTCAAAGACTTGCCTCTGCACTCAGACACACAGGTCTCCTGGATGGCAGATATCTTAAGTGCATGAGGTGGTATTTCTGAATCATCACCTCCTCAAGGAAATGCTGACCTGAGTGACCATGAATTAAACATCCAGGGATCATAATGCTCCAAAACCCAATTGTCAAGAAAGCGATGTTTATTACAATGTTGCACTAATCAGACAACCAAACCAGCAAAAAAATAATAAATAAAAATACAAAAACCAATTCTATCCATTATCCACTAAGCATTTCAACATCTATATTTATATAATTCTGTCCTCTTATAGTCACCTTGAGTTCTCTCCATTAAAATGGGATTTTCTTCAGTCAGCTTCCTAAAGTATGTGGCAATCAAGGTTGTTCTATGCAAGCATTATATGTTATTTATTAATTCTTAGCCATGAATCTGAATATATGATGTTTTTATAGTTGTGGGAAGTTGAATGAAATACTTTCATTTTATACGATGATAATTGAATTCTTATAAATGTTGCACACATATAAAAAAATCCTCAAAAGCTTTTTTGTACCCAGAGGTTACGAAACCTACTTACCTGACCCGTGAAAGGGGCTCCCTAAATTTTCTTAAGAGGTATAGTTTATAAAATTTTAGAACCTTTTGCAGCTAAATGGTCCAACAAACTGTATTTCCAGTTTTGCCACAGCTTGCTAGGAATTTACTTGTAAAACTACCAGAAAATTATTTTGAAAAAATAAACTATCAGAAAAGCTAGATCAAAATTGTGCTGCCACTTGGCAAAGAAATAACTTAAGCAGGTACTCCAAAATTTCAGCATCCCTCTTCGGCACCAGCTAAAATCATCCCTCTTATGCAATAGCTGCTCAAATTGTTGAGGGAACTTTAATATTTCCATTTTCCAGATATATCACATTTCGTGGAAATTGCTTAGCCACACAAGTAGGAGCAAGAGCCCCATCCATCAACCCCAACCCTTGGAACCGTCATTTTTTGGTTCAAGCCTGTTTCCCTAGTGAATCCCCTTTCCTGTTTAGCCGAAAAAACTGACAGACTCTGAACTAATCAAGCACAAATTTTGTAAAGCTTAAAAAACCTAACTCGTCTTTCCTGATATTGAATTTTCAATTTCTTATGTTCGGTGAAACCTTAAAATATTTTGCTTGTTTCCTTAAGAACTTATATGTTTTATACAAAGAGTTGACGAATGCTTCCCAAACACAAATTATAGTTTTGTATTAATTGAAGGCAAACTTCCGTTTTCAAAAGAGAGAGACTTTTGCTTTAAAAAGTTGACAAAAATAGCCAATTGGAAAATAATGACGCTTAAAACTTTGAACTTCTTATTGAGGTTTATAATTGCATCCAAAAGAAAATGTATTCCTCGTCTAAAACTTTTGCGTCTGCATAGAGAGTCCCTAAACTAGTCCCTGGTTATATCAGTTTCATATGCAGCAGGGAATAAAATTTGTGATGTTCTGACTAGGAAATAACATTTGTGATATTCTGGTTCGTCGAATCAAGCATGAAAATTGCTTACGGTTTTCACATGTTCGTTAGCACCAATTAGGGTTACGAACCATTTTTAACTATATTCACTTTCTGTGTGATACAGAATCTTAGGGTTCTCGCATATTTCTAAGTATCAGTTATGATTACAGACCATTTTACTATATCGTAACTTCCACGTATTATCTAAGGAACCGTGTCTCGAGGGGGGGGAGGACAAACCCTATAAATTCAGAAAATCATGCTCACCTGCGTGCATTGGAAAGACAAGAGATTGCTCCACATTCTGCCCCGACGCTTTAAACCGCTTAAACACACCCTTGACTTCAATCATACCCCCCGAGGAGCCGTAAGAACTCGAACCGGCAACCTCTTGGTCTCCTTCGGGCATCGTTGATAAGGTCTGTATTTGGCCATGGGATATATTTTCCAAAACCGGCACAGAAGATTTAACCCGCTCGTCTAACAACTCAGCCGAATAAATTGCTCGGTCCGCCGCAACTAGGGCACGAATTGACGGATGAAGACGACCCGGTCTCTGCTTAATAGTGACCGGAAAACCAGAAATCTGAACGCCTCTACCTGGGTAAACCTCCAAGGGCTCACCGGTTTCCGAGAGTGGTATAGGAGAATCTTCCCTTACTTGTCTTCTAAGGGCAGGGGGGGCCGGGGGGCCAGGAGGCTCTCTGTTTTCCTGCTCGTCCCCTCTGAAGCCGCTTTCAACATCTCTAGAATGAATGGCTGATGTTTCTCGTTTTCTCTTGAATTTGATCCTTATGCCCCCTGCTATGAATAAAACGGATTCAATTGCCTTCCAAATTTGAATTATTTACAGAAAAAATCTCCTTGAAATTTACATATTTATTTTCTGTGTAAAATAAGCATTCGTTTGGAAGGAATAACTGTGCAGTAAAACTGTGTTACCTGGAGGAATGATGGGGTTTGCTGCCATGGTTTTCTGGTCTCGCTCTGTGTGCTTTTTTTTTCAGTTCGTTGTCATTCTCATTCTTTTTCCCCTGGGTTCGAGCGATCCAGGTTCAAGTCTCGCGAATTTTGTACTCCTCTTAACGGATTTATCCGTAGAAATGCTTTCAGTTCAACATCGAAGTGGAATTTCAGGAAAGCTTTGGTTGTTTTGTTTATCAGTGTTGTTTTCACTGAAATATCAGGAAAGAAAAATAGAAGTGTTCCTTAATGGTGAGTATTTATTTCTGTAATGTTCATAATAGTATTTGCTGCCTAGTCATGATATAGTGATTTAATAGAAGGTTAAGCGTTTGGTGAAGATTATAATCGTTAGTATTAAGTTTGATTTTAAATTTGATTGCTTGATTAGGATATTTGAAGTTGAGTTTCTTTTAGTAAAAAAATTTACTTTCTACTATTTATCATCTCAATACATTTGATTATCGTTCATTTTGATTTTGATAGTCAAATTTTTATCAATATAGTTGAAGTGGAGTTTGTCAAAATGAAAATTTCAATTTTTTCATTAATATAATGTATTATGTCAATTGATATGTTATTTATATTATGTACAATATTATTATATCAATATAATATAATAATAAAAATACAATAAAAGAGTGGAGATGAAATTAGATGGAGGCAATATAAAGAGTCATACAAATTAGCCATAAAGGAACTAGAAAATACATAAGACAAAACTTGTATGAACAAAAGTGAACAAGAATTATAAAATTTATAATAAGAATATTGTATATTGAATATAATAAGTATAATTATAATTATAATTATAATTGGTAATTTTTATTGTTTTTGAAAAGTTAAACAGCATTTACAAGGCGTTGTACCCCTCACAACGAGCCACGAGGGCCAAAAAAGGGCTTAAACATAAACAGAAAACATTAACAGAAAAAAAACCAGAGACAGCCAAGCGACGGCACACCAACAGCCGAAAAACAGCCGACAGACCAGCAACAAGGGCAGCTAACTGGCCTCATCCTAGTTCTTGATCAAGAGGTCGACCGCCTCATCGCCCACCCACTCCTTATTTTCCTAGCTATTATTCCCCTCCAATTCCTCTTTTATGACATTTGACAGCGCACTAGTAACAAAGTGGCTCAGTTTCATTGTGAAGCAAGTCAAGCCCCTAAATCTTTTGTCCAGGTTGTTCAATCTCTTCACCAGCATGTCAGCATCTTCCCCAATATCCCTAGTCTCCTGAATCCCACCAGGCTCATTCACCAGTGGAGTGTGCGAGTCAGAACCATGGCCAGGAATCTTGTTGTCCATCATAGTAGGCAAGGGCCTCTCTCCCATGTCATCAATCTCATCATCAGACTCTTCCTCCTTATAGCCCTTGCTGTCAGACTGCTCCACCTCCAAGTCCTCAATAATTAATCTCTTTTTGTTGTTCTTGGCCAACCTCCCCGATCTCCTCCTAACACTTTCCCCACCAGTCAGCTCCGTGATCCCCACAACCGTATCCCCTCTGGAATCTTTCCCAACATCATTCTTGCCCTTGCCATCCTTAACAGTTGTAGCCTGCACGCATTTCTCCTTACCTTTCTTCAGCTTAGTGACATTATCAGTCGTGCCAACTTGGGTGGCCTTTAGCTCGCAGAGCCCTTCCGCCGCACTGGCATGAGCCAAACCTAACCCACCCTTAAGCTTTTTGGTGGCTAAATTGGTTTTAACACTCCCCACATTATCAGTCCGAGGAGGGCTCTTGGACTCAGCCAGGGAGATATGAATCGAAGAGATGGGTTCAATGTTCTCAACACGGACAATGATGGCTTTAGGCGGGCAGAGAGCAAGATGGAAGTGATACAGGCAGAGGATAAGCCCCTGATGGAGCGGGAGAGGCGGGATATCACAGGGATTACGACAAGTCGTCGCATTACATTTGTCCACCGAGCTTTCCAGGTCCATAAGAAGGAAAAACAGAAAGCTAAGCAGCATTTTATGTCTGAGATGGTTAAGCAAAGGGAAATGATAGAAGAAGCAAGTTTTATACCTACCTTTCAGCGTCACATATTTCATTAGAGCCATGCAGACCATGTCCCACGGCTTAGGAAGCTCAGCTCTTTCAAACCCCGCCTGGTTCCTGACAGGAGTCTCCTCACCTCTGAAGAACGCCCTAAGGCTTTCGTGGTCTGGCTTTTTGGTGTGTTTAGGGTATTTTTTCCCTTCGCACTTCAAGCCCGTGGCCTGCACAATGACATCCTCGCTAACTTCAAATGAAATCCCCCCAACAAAAACCCTTTTGTCCTTCCAAGAACTAGCAAATTGACCCAAAAGAATAGGATCATGGCCGACCAGTCGTTCCATAAGCGGGGCAATTCCTCCCTCCACACAAATGTGCCAAACCAGAGGGTTGTTTCGGAATTCATCACAACTATCTAGCTCCGTCCGCACACGATCTCCACCCATTCTGTCGGCCTGCTCAGGAAAACCACAGCAAAGCAACAAACACCAGACATAAACGTTGCAAACAAATATCATAAAAGGATGTTTAATGCAGAGCTTACGGCCAAAAATCCTTTCAAACCAATAACACGCGCGGAGGGGAAATATGCAGCAGTGAGAAAAGACGTAGCACTTAATGATTTTTTGAATACAGTGGAGGAGGCAGAAGTTGGCAGATAAGTAGGAAAGGCACGACATCCCATGCAGATAAACCAACAAACTAAATTTAGAAACCCGCCATAAAAAGCCGAAGTAACCACCAGCTAAGTTAGTCGGCGCAAAGCCACTGGAACACAACCAATACTCATCATGAATGGTCCCATCATTATTAGCACACTCACTTCTCCAAATGTAATTAGGAGATAAATCAAGAAGCCCCGTTCCCCAAAACGTGATACCCACAGTACCTTCATACACCCGAGAAGAAATCACGGCCTTCGAAATAACCCGCATCACGTCACCAAATCTAAGCTTGATCACATCAATTAAGTTTCCTCCCTGCCATCTCATCATTATTTTATAAGCTATTCTCAATCTCCAATCCCAAAGAATCAACACGTGGGTGCTCGTTCGCCTACTCCACACCCGCTCATCTTTACCCATAGCACTCCACCTGTCCTCTATACCAATATTGGCATTTATCCACCAACACACCCAAATGAACCAGTGGGCCCCCCAGTCAGTCCTCGTCATCCAAGAGTTACAAGTCATTATTAACCACGGAAGCCCTTTCCCGCTCTATCAAAACTTGAATGTTTGACGGCAGTCTTTCCTTTTTCCTCCAACATCTAGCCGAGACCCACCCCGAGCCAAGATTTGCCAATGCATCCGCCACACTATTGCCTTCTCTGTAAATATGAGACACTTTTTTATCTCTTAATTTGGACATCAGGAAGCTAACATCCAACAAAATGTCCTTGGTGTTCCAACCAATGAAACTATCCTTTTTCACAGCATATGTCACCATCTTGGAATCTCCCTCAATATGGAGATTAACAATCCCTAGAGAAACAACAATTTTGAGTCCCATGAACAGCGCACGAGCCTCAACAACAAGAGCCGACTGAACCCCGATGCCACCAGCAAACCCTGCCACCATGTTTTCCAAAGAATCTCTTATAATCTCTCCTATACTAGCCCTTCCTAGATTCCCTTTAGCAGCTCCATCAAAATTAATTTTAAACCATCCTAAATCCGGAGGCTCCCATTTGGTATTTCCCCTAGCTAGAAGTTTCCCATTGTCAAAGGCATTAGCATTTAAATCCTAGTGCCATTCCTTAGCCATTGTAATTTTTATTGTTAGTTAAGTGAGGGAAAGCAAGGTTTCCACTTAATAGATTATCAAGTCACCGTATGAAATCTTGTTCACAAATTGTGGGCACATCTAGAAGTTAAATGATAATAAGAAGTGTTAGTAAATGTCAAGAAATATTGTAAGCTTAACTCTTCTAAATGACATAGACATGAATTTGAACTTCAATGAGTTTTTATCTACAAAATTTGAATTGCACATGGAACCCAAATTTGTTAAAATTAAATGATGATTTTAAAATAGTATAAAGATTATTATATAAATTTTAAAATACAAAATAATGTAAAAATTGAAAAAGTTATAAATAATTTGTTAATTTTATAAAACTAAAAATATATACCTATTAACACTGTAAAATTTTAAAATTCTATCTAAAAAATAATTTATTGTATATTTAAAAATTAAAAATAAATCTAATTAACAAAACAATTGATAAGTAAATAAAAATGTAATAAACAATACAAATAAAAATAAAATAACTCTTAAATAAATAAAATAACCTTAAATAAATAAGAATATATATATATATATAAGCCTTAATTAGTATAGATTCTTAAATACATCTCTCTCAAACATGTTCATATATATCAATTTAATTTTTACTTAAATTTTTTATTTTTATTTTTATGTGATGTTATGAAAATATTATGGTTATTATAAGTATTAATATTTTGACATGTAAATGGATGTCAAATTTAAAATAAAAGGTAGGAGTTGTTGTTAACGCACCTAAGCCATTACACTCCATCCATTGCTACCATTGTAAAATGCCTCTCAACATTAAAATAAATAAAATAAAATAATCTCATTTTCATACACCATAATGTGTCGTGCTAGTTTTATTATCCAAATATATTATATAAGTCATAATTATATTACTCATTGTGGAATCTTACCTTCATTATGCGTATCATCCTTTCACTCAATATGAGTAGTAGATATTACTTAATGCTAGTCATCGCTTGTAAATACCTTGTGATTTGAAAGGAGGAGAATAAATTCTTAGGCATTGTTTGTAGCACATTCTCACAAAATGAAAGGAGATACATGGCTATGGTAACAATAGCCTTTTAAATTAATATTGATTCTTGGTTCATTGAATTTTGTGGAGAAAATTAGCAAGGGTATAGATTGAGGGTGATTGTGGTAATGTCATACAAAATTGTGAGATGAGAATGCATGATCAAAATCCCTCAAAAATGTTAAAGTAAGGCATTTGAATGCTTCCCAATATCTTGTTGTCCAATAGGGTTTTACTGTAAATATTCATTGAGAGAGTGGAACCCCTTTTGCTAAAGGAAGTGCCTATTGGCATCCATATGAAACTTGTCATTCCACATGGAGAGTTGTCATTGTGTTAATCTACTCATGGAATTTTGAGTTGTGGAGTCACTCCATACGTTCAAATATTGATAATACCTTACACATGTTGTATTGCATTTTATTAATATTAATGATCTCTTAACATTTTTATATCAAGATAGCCATACTAAAAAATGAAGTGATTCATGTTAACTTGTAAATAAGGACATTATACAACTAGTTAGTTGTTATCCTACTTAAGAGACTCTTATTCACACTTGTTAATTCACTAGTAGAAAAACAGTAATAAATGACTAAAAAACTACTAAAAATTGCATATAAATGACTAAACTTGGTCATATGACCATTCGTAGTTTATTATCGATCATTTATAACATGACCAAATTTATGACTAAACCATTTTTAGTCATTTATTTGGTCATTTTGATTGATCAATTTTGTAGTATCAGTCGTTGATTTAGTCATTAATTTAGTCATATATTTAGTCATATTTATTCATTGAGCTTGGTCATATGACCATTAGTAGTTTATTATCAGTCATTTATAACGTGACCAAATTTATGACTAAACCATTTTTAGTCATTTATTGGTTGTTTTGATTGATCAATTTGGTAGTATGTTTTTAGTCATTGATTTAGCCATATATTTAGTTATATTTATTTACAAATTTCTATCAATTGGTAGTATATTTATTCACTGATTTTTGTCAAGTGGTAGTATATTTAGTCATATTTATTCATTGATTTCTGTCAATTGGTAGTATATTTAGTCAGTTGGTAGTTTATTTAATTATTTTTGTTCATTGATTTCTACCTAAAAGTGTTGGAAATGAGACAATGCTTTTGAGGTTTAAACATAAAACACAGAAAAACATAATCAATCATTCATTTGCACATAATAAAATAGCTATTAAGAAGGCAAAATACTAAAATTTTATTGAGAAAAGGTGTTCTTATAGCAGATACAAGACTTAAATATGTGTCTTTGCTTTGAAAATGTGTTACAAAGTGTGTTTCTCAGTGTTGTGACTGAGAAAATTGAGTTACAATGCTTTATTTTTTCTTATACAGCTCCAAAACATGAAAGAACTACTTGAAAAATGAAGCCTAAGGGTCCTATATCTCATACCAAGCATGGGAAAGCATATAGGAACTAAAATTGACTAAGTTTTCAAGCTTAAATATAGGGAAACCTATTTTACACGCCCAAGAGGTCTTCTTGCTTGACTTGGTCTCCCTGGCTCCTAAAAACGTGCTCCAACTGGTTGTGAAGCTCCTATATACCCTCAAACTACCCCCAAGAAGCTCCTAGATACCCTCAAACTGTCCATCCTCTAAGTTAGCATTGTTCACTGGTTAATAGGAGTGTACTCTCTGTAAAGAAATTTAGGCTTTTTGAGGTATATGACTTGCCATTCCAAAACTATGATATTTGCCCTTTTGGTACTATATGCACAGGTTTCATGAGAGCCTTCATTCATTTAATAGACTTCAATGGAAGTTTGTCCTCTACAATGCATAAACTACCCCCATGACTGTCCATGCAAACTTTGATTAATAACACTTTTCACATCATGCACTTTGATGGTTATTTCACTTGACACTATCATGGTAGCTTCAAACACACAGTCAGTCCTCATATATTATGGTTATGCGGTCCTCCCTAAGTATCCACAATAATCTCAATTCTCATGTATATATCAGGCACAAGATGATATAAAAATTTTGGTCACATTATTAACTACTACTAAAAAAAGGAGAATTCTTAAGGAGTATGTATACATGTAAATGTGGGGAAAATTTACTTCTCACTTGTAATCTTGAAAAAAATAGCATTGTTGATCGTTGTCTCGAGGTCAATGCCCAACACTAGCTCCTTCTTGAAGAATGGCATGCATCCTCAAGGGCATCTTAAAGACTTAAAATCACATTCCCACATCCAAAATAAATAATGTTTAGTAGCCAATTAAATAAATTTCCAATTGGATTATAATTATAAATGGAAGGAAATAGAAGACCTTTGGGAAGAACTTAAATTAGAACTTAAAAACACTGAATTTGAAAAATCAAGTCAACCATTAACTTAAGTCTCAAATGTAAAGCATAAATTTCAAACAGCCAAACATGTGATAAAAAGTAACACTTCTTGGCACCACAATTATCAATCATATTATTAAATCCAAGGTGTGTTGTTAGCTACTTCTTTAACTGGGGATGACTAGCAACTCTCACAAATAATAACCACTAGCATATACACTCACCTTATGTGTCGTCATTGGCACAACATCACAATAATCAAACGAATTGGACATAACAGAAGCAGCTACTAGTCCACTTATATGTGTCATGTCCATCATTAAGAATGCCCGAATAGAGTTTGCAATCTTCTCAACCACATATTATAAATATAAGTATTGAACCTAAAAATCCACCAAATTGTACACGGCGACACACTACATCCAACATGAACTTACAAAATATGCCCCCATACTAAAATACCAAATCTCTAGAAAAGAAAATTTATTAGGAATGGGCCAATTCCTCAAAAAAAATTGTGAAAATGCACAACTATTATACCTGTCGGAAGCAAGGATAGTCAATGTCTTGAGGATATGCACTAGCACCAACAATAATGAGCTTGGGCCTAAAAAGGATAGCATTCTTCTCAAGCATTTCGTAATCAATTAGTCCTATAACCCAAAAGAGAAAAAATATATAATAACAATATCAATATTAGATAAATCATTAAATTTTGAACGGTATTCCATTTATTACTAATATCCAAAAACGAAAGCTCGTCTGTGGATTCATCCAAAAGGTTGGCATGAATTCAAAATAAATAGATGTAATAGATACTCGTCTCTTTGCAATCATGAACCCATGAGAGAGATGCCCTCCATGTGGGAGGTCCAAACCTTGAACATTAATCAATGGTTCAAATAAAACGCTTAATTTTCTACATATAAAAATTATAACAAATGAAAGCCTAATCAAAAGAGACAAATTCAAATTGCTTGGTTTACAAACATACCATTATCCGGTCATGTGGATTGAGAAGAGTTGTATAGACAACAAAATTAGCTAGGGGCCAAGATAATGGTTGAACATTAACACCCCATTTACTGTTGTCAAGACGGAATGCTGCAGGCCCTATACTGGAAAAGCCTCTCACTTTGATCGATAAATTCATTGCCACCATAGTATCTGCACGATTTTAAATCCAAAGCAACATAATATCTGATCAACATAGAATCCAAGGATACATGAAAGCATCATACGAAAATGAGTTCACATATATGGTTTGTCAGTCTTATTACCCAAAAACATCATATAATGATATTTCCAACCGGTGATAGTACCAAATTTACTGACACAGAACGCAAAAAATGGAAATGATACAAGATATTGGAATCTTTGACCCTAATGTACAGATCCTAAAGAAAACAAAATTAGCTTTAATAAGAAGAAACCAACAGCCAATCGGAAAATGATGAATGATTAGTCTACCAATCAATCATTTTCAAGTTACAAATTTAAGGCCTTACCTCTTTCCAGGAAGGCCTTCTAAATACTTGTCTGTTAGGCATGATCCTACAACTTCCATCACTGCCCAAGATGTAAAATTCTCAGAAGCAATAAGTTCCAAGCCTTTGAACTGGCACCATTTTTCTTGCTCAATAATTGCATACATTTCAGGATCAAGTTCACTCAAACTAGGATCTGTAAAGTTGTGCTTGGTCTTTGTAAGGTATAATTCATATATTCATTGCCAACTAAGGAATACCACTGCAAAATGAACTGACAAAGTGAGCTCCTCTGAGTTCAACTAATGAACCATTGATGTTTGGATCAATATGATTGGTTTGTCTAGCTTCAAAGTGAGATCAAGACCATTAGTGGGTAAATTATTAACTATTTTGCTAACTATTAATTTAAAATTTTGAAACCGACCACAAAACTACAATTCTCGATACGATTATTTCAAAACAAGTGGCTAATAGCTTTAAACATTATCAGCAAAACTCACCAGAAGACTTGGATAATTGTGTTGGACCAGAAGATGGAACGCTTCCAATAACCAATCTTGCTCTCACATAAAAAGATCTATAAGATGGATAGGCCTTGTCATCTTCTCCTTTTCTACATCTCTTCTGGTAGGAAACTCCAAGTGATTGTGGTATTTGTGGCATGATGTTGAGTTTCTATTCCAAACAAAATTACCCAAAATACCCATTCTCACCACTTCAGTGCCCATGATAATCTGGACTGAATTTTTGTAGCACTTTAATATATTTCTTCAATTCCCAATTCAAATGTTGATTGTGTAATATCAACAGAGATTACCTATTCCATAGACCCCACAAAATAGATAATTTCATAATTGTTAAAATCTTCACAAATAGCATATTTTCCACATGCACTTCTTTGATTTTAAACTTATAGACTACAAAACCTAAATGCAATATGTGCTTGTGAGAAATGCTAAATATCAACACAATGAATTAACTTTATTTTGCTACTATGCTCTATAGGCAGGAATTAGAACATTCAAAGTACATGTTTTGTTGTGTTCTTTTATCTGTTTAAAATTATGTATGATCCACAGATTTATCACCTACCAAATATAAATTAGGTATCATGTTTGCCTTTTCTATTTCTATATGATGTAAAAGAAGAGCATCCTGTTCAAGCACTTAAAGCAACTAATTGAGTATCAACTTATAAATTACAACAAATTGCAAATGGTACAAGAATTCAAATAAAAATTTTAAATTTGCAACATGAGTCTTTGTGTTGAATTGGCATCTGGTTATTATTTTGTGCAAACATTTGAGCACCTACTGTAACAAAAGTATATCCATCCATAATGTGTGGCGCTCACAGACATCCTCTATACGATGGAAAATATAATAATTGAGTATTATTCAAGGGTAACAAAATACAAAAAATATGTAAAATTAAGGATAGAGTATCCAGTTGCAGACACCATGCTATTGGGTATTGATTGTAATGCTTAAATAATGTGAAATATAATCAATCAAATACACAACATACAACAAAGCTAAATGGCCAATTAAATAATTCAATCAAAAGTCGTATTTACACATGGGTGATCCCATAATAGTGGTTTACAATTTTTGGCCAAACTAGACACTGAAATTATTATTTTTAACTAAATCTTCACATTCGGGCACCTATAGCGATTAAACCATGAGGAATTTGAAGATGATGCAAACTAGAGTCTCATCACATTTTGTCTGTAGATTCTAAAAATATTTTTTTCAAAATTTTTGTAATCAGATTGCACTTCTTTTTCCATCTCCCACGAAAGCTGGTTTTTTTCAGAAAACAACATTTTTAAAAAGTGACGCTCACCGTATACAACATAACTTTTTTTGTATGAAGGATAAAATTCTATTTTTTTTCGAATTTAGATTTGTAACTACAATATCTAGTACTTTCATTTGGTCTCATAGTTTTTTATTGAATATTTTTTCCTTAATCAAGTTTCGAAGTCAAACCAATTGCAATTCAGACATAGGTGGATTGTATACAACATAACTTTTTTTGTATGTATCGAAATTCAATTTTATTTTTTTAATGGATCAAGGACATCAATACCCAGCACGAACATATTTTTTTAAATTTTATTTTGATAATCTGCTATGTTTCCACATGTGCAAAATAAAGACCTTGATTTTCGGTGAAAAACCTATGTTTAATAAAACTAAAAAAACACATACATAATAAAACCAAAACATATTAAAATTATATTCGTTAATGAATAGCTCGTTCTGAGGACTACCATCTTCCAGTTGGGTTTATAAAGTATCCTCCATTTTCATCCTCAACTCTCTTCGAATGAACCCCCCTTTCGCTCGAAAGGGTGAAGGACCGTTTGTTCGAAGGGGGATTCGCACGAACCCCCCTTTTTTTTGAATTTTCCATTCATTTCTATGAAGAAATGTGACATCATAGGGTTCGAGCGAACCCACCATGCAAAAGGGGGTTCGACCAAACCCCTCTTTTGGGTTCGTGCGAACCCCCTAGTTCGAACGAACCCTTTAAAACATAAAATTTTGAATGTATGAGAATTTTTACAAATTTTCTTCCTCATCAAAATTGTAAACCACTATTATGGGTTTACCCACATTTTTTTACAAGATGGATTGACCATCTTATCAAATTATCTTATACTTTTCCATTCCATTGATTATCATCAAATCCATACACGAGTGCATGATAGGTATGCAATAGACCTCTCAGACGTTCTTCCTATGGGTTGCTTCTCTCTATGACTTCCTTTCTTCTATCGGTTTGCTCTTCTATTCTTCAATTGGCAGATGTCCTCCTAATTTTAGCCAATCCTTCCCTTCACTTCATCAACTTCCTCCAACCTATCCTCTCTCTCAAACCACTACCCTTCCTTTGTTGCATCATTCCAAATCTTCAATGACTATTAAAAGGAATCAAGAAATATTAATTTAGTTATTGTCTTTTCGATCTCCCACATGCCTCTCAATTTCATCCACTTCTCCCATTCCAAAAATGGTTCTTCACGGGAAGCTGCAAATCAATGAAATGCAACCTTTGTGCTGGTGAACGATATAAAAATGGTGGAGAAGGAATTTCTTGCCTCACCATAATGACCAATCCAAAATCCCCAAACATGGTGCGGTATTGTTGTAACTCGAATTCTTCTCTCGCATTCTCATGAAGAACCAAGCAATAAACCCTAAGAATAATGTGGTGTTGTGGTGATCATTATTATTGTCCCTTTCATCATCACAAGACTATACTCTAATGCTTGTTTGGTTATTCCTATGCATGTCTTTTTATGGTAAGCTTTAAAACGTTGCAATGTGATATCATTTGTAGACTACGTTTGAAAGAAAGGTCACTGCCCTCTTAACCTTCATGCATAGCGATCAATATGTCTCTTAATGCTCTGACTACAAACTTTGCCATTGTGGTGCTAAGGTCACTATATTCATTATCTTGCACCTCTCTTTGTAATCTCAAATGGTCACACTATGATGGAAAATATGGAAACAAGGTCACAATTCTTAAACACCATGTTTGCCCACACATTCAATAGTTGGATGTCATACTATAATCACTGTCCCATGACAATAGTGACCCCTTGAAGGCACTATCAACAACATTGTCATGAATGGTACAACCTTACCCATGATTTTTATCAACTATGCAAACCCTATATGCATAATTCTATCCTCATTGCAATTGTTTTTCATGGTGAGTTATGATCCTAAGATGTTATCACTGTCACCCAACCTCTACCATGATCCTCAACTTTACTCACTCTGAAAGGATTGTGCTTGTAGATCATGCACTTAATATATGCATATTGCTATTTGTCATGCTTATCGGCAACCTCTATGATTGTCTTGATACAAGGTTTTCAAGAAGGATTTGAAATTGTCCTCAACATCAACAATGCAATGTTTGTCACTTCCCATTGAATGGTGCACTTGGAAGCAAGTCACTATCTTCTCAAGCTACTGCCTCTTAAACCATGAAAATGGTTTCAAAACCAAAGAAAAATGAATGCAAATCTTGATTGACCTACCTAGGTTCTTGAAAGTTATCACTAAAAGCTTTGATAACCATAATGAGAAGACTATCATTTAAAAGCAGCAAGCTCATGCTGGATTGAGATTACCAAGACTTGATCTACCTTATTTAGACAATAAAACCACCATGCCTTGCCTAAAATACTACTCTACCTGTTGCATTTTTGAAACCCTGTGATCTCAAGGCTTGGTGACTTATAACCACTACTCAAAGATTACATTAGCAAGGGTTTAAAAGCTCAATAACTCTCTAATGCTTATTGTTGGATTATCATTCAACACGGTGATTTAAAAGGTAGCCTTCAATAAGAATATTCAATCTCAAACATAGTGATTTTAATGCAATTTTGAATGAAGACAAAAGAGGGTTTTAGGAAAAATACTTGATCACAACTCAACTTCATGGAGTTTACAATGAGGGAGATGGTCTCTTCACTTGGACCAACTGCTGCCTAGAATTTACTATTTAGCAATAAAGCTGAAAGATTAGACCTCTTTCTATGCAGTGGATATTGGGCCTCCCTTCCACTATCATGTGAATGCAATATCCTCCTGGTCCTAGGCTCTGACCATTCTTTGATTCAGCTTCTCTTTCGAGAGGAACAAAAATCTGAAAAAGTGCCCCTTCAAGTTCAAAATACGTGGATTAGAGACCCTGAATTTGTTTCCAATGTTCAAAAATATTGGATAAAAGGTCATCCCTAACATGGATCTAGAATTTTCACTCTTTCAAAGAAGTTGCAACATGTAAAAGGATGGTTGAAGAAATAAAACAAAGAACATTTTAAAAACATCTTCCAAAAAAAGGAGTTATTAGAAGAAAACTTGGAAAACCTAAGCAAAGAAGTGATTATAAAAGGCATGGACCAATAAAGCTATAAAGTTGCCTATAGTTTGCAGCTAGTAATCCCTTTGCATAGCAAAAGAGAATTTATTGCTTGAACCTACTTAAAGCAAACATTAACTTAAATATTGGGGCAATTATGAAAGTATGAAACTAATTATTTTAAAGACATTGTCTTTTTCAAAAAGCTGCTAGAAAGAATGTAGCTTAGATAAAATGAATGCTTGAGAAATATAAAAAATTGCTTAAAATCTATCAGTGCCAAAAAAAAAATAGTCTTTATTGAACTTAAAATACCAGTAAAGACTTATCATACTACCTTTGACATTTTCTGATTGGAGAGAAACACGTATATAATTTACTCATTTAAATCATTTCAACAAATCTAGGAATTGTGAATGGCATATGCACCTGACAGACTAATCAAGAGAAGTGTGTGCACTTGGAAATTGTGTTTCATGGTGCCACATCCCTATCTTCTGATGATATTAGACCTATCTCTTTAAACATGTTCAGTCATTGATTGTTGTTGTTACAAAAAATGTTATCCTCTACACACTGATATCATTCTGACCATATCCACATGTTCATGTTGAATTAACGCTTGCATTTCCCTTGTATCATTTATTCTCATTCCCTACTTCTGGTTTTGTCATTTTTATCCTCTTTCATCTCTGATAAAATTGTCATTGGCAATTTTGTAATATCTTCTAGTAAATGAAACTAAAAGTCAAGGGAGTTGGAACAAAGGGTCACAAGTGTCTTAGAAGTCATTTCATTTCCACATGTAGTCATTACTTTTTGAATGATATGAGTCATAATTCTTCTAAGGTCTATAAACTCAAAGGTGTATAATGTCATGGTGGATTTTATAATTACATATAGTTCACACTATGTTAAAAATTGTCTTTGACAAAACCCTGTTAAGCTATTAGTGCATTCTCGACTTGATTAGAACTCATTGTAGCAGCATATTTCACTTCTAAAGCAAAACATTTCATGCTTTGTTTTATCCATTTCATTTCCTTGACACTTGCTTTAACCATGTTAACATTGCAGTGCCTTAAAGGGTTCAAAATGCAGGAGGACAGTTAGACATTAAAGGGCAGTTTGGGAGGTAGTAATCTTTTTGCACAGTTATCATGTTTGGACAGGGATAAAGAAAGCATCACAGGGAATAACGCAAAGTTACTTCTTGCATGATAGTAACAGTGAGATGTTGTATGGTTTAGGCTTATAAGGGAGGAATTTAGGTGCTATCATAACCCATTAACAAAGAGAGGAACAAAGGCATGAGGTCTTAGAAATAGATAATGCCAAATGGATGACAGTGACTATAAATTATTCCAAGATTAGAATAGATTTTGGAAAGCCAAAACACTAAAAACCCGAGGGTAGATAAGCTTGGCAAGGATGGATTTCCTTTTATTGGTTTATACATGATGACTACCACTTCCTATAACCTCACGACAACTTTAGATTACAATGATAAAACACTGTCATCAAGTATCCAAGGTCACTGCATTGTGCTTTCAAGAATGCTTAATATTTCTCAAACCCATGCAACCAAAGCAATGATTTTTTGTCTACTTGCTTCTCATTGTCAATTGCCTTCAAGCCTCTCATTGTGGTTTGTATTATACTTTGTTGTCCTTGATATTTGATTGTCCCAACACATTGAACCTTTACACAGTTATTAACAATACCATCCTTTGAGTGTCATAACCCTCAAGCAAATACCTATTATGAGCATAGCTTCTGATGGGATATTTTCCATTGCCCTTTTACCCTTAGAATGATATCTTAATTCCATATTCTTACTAGATATTAATCAAGGAACACCTTAATACATTGTTAAGGGTTTAAACGCATAAGGGGGCTCCAAGGATACCCATCTTCATCGCCTTTAATCTCCTTGAAGGCTATTTTATCACTATTTTCATACATTAAACCCCTGAAATGATGATCATCATGCATCCTTTTTATAACATACTCATACTTAATATGATGAAATCCTTTCATCATTAGTGTATATTAACTATATCTTGTCCTCATGGCAGTGAAAGATCATTTAAAATCTGAATGGTTATTGTCACTTGGATATCATCAAAGTTCACAATGGCATTCACATCTATATTCTCAAATAAAATAACCTCATTAATGAACACAACCACTACAAAATCACTAACCCTCACAGTGACTTGATTCCCATTCCTTGTCAAAGAGACTAGATCCTCATTTTGATGCACAATTATATTGATATCCATTTTTTATGACTACTACCTCCTTAATGAACCTAACACAATGGCTTTAATGGCAGTGCAACAAACCAATATCCCTGAAACAAAAGCATTGACTCTTTGTTGCACTCTTGAAACCCTAGATCCCAAAGCATAATGATTTGAAACACTGTTCAAAGGCTAGATTGCAAGGGTTTTGAATCTAAAAACTTCTATTGCATAATGTTGCCTCCATAATACATAAACAGAGCTCTACAAAGCAGCATTTCAAACTGAAAATGCATATCAAATACAAAAGAAAACCCTAACCCATGGGAATAAGGGAAAGAGCCTTCAAATGGACAAAGAATACATTGATATGCAAGAACGTGAAGAAAGAACACTCCCTTATTTGCCTTCCACAACTCAGAAATGAAACAAAGCAACTCTAGGAAGATGGAAAAATGCAAAAAAGAGGCAAAGGAAACAACCAACCGTGCAAATGAAGATTGAAAATGTTCAGAAATTCTATCATGAAGCTACTTCGTGATCTTAGATGAATGAACACTGCAACCTTCCTCTTCAAAGCAGCAAACAACAAAGAAGGCGTCCATCTTGGAATGGTAAAAGTAGCAAGTAAGGGTTTTCCTCTCAAAACTAAAATTTTGCTTATGAGCTCATGTTGTTTCAGTCCTTTTGCCAAAAAAAAATTCCCACACAAGTTTCCCTCCTTTCTTGCAAAAATTAAAAACTTAACTTCATCACTTGCTCAACTTCACGTGGATTTGATGAAAAAGGGCCATTAAAGGATAAAAATGCTTTTTATAATGTTTTACCATAAAATATCATTTATTTGCCAAATGTTTTTTATATAATACAAAAAATAATATATAAATATAATACAAAATATAATTAATATATTATATATTTAATATAATATTAATACAGATTAAATTATATATAATATAATTATATTTTTTTGGCAAAAGGCTAATAGCCTATATATTATACTAGTAATAATAGTAAGTAATTACAAAAGTGCTTGATCTTTGAAAGTCTGGTTTGAGAAGCCCATCATGCCATTAGACTTGTCAGGTGTCGGGATTCTCAATTCCTTCATACTGCTTCCATGAAATTCATGTTAGAACTTATGAAGCATGACCAAACGTTGAAACCCGAAAATACTAGCTTTGCATTTACCTTATCGGTGGTTGGGGTTTGTGTGTCCTCCTTACCAGTTACCATTTTCATGTAGAGCGCAAGCCTCATCATCGGCTCGCATAAACCTTCTTACTACTTCCAATTTTCAACGGTCAGGGATCGAGGATCCTTCATACCCTTTTGAGGATCACGCATCCTCCTTACTAGCTACCATCTTCATGTAGAGTGCAAGCCTCATCACCAACTCGCGAAAACCTTCTTATTGCTTCCCATTTTTGGGGGTCAAGGATCAAGGATTCCTCATACCCTTTTGAGGTTCATGCATCCTCCTTACTAGCTACCATCTTCATGTAGAGCACAAGCCTCATCACTGACTTGCGAAAACCTTCTTACTGCTTCCCATTTTTGAGGGTCAAGGATTGGGGATCCCTCATACCCTTTACACCGCTTAATCACCACAAGCTACAACCACAAAGCTCGAAGTCCAATCTTCATTGCAACAAGTAAGCAATTAGACCAAAGTCTAAAATCTAATCCGACAGTGAAATTTGACTAACTACTTTGTTTTTGGTAAATGATGAACAGTAAGCCTGAGGTCCAATCTCTAAAATTTTGAACTGGGAAGCCCGATTTGCCTTTTAAACTTGATGGGAAATGAGAGTCTATTCTACCTAATCCTTCCTTTACTTTTGTGAATGCCAACAATCTGACCTCTAATCTCTGAAAGTCTGATGCCCAATTTCAAATAACTTTCTAACTTCCTTTGCTTGTGACCTTTGCCACATTTTGACTAAAAGCATGTTGAAATTTCTAGGTGAAACACCAAATTGAAAATCCTGAATTACCTTTAGTCTTGTCGAGGTTCGGGTTTCTCTTCTACCTTCTACCTTCTTTCTCTTTTGTGGAAGTTAAAAAACTGACCTCCCATCTCCGAAAGTCCGATACTCAACTTTGTTCAACTTTCTAAGACATTTCTCAGGTATGAGTTAAGTGATATCTCTGATACCTGATAACAAATAAATTTAATTGGGTGCCCATATTATTACTCTGCTTCTCTTGATTTTGATTTCTAGCCATTAGGCTCCCATATTTAATTGTGTTGCAATTCTATACTACTTAATTAGCTCATTTAAATGAGGATGTGCTCCTAAATTGCAAGTTTTATTTGCAATTGAGACCTCATGATTATCTCACCCCATGTTTGTAAGGCAATCTGCCCCCTTATTACCCTCACGATATGTATGAGTAATATGATATCATTGCAACTTATCTATCAAAATCCATACCTTCTGGAGAATATAATTCAGATTCCAACTCTGACTCCTCCTTTCTTTGCATGAATTTATAATAATCACATAATCCCCTTTTATATGTAATTTTGGAAAGCCAAGATTGATAGTGAGTTGTAGCCCCAACAACATTGCTTGAGCTTCTGTAGTATTGTTCATAACCTGAAGGAGTTGAAAGGACTTAGCTGCTACCACTGTACCAAATGAATCCTGAATGAAAATTCATGCCCCCAAGATTCTTGGATTCCCTCTTGAAGCCCCATCGAAATTCAACTTATGAAAACCTTGTGGAGGTGGTTTCCATTTAATCAAGCTCCTATCCAACTTTGTATTTATGAACTTGTGTAGACCCTTAAAAGGCAAGAATATATACTTTGAATTTTGCAAAATGGTGTTATCCCAATTTTTGAACATTGAATTAAAATTCTTGCATTCTTGAACATACGTATTAATAGATTATAACATTGTTTTCTCAATTTTCAAAATAGTACAATTGACTGAAGACACTTCTTTCCTGAAGATGCGCTTATTCCTCTCCCACCAAATGGACCAAACAACTATTGCAGGAATGACTGTCCAAATATTGGCAAATAAAGATGTCTTATATAAGACCGTCCAACTTTGAGATAATTCACAAATAGTTTGTGGTAGTCAAAGATACAAATTCAATTTTTATTTGATGAATTCCAACTACTTTGTGCATATGGGAAATTAAGAAAAAATGACTAGCGTCTTCTAATACTTCATTACATAAGACACAATTAAAAAGATCTACCATCCCCAATTTTATTAGCCTCTCACCTGTCAACACTCTTCCTTTTAGGACTAACTATGCAAATGTTCCTAATTTGGGGAGCACTCTATCATTCTAACAAAACGAGTATGCTCTTTGAGATAGTAAATGATTAGCATTATTAAGTAAAGCTTTGTACCCTTGCTTTACTGAATAAATTCCATTTTTTGCAAGGGCCCATATAACCCTGTTTGGCTTGGTTGAAAATAACACCACTCTATCCTTCAACAAGTTTTGGATGAGAACTTGATGTGCAGCCAGAATTGCAATGCATGAAAAAACTTTCCAGGATACATTTCCTGTTAACCTATCTACCTCCCCTACATAATCTTTTAGCTTTGTCCCCCATACACTAATTAAAAATTCCCCTGCAACTTGCAGTTACTGAATATTCTGAAGTGGAGGGAAGTCATTACATGAATTCGACCAAAATTTTACCACTTCCCCATTATGGACTTCCCATGTTAAGTATGAATTGATGACTTTCGTACAAGAGATTAAAAAATTCCACATGTTTAACCCTTTTGCTGGGTTTGAGATTGTAAATATTCTTGTTGGATTGTCACAGTCTAAATACTTTGCTTGCATTAACTTACACCATTTTGAATTTGCCTTATGGTACATTTGCCATACCAACTTTGCACCAAAAGATAAATTTATGCTCGAAAGATCTTGGATACCTGCTCCTCCTTTCATCTTGTCCACTGCCATGTTTTGCAAAGAGATCAATGGCACCTTTTTCTAATCATCATGTTTCCTTTCCAAAGGAAATTTCTAATAATCTTTTCAATTTTTAGCACAACTAATTTTGGAGCTTTAAGAACTGCCAATAAGTAATTTGGGATGGTTGTTAAGACTATTTTAATCAAGATGATGTGTCTTGCTAATGACAACCACCTAGCCTTCCACACCAAGATCCTTGACTTTAATCTATCAATAAATTTTCCTCAGTATGAAATCTTATTAGCCCCTACAAAAAAAGGAATTCCTAGATATGTACAAGGAAGCTCAACTAATTAAAACCCCAATGCCTTCACAATTTTCCTCTTTATTGCTACCTTTGTATTGAATACATAAATCTTTGATTTTGCTACATTAAATTTTTGCCTAGATGTTGATGCATATTTTTCTAAGACCTCTTTTATTTGAGAAGCTTCTACCATAGAATATTTCCCAAAAAGATTGTGTCATCAACAAAGAGGGAGTGAGTTACTGAAAAGCTTGTGTGTGGAATCTCTACCCCGTGCCACAATCCCTAGCAATGCCTTTGTTGAATTGCTCTACTTAACACTTCTACTATGATAATGAAGAGGAATGGAGATAATGGGTCTCCTTGCCTTACCCTTGCATTGCACTGAAGAATCCAGAAGTAAAGCCATTAATAATAACTAAAAATTTAGCCCCCAACAACACAAGAATGAATCCATTTACAACACTTTTTGTCAAATCCAAATTTTGAGAGAAATTTCATCAAAAAATTCTAGTCCACTCTATCATATGCTTTCATCATGTCCAATTTGATGATGAAAGCTGGTAAATGGTTCGTGTTAATTGAATGCAATACTTCATGAGCAACAATTTCCCTCCTTGGAAAAAATCCTCCTTTCTCTTGGGAAATAATAATTGAAATGAAGGACTGCAACCTGAGATAGATTTCTTTTGTAAATATCTTATAAACTGTATTGCAAAGTGAGATTGGCCTAAAGTCTGCAAATTTTTTGGGATCCTTAACTTTTGGCATGATAGCAATATTTGTTACATTGAATTATTTCAAATTTATTTGTTCTTCTTGACTCTTCTACAACCAAAAGAAGATCAAAACCCTCTACTTCCCAACATTTTTGAAAAAATATGGCTATGAAACCATCTAGCCTTGGTGCTTTATCTAGTGGAAAGGAGAATACTACATTCTTTAATTCTTCTAGTGTGAATGGCTTCAACAAACCCTTATAATTTCCTCACCAATAATATTTGGGATCACATCTAATAGCTCCTCTTCATCCTTCAAACTTTGTGAAGTCTTGCTTTGAGGTGTAGAGAGTAGGCCAGAAAAGAATTTCACTCCTTCCTCTTGAATATCAAACTCCTTTGTGAGCAACCTCCCTTCCACTACACTATTAATTGAAAAAAATTTGTTAGCAACCTTTTTGATCTGGGTGGATGAGTGGAAATATTTAGTATTACGATCTCCCTCCTTCAACCATAATTCTCTGGACTTCTGCCTCCAATAAATTTCATCTTGTGCACTTAAATTTTCACATTCTGCCTGCAGCTTTTTCTGCATATCAAAAGTTGAAACATCCAAACCATTATTTATGATGTGCTCAAGGATTTCAAATAATTCCTTAAAAACGTCTTTCTTTTGCTGGAAAATATTTTTAAAAACTTGTATATTCCAGGCTTTAGTCTTTTATTTTACAAATTGTATCTTTCTATAAAATTGATACATTTTTGTACCCCTCTAATAAGGTGTGCTTACCCACCATTGATGCAATAATGGTAAAAAATGTGGCTGTCTCAACCACATCTTTTCAAATTTAAAAGATGAATGTTGTTTAAACCCCAAACCAGTCCTTGTAATATCCATTGAAATGGCATAGTGATCAGATCCAAGAAGAGTTAAATTATTTGAAGATAACACATAATCCCCAATAAGCCAATTTGGAGTAACAAGAAACCTATCCAAATGTTCTACAATTTGTAAGAAATTTTGCCTTTGACTTGTCCAGGTATATAAACCTTTTGCAGGTATAATATATTTCAGTGCATTACTCATAATGAAGGACTTAAATTCAACAATTACTCTTTGTGGAGGGTAGATCCCTCCTTTCTTTTCCTCCCATGAGGCTATTGTATTAAAGTCACCTACTAACATGACTTTTACATCACCTATTCCAACTAAGATTTATGTAATCTCATCCCATAATATTTTCTTGACTATCATGGATGTTGGGCCATAGATATTTAATACCCAAAGCTTCAAATCAAAGTTTTGCACCTCCACTAACTGTCAATTGTTATCATTTTTTATTGAAACTACCTTAATGAACTTGGAATTCCATAAAACTACCAGACCCCCAGAGGCACCTTGGGCTGGTGAATATGCTGAATTCCACTTTGTCCATTTTTGAATTGTTGCTTCATAAGTATTTTCTGAAGTTTTTGTCTCCTGAAGCAAAATTATGTCTGCTCCACAAACATCTAATTGATGCTTGATTCGAGCTTGTTTGTCAGAGGCATTAATGCCCCTGACATTCCATGAAATAATCTTCATTTCTCTCAAGGAGAGCAACAGGCTCTCCTTAGGCGCTTAGTCACAAACATAACAATATTGCCATCAAGAGTTTTTTGAATCCCTATTGCTATCTCTTCCTTCAATTTCTTCGCATTGGACTTTCTACCTCTCTTACCCAGAGATTTCTTTAACACTTGTTGGCTTACCGAAGATTGTGAGAGAGACAAGGTTTGAGAATAATCAAACTCTACCAATTGATCATCCTCATTGTTTACCCATGCCACCATGGTGCCAATTGTAGGACCCTAATCTAGTACCAATGACTCTTCCTTCAATTCTACCACCTTGGGCTTTCTCCCTCTTCTCCCCAGGGTTCTAACATTATCAACCTTTCCTATCATAAAAATTGGTTCATGATCCAACTCATCCAACTTATCCCCAATTTGCAAAGCGTTCAACCCAGTAAATTTTGATCCAAACCCTGCACTTAACTGCACAACTTCATCCTCCTTTGATATTACATCTACTAACTCATCAAATAGGTTTGAACCAATTGAATAAAGCAACTCTTGAGCTAAATTTTATAACTCTTGATCAGATTTTGTAGAAACCAGACACTTTGATACTTCATTTTTAGTTTCCCCTTCTTCAGTAATGAATCAAGTTTTGTTAGTAGGTTGGATTCTTTCCCCAAGCATCAATTTTTTAATAATGTCATTCATATGTTATTATGAAATTTATGGAAGATTCAGATTATAAAAATGCAGAATCAATCCCATGCTCTTTTTCAAAAGAGTAAATTGATTTTTTTAGGGAAAGCTAGAAGCATGAAGAATCCTTGTTTACACCAAAAACTATCATTTCATGTTCCTTAGTGGCCTTGCCTTCTATATATACCTTTTACTGTTCTTGCCTCACTGCTCCAATATGAAACTTTGATTGTCGGTCCTTAGTTGTCTAAGAGACTACCTTAGACAATGTCTTTTCTTGACATACCTCTCCTGCTTCTCTAGCATGTTACATTCCTCCCTTGTTGTATAAATACTACTACAATGTTCCAGAGAATGACACTTTGTGCAAGTATTTTCAGGTGTTTCTACCATAATATGTTGTGTCCACAAGCCATATTTTGACGTTATTTGTATTTAAGCAGGCACTGGCTTTATGGCATCTAACATTATAGAAACCCTTACCAGCTTTGATGTATTATGAAAAAAAGACTTGTCATGTTTAAGAAAAATCCCTATTTGATTTTCCATTATTTCTATTAGTTGTAGTTCTCTATATTCTAGTGCTAAAGCCTGCAACTATATCCAAATAGGTCTAAACCTAATGGTTAAACCATATGGCTTAAATTTTGGACACCAGGGTTGCATATAAAGAATAGATCCCTCGAATACCCAGGACTTAACTTTGTAAATAGAATCTCTATCGGATTTCTCATGAAAAAGCACAATAAAGACACCCTTTTCTTTATCAAGATAGAAAACCTTTGAAATCCCTACCCATTCATGAAATAGCAAATCCTGTAAAGAATCTAGTTCAAGTGTAAGATTTGAGAACTTACAAATTAAAGCTCTGTTGTACATATCTTGAACTTGAGGTTGTAGCAAATTTTTTGGCAAGGTGATCTTCACAGCGCCCTTTTGATTCGAAAGCAACATTTTCTCACTCCCTAGCCTCTGCTCTTGTACTAGTGTCATTTCTTCAGAGTCTACATTTGGGGCAGCCTTTTTTGCCTCCATTGCAATTTTTCCTTCTTGCATTGAGCTGCCCTTTTTTATTTTATTTTTGTAGCATTTTTCTTCTTCCTCTATTGATGCAAAAGGGTTGAGCCCTTTCCATGACCCTTTTGACTATTTTTGTTCTTTTCAACACTATTTTTCTCTTGAATCTCTCTGCTTTTGCTATCCCCCTACTTACCTTCGACATTTTTACCCTGACTCGAACCCTCCTTGTGGTCTTTGTGATTTTCCCTAAGTGAAACCCCATGACCTAGAGCAGTATATTGATTGGACCTTTATTTTTCCACTTCACACCAGATTCTAGGGTTTTGATATCCTACATGCAGTGGATTTTTTTTGGAAACCCTCACCATAGACGGTTCATCAACCTTTCTTACACCTAATACTACTTCAAAATATTTATAAAGTGGTTTCAGAAAACCCATTTTACAACATGATGGCTTCTATTTGCTTGCTTCTAATTTGGCTTTTGGACATAAGGAGATCTGTCATCCACACAAATGTCAAAGGGTTCCTGCTTATCGCTGACCAAACATCTGTGCGATTGAAAAGGTGCCCAATTTGGCTTAGCAAATTTGTGCCTAACAACATATGAATCATTACTTGCATGTTGTTGATTTGAATTAGCATTTAGTCCATGCTACTAAGAAAGGTGGCTGCCATAGCCTTGGGGGCCACGATGGACAAACCTTCCCTTTCAGAAATATAGTCGTTAGGCTACCATTTTCGCGCTAACATTCACTCTGCCATTCCAATGAGATTTATTATTATATTTAATAGTATATATAGGTTATATTATTATTATATATTGTATTTTATAAATATAAAATATAAATATAAAATTATTATAATTAATAATTAATAATTAATATATTCTTATATAGAACAAATTAAATTAATATATACAAATCTGATAGTTTAATTGGTCTTTCGAGAGATTAGGAAAAAGAAAGAAATATAGAGGGGGAGATAATTCTATATAGAGAGAAGAATATATACTAACACTTGCACCTAAAGGAGGTTCAAGGATTGTGTCGATAGAAAATTATATGTATGTTAATATGTTAGAGAGTATGTGTTGAAGTTAGGGCTCCCTAACATGCTTCCTCTTTGACCCCGTCATGATGGACTATGGGAATAACACTATTGATTCTGGATTCCTTAAATGATCTATTCAAATAGATTGTGACAAAATAAATGACTAATTATTTAGTCATTTTTATTTGTGTGACTAAATAAATGACTAATTATTTACCCGACGATCAAATTAATCATTTATAGCTGTGTTGCAAAAAATGGCTAGAATTTAGTCATTTTTAGTTGTCATGACTAAAATTTTTAGTCACGTAGTTATTTTTTTGCCGAATTCTACTAGTGTAAGTTCATACTTGGGGATATTTCGCTTCTTGTCTCACATAAGGTTGGGACACATGTACTCATATTTTGACACATATCTCATATGCATATGACACATCAAGTACATGTATCCTATGCACATGCAAAGTGGTTAGAGTCTTGAACAATCTTTTGATTCAATCCTTGTCTTTATATGAAAGGGCCTCATTGTATATTTTCTATTAATTTTTTATGATAGTTATTTGGATTATTTTAGATATATTCACCTATAGAAGATATCTTGAATTTTGCATTCAAATCTTGGCTACTCCAGCATGGTATTTGATTCATGAATTATAATTCCCTTCTTGATTTATGATAATTTTTTCACATAGCCCTATCAAAGGTGTCTCATGGAACTAAATAAACATTGTCTTTGATTTTAGAAGGCCCAGAATGGTTAATATTTCTTATCATTTCATCAAGATTTGACACAAACAAATATGCAATTTATTTAGCTTTTAGCCTACTTAAGAGAGTCCTATTCATGCTTATTAAGTCCACACTTAAGGATTTTTTTGTCTCAATTCATAAGGTTGAGACACATATTCTCACCTCTTGAGACACTTATCTCATGTGCACATGACACATCATATACATTTTTTCCTGTGCACATGTATGGTGGTTAGAGTCTTGAACCGTCTTATCATCCCATCATTTGTTTTATATGCAAGGGCCTCATTGTATATTTTCTATTCATCTTTTTATGATAGTTATTTGGGTTATTACGAAAGCTATCTTGAATTTTGCATTTAGATCTTAGTTGCTCCAACAATTTATTTCAAGCATTACATCAAAAAATAATGGCAACTAAAAGGATGATGAATTTATATCGAGTAATCAAATAAATTTTTTATTTATGTGAAAGTTAGAATAAGATGCAAAATTATTCAACTAATAGAATTGTAAATAATTAAGTTTTTCAAACTATTCAACCAATAGAATTGTAAAAAAAATGATATTTTTTATTAAAAAGTGTGTATGTTAAGATTAGTCAAAATAAATACAAGATTTTGTTTAGAAAAATAAAATTGTGGATTGAATTAATCTGAAAAGACTAATAACTAGATAAGTAATTATAATTACAATAGTACCTATCTAGAGACTAATATTAATAATAATAATTTTATTATTTATTCTTCTATTTTTTCATTAAAGTTAACGAGATCATAATTGGGGACCTTGACCTTGTTATGTCAACAATTTATTATTAGCATTCATACCTAAAGATGTAATGAGCAAATTGGTAAATTTGAAAGGAACATGTATAAACTACAAGTGAAGTAGGTCTAAGAGGTTTTGGTCTACATTGGTGTCTTTAAATTTTTGGAGATGTATAATTTTGGGTAGAGTGTGATACAAATATTTGTATACTATAAGTGTAGTAATTGTGAGAGCATTGGTTAAATTATTTTTAAGATTTTATTTTATATATAGATAAATATTAATTGGTGTTGCAATCCTTACTATTGTTGGTGGTGAACTAATAGTTGTTATCAATGTTTTGGGGTAAATTGATGCTATAGCATAAACCGATGCTACTTATGGATAGATCAATGAAATCATATCTTGATGAGGTGGTGAAATGACTAATGATGTTATTAGATTCCATGATTTTACTAATCCACATAGGGTATGCATTAGCAATTATTCTACCCATAGTAATATGAGGGCAAAGGAATTTTTGGAAAATAAAAACATCTAGATTAGGATCTATTACTAGGACTAGTGATGTAGCTACCAAATATACCATTGGTTCTCCAACTAGCCTCTAATCTCGATATGCTACTACTATCTTTGCTCATAATTCTAACTCTACAATCTCTAACACATCTACTACTACCCTAATCCTTGTAGCTATTTTCATCCACCCCTATCTCTACATTTGTATCCACCTCTATATTACCCTTGATGTATCGCTCCCAAGAATGAGCGAGAATCTTGGTTGCATGTCTCATTGGGACGAAGAGGTATGTAGGAATCAAATTTCTTAGCCCTCGTTGCCAAGACTTTATTTCAAACCAAAATTAAATTAGATAAGAAATTGGAGTAAATGGAGTTTTACCATACATAACCAACAAGTGAACAAGGATGATATTGGAGGAGAGCCACTAATCTATTTTATAGGTATCCAAAAGTATATGAATTAAATAAAAGGACAAAGTCACAATAATATAACATATAAGGCAACTATAGATTATTTTTCTCATTTTACATGAAGGCTATAATCATACTTATAAGTATCTATAGGATCCCCACTGTTTATATGTAGCATATTTTATTTCATCTATCTCAACACACTATTATAGATAGGGCTCTCACTCCCTTTGAGTACACGCATTTTACCCTAGTTATCTAATATCTACCATCAAGGTCATTTTGGGTATCTAATCTAGACCTTTAGTCAAACTTTATTTTTTCTTGCTTTGCAAGCTAAAGGACCCACCTTTTATAGTTAGATAGGGAGGGGTCGCCCACCTTTATAGTATTGATACCTATCTTGCTCGAGTTATTGCATCCATGTTCTTGACTTCTCACAAGAACTAATAAACTACATTATGAATGAATTATGGGGCTCTTCTATCTATAGTTGGGAGGTAACCCCCGTCAAGCTATCTCTAATGCTTAATTAACTAGTGCTGTTGATTATGCACACAACTTAGTGAACCTGAGGATTCCTAGACTAAGAAATTCATCACTAAAGAGAGGGCTTCCATTAAATCATCAACAATGGGATTGTAAACTTCAAATAACGATGGAAAAATATATGCATTCATGGATTCTTAACATCCTACACCGATTGAGTATAAGTGAATAAAACACATGTAAATATAGTTAAAACTGAATTAAAATAAACTTCTATTTCTCGAAATAGAGTAAAGGAATACAAACAACTGCCTTTTGCTATGAGTATCTAATGTTTAAGACTGTAACCAATTAATCATTATACTACAGTATGTCCTAACTTCATTAACCTCCAAAGTACCAAATAGAGTATCAATCTACATATACTAATTCAAAGCTATAATATATTATCCATAATCACATAAGCTGGAAATTATTAATTAAACTCATAATACATAATCTAATCTAGCAATCCAAATTAAAATGGTTCAACAATACCTCAAGTGGACCTTGCTTGAGTTGTTACATCCATGAGATCTTGTTAATCACTCACTCAAGAAAACATGTAATCAAAAGTACTTCCTCTTTATTGCAAACATATACAAAATTGTTGAACAAAATCTAATTAGAAATCTTAAGAAATCTTATTCAATATAACACACACATAATCTAGAACTCCTCCTTGATAGGATACCCACCTATATAGGGTCCTTGATGGATTCCAACTATCTACGAACTGCAAACAAACTAAAAACACATGTCAACTCTTCCTCAAGAATAGGAAGAGGACTAAGTTCCAAAATAGAAAGCAATAACTATCAAAAGAGAAGCATGAAAATCAAACAAGGACTCTATACTCAACAAGGTTAACCATTTATAACAAAAAATGTGCTCAGTAGAATAACTTTGTTATAATTCACAATCCTATTCAAAACATACTCCTCTTGGTTGTCTTATTAAAAGATAAAAGTAATGCTTGGTGTTTCATGATTTGATCATTAAATGATCACCTCTATTTTATTTTGAAAGTGGTCACACTACAGTAGATTGACTCCTTTGCACTGAATTATAATCCTTATGCTATGAGTTGAGAAGCTTGTTGTTGCGGGTTGACAGGTATCTTGCTACAAAATTTTAATCTTTTTAAAGGCATTCTCAATGTTAACAACCATAATATAACATGTTACTTAAAGTTATATATGAAAGGTATGATAATGTATCAAATTTTAGTAGGAAATAAAGATAAAAGTGTGAAATAGCAACAAGAAACTAGGCATTTCTATGGCTCATCATTTCCCCCAACTTAAGCTATTGTTTATCCTCAAGCATGTTCGGGGCCAAAGGCTATATTGCAATGTTGTTTCTCTGTAATCCACTGCTTGGGTCACTCGTGTTCCTTGCTTCAATTAAAAATCTTGTTGGTCTGATATCCTTGCCCACCTATTGTCTTTTGTTGCATCTCCCTCCCATTTCCTTCTTGTCCAATGTGGGATAGGAAACATAATGAGAGGAGGATGAAAGGTAAGAGGAATCCAAGATATTCCATTTTTTAGGGCAATTGTAATATACTTATGTGCTCTTTTAATTGTTACCACATAATTGAAAATAGAGTTGGTTCGTTCTTTTTGAGTTATGGGGTAAGTTCCCTCCATCTGTTCTAGGAAAAATAAAGTTCCTGCTTAATTGTTACCATTGCTAGTTCCTTAAATCTTTTGTAGTCTTTTTCTCTACATTCCATTATTTTACTGACACTCCCTCATTTTCTATGAGATCTATCCACTAGTCCACCATTGCATCTGGATTTTTCAACTCTTCCCTCAACTGAAGAGGGGTTGATTTTTCCATTTCTTGGTAGTCTTGAAGCAATTATCCCCTCAGATGTTCTTTTTTGATATACAAAGTTGAGACTTTGATTGAACATCCCCCAAAATTATAATTTGCTTTCAATTAGTTTCATAAGGGAGAATCAAGTTGTGTAAATAAAATTCACACAAGTGGTCTACATTTCTAGTGTGGATTGTTGGAATGTTTCTAGAAACAATGATGGTGAATTTATAGCTTGAGAGAGGTCACTAAGTATCTAGCTAAATTGAAAACAAAGATTTTTTTTTGGAAAAATAGCATGTACACCTTGGCCGAAGGTCTGCACCTCATTAACTAGACTATTTTATCTACCAATTAGTCTATATTTACTTTCAATTTCTTAATCTTTGTTTCTTTCTTTTCAACCACTCTGGCATGAGTTTATAGTAATTTTGCTCTCCTTTTCCTAGTCCTTTGCGTCTAAGAAAATTCCTTTGTTTTTTTCCATAGTTCTATGCTGAGTGTTACCACAGTAGGAGAAGTGGGTGTCCTTGGATATTTAGTTGGGTTTTCAAAGTGTTGAGCCCTTCTGCTCATTTCAATTATAGCAAGTTGTGCCAATGCTTCCAACCTTGACCCTTGCTCAAGTTTTTTGCATTTTTTCTTCCAATTCTCTAACCCTAGCTGATGAGCCCAAATGTTAGTTAGTTTTCTTATATTTTTATGGAAGTTCACAAACATTACCAAGACATTTATCCTATACATGTTCATACACTATGTTATCTTTTATACGTATTATGCAACCTTGAACCTACTTTAAAGTATATGGAAATATGATTATGAATGTGATGTCTAATGCATAATTTATGTGTGGATTGTAGAGACCCAGCGGATGACAGTTTTATTTTAGCTGTTTTGTTACACAGTTGGCTAATTAACCTTTGATATTATGTTGTTCGATGTTTTATGTCATTATTTACATGATTGGTTGTGAAACTCATTTGATGATACACTATATTATTTGATGCGATGATTACTTGGATGAGATGACATTTATGATGATTATCTATGTTGTTATGATTTACACTCGATGATGTTATGTTAGTTAGATGTTACGTCAGTTGGTGAAGAAGACGATTTAGCAGTACTTAGCAGTGAGTGCCCTTCTATGTCGTGATTCTTCTTCATGGTGTGCTTTCATATTTGTACATGTTGGATTAATCGTGTAGTGTTACGCAGCTTGCAGGTATAGGCATTGATTCCACTTGCTTGTCAGGTCTGAGCGTGCCATGACCCAATGGAAATATCGATGGGAGTTAGACTTGTCCTCTATCCTTGGCCTTCGTTCTGAAAAGAATGAGTATTCGTCATTACCCTTTTGTTGTCTTGTCACCCGTTTGTAGCGTGTTTGCAGTCGTTTGTTTATAATTAAGTCTGCAATGTTTATATTTTGTTAAATTGAATTATTATAATGTTTTAATTAATAATTAGTGTTGCTTTAATTATTTTTATAATGTAATTAAATTAAAGAAGTTATTTTTAGTTCATTATGTGATTAAATTAAAATATTAAAATATCTTGTTTCGAAAAGAGCAATAAATTGTAAATTAATTTCTTTATTCAAAGTTACATTTCGAAAATAGAACATGAGTTATGATCTTAAGTGAAATGTCTTGTTATTCTGTTGGTTATGTGAATGTCATAATGTTTTCCGAGTTCCACGGCGGGGCATTACAGCTTGGTATCAGAGCCAAGGTTCTAACACTGGGTGCTTTGGTTTATGCGAGCCCATTAGGTTGTCCTAGGTGTTAGATTCTTGTGTGTGTTATTTGGTTTTCCTTGTCGTCAAACTAAGATCGACTTTGTCCTTGTGTAGGATCATGTTGCCAAGGCGAGGTTTCTTTAGAGGCTGTGGACGGGGCGGAGGCGGTGGCCGTGGGGCCGATCGTCAGAATACCTCACCGCAGGGTTCACATGGAAGTAAACATGGAGAGTAGCCTAGCCCTCCATCTAATGATAATATGGTTCCAAATTAGCCTATTTCGGGAGATCTTCTTCATCCATTACTCGAGTAGGCTCTTGCACATCTCAGGCCTAGATAGGAAATTGAGCAGGAAGTGGAGAGGGAGAGAGATATGACACCACACAGGAGGATAGTTTTGACTGCAGAACATGATGTATTAGCTGCAAGTCACATGAAGGATTTGTTGAGAGCACGACCCCCTATGTTCCATGGTACTGGTGGAGGTTTGGAGGTGGAGACATGGCTATTGGATATAGGACGGTGTTTTTCCATGCACTCGTATGGCAGTAACGCTCGCTCGTGCATCTTAGAGGCTTTGCCTCTACTTGGTGGTAGTTGGAGGAGTAGAATCTCCATTTGGAGATAGGGTCAATATCTTGGGAATTTTTTTTGGAGTGATTTAGAGCATGCTTCTTATCTGATCACTGGAGGCAGTGCCAAGCAGATGAATTTCATGACCTACGACAGATGACTATGATAGTGGAGCAGTTTGAGCGTAGATTCTACGAACTCAAACAGTATGTGGGCATTGTAGATGATGAGGTGATGCTTGTTCAAAATTTTATCCAGGGCTTAAATGCCTGCATTAGTGGAGGAGTTAGAGTCTTCGATCCAAAGATAATGGAGGTTGTTGTTGAGAAAGCATGAATTGTTGATGAGAAATTTTCCATGGCTTTAGGAGGACACACTGGCACTTTGATCGATAGTGCATCTACTACTAGATTTGGTCCGCGTGGTGGTCAAGTTCAGACAGGTGGTTCCTCTCGGAACCAGCAGGCACCCTTTAAGGGTGGACAGCAGTAGCAACAGAATTACTCTCAGAAGAATAGAGGATCACAGTCTTTGATAGGTAATGGTTCTCAGTTTGGGAAGAATCGTAATTGGATGCGCAATAAGGGTAATCGTCAGGATCAACCTACTCAGAGTGCACAGTCGATCGTTAGCAGAGGCAGTTTCCAGCAGTCGAATGCACCATCGGGTGGCCGAGGATTTGGTAGGGGCACTAGGTGCTTTACATGTGGTCAGCAAGGCCATATAGTGAGGTAGTGTCCTAGGGGAGGTACTTCTGGGTTTGGCCAGCAACCCGCAGCCTCCGATCTGACGGTTGGCAATGCAGGACGCTCTCATAGAGTCTTTGCTACAGTAGACAATCGCCAGGCGAATTACCAAAACACTGTGGTTAAGTCTTCAGGTCAGTTACATGGTAGTAGAGTTTCTGTTTTGTTTATGTATACATCCAAAAATGGCCACGGTTAATCAAACCTGTTAATTAATTAAATATATATTATTTAATTAATATTCTAAAGTCATCTACATATAAATAAATTTAATTATTTATTTATGTCATTCATTTTTCTAATTCTTCTAGTTTAATATAATAAATAAGTTTATTTAATTATTGCTATTATTCCTCTTAATTAAATAAAATAAATTTCATAATTTATTTACTTAATTATCATTTTATTTCTAAGTTTGAATGTTTAAATTCAAATTTATGGAATATTCTTCTAATTCATCCAACACCTCACATAATTAAATATTGTAAATATTTAATTACTTATCTTTTTAACCTCTCACATAATTAAATATTAATTATTTAATAATGGAAGCTTCCATTTGCACATGTCACATATAATTAGCATTTATCCTCAATTTTCAACTAACTTTTCAATTAATGAAAAGACAAAGAGCATGTTTATCTCCATTTTTGAAGATATTTTCATATGTTGAAAACATTCTCCATCTTTCTCTCAACCTTCCACCTTTCTCTCAACTTCCAGAATCTCCCACCGTTCATCTTGACAGGTTTGAATTTCAACCGTTGATCTCCGCCAACTAGATTCTTGCCTTTCGAAAATCTATAAATACAACCTTCTCATAAGTATATTTCATCCTAGATTTCATACACAGTTACTATAGTTGCATTCGAATTAGCATATCAATATTTTAGCAATCTCATATCATAGCATTTTAGTTCTTCAATTTCATAGTTTAAATCATTAGCAATGGACATGCATTTTCAATCAATCTCATTCTCCTAAGTTGTCATTTCAACAAGCTGCTGCTTACACAACTGAGAGCCAGTAACTTTAATCAAATCCTTTGAGATAGAGGACAATGGGATGAATTTGAAGGAGCTGCTGTTATTTAGAGTTTGCATTTGTATTTTCTAAATTAGTTTCTTTCAATCTAATGTTTCATTGGTGTGTTAGTTTACTTCCTAATTAATCCACTTATTCTAACAACACAGTTTGATTTTGGTGCTTCTGATTCTTTTATATCTCCTTATGTTGTTAAGCGATGCGAACTTGTGGCGGTTAAGCAAGGCGTTAGGTGGCAGGTAGAATTGGCTTCTAGGGCTAAGGTAGCGGTTGAATCTCTCATTTGTGATTGTGGACTTAGGATTGGATTGTTACTCACCTCAGTGGATCTTCAAGTTACACCACTTGGTTCATATGACATTGTGCTAGGAATGGATTGGTTGGAGTCTCATCATGCTGTGATTGATTATCGATGGAAGACCGTGAGTTACTTAGATGACTCCGGTAAAGAGCTTGAGATTGTTGGTGTGCAGAAACCCTTCTCTTTACGGATTATTTCCGCTATGCAGTTAAAAAGGTGTATGCGACAGGGTTGTCAACTGTTCGCAGCCACTGTTAATGATTTGGAGGTAGGGGACAATCGAGAGACATCTCTTGATGACCACCCCTATTCTTAGAGAATTTGTGGATGTTTTCCCCAGTGACATTCCGGGTATGCCGCCCAAACGGGATATTGATTTCCGTATTGACCTTGTTCCTGGAGTTGAGCCTATATCTCGGGCTCCATACAGAATGACCACTCAAGAGTTGGAGGAACTTCGTTTGTAGTTAGAGGAACTTTTGGCGAAAGGTTTCATTCGACCAAGTGTTTCACCTTGGGGAGCACTGGTCATCTTCATGAAGAAGAAGGACAGATCACTCAGATTATGCATTGATTATCATCAATTGAATAAGGTGACAGTCAAGAACCGATATCCTTTGCCTAGAATCGATGACTTATTTGACTAGGTTAAGGGAGCAAAGGTGTTCTTTAAGATTGATTTTAAATCCGGTTATCATCAGTTGCCTATTTCTGAAGTAGATATACATAAGATTGTATTCTGAACTCGTTACGGGCACTACGAATTCACAGTGGTACCATTCGGGTTGACGAATGCACCATCAGTTTTCATGAGTCTGATGAATGGTGTCTTTCGCACATACTTGGACCGGTTTGTCTTAGTGTTTCTTGATGATATATGGATTTATTCTAGAAATATGAAGGAGCATGAGGAACACATGAGACAGGTGTTGCAGTGTTTAAGGGAGAACCAGTTGTTTGCGAACCTTTCAAAGTGTGAATTCTTCCAGACTGAGGTGAAATACCTTGGTCATGTTATCTCTGGAGAGGGTATTGTTGTGGATCCTTCGAAGATTCAAGTCGTAATGGATTGGCTCGTGCCTACCAATGTTTCTGAGGTCCGTAGTTTTATGGGTTTGGCAGGATATTACAGGCGGTTCGTCGAAGGGTTCTCTAGAATTGCTCACCCTATTACTTCTCTTCAGAGGAAAGGGAAGAATTTCATTTTGTCAGATCATTGTCAGTTAGCCTTCCAGACACTCAAGGATAAGTTGACGAGTGCATCAATATTAGTTGTTCCCAATCCCACCAAGGATTTCGTAGTATGTACACATGCATCCTTGGAAGGTCTAGGAGTTGTTCTGATGCAGGAAGGTCGTGTGATAGCTTATGAGTCTCGCAAGCTTAAAGATCACGAACTAAACTATCCCACGCATGATCTGGAGTCTCATGCTTTGGTTCGATGGTGACATTTTTTGTTGGGGCATCATTTCGAGTTACACAGCGATCATCGTAGTCTGCAGTACATATTTACTCAGCCTAATCTGAATGCTAGGCAGAGATGATGGATGGAATTTTTGTGCGAATATGACTTTGAGGTCAAGTATATTTAGGGGAAAGAGAATGTGGTAGTAGTTGCGCTTAGTCTGTGTAGACACGAGATATCTATAGTGACTCTAGCAATTGACTTGAGGAGTCAGATAGTTGCCACACTACTTACTGATAGATTATGCGAGGAGGTGAAGGCAAAGTTGGATTTAGGTAGACCTATGGAAGGTAGGTTTGCTGGTTATACATTTGAGACCGATGGGTTGTTGTGTCAATTGAGTTAATGCATGCGTTGCATGTTGAAACAAAAGTGAAAGTTGAAATTTAAGAATGATTATAAAGGGATATAATCTGGAAAATAGATCATGCTGGGATAGACAGATTTTGGATTTAGAACAATAGGAAAGATACAGATTGTTTTTGAAAGTTATTTTATGAAATTGTTGGATTTGTGGAATTGATCAACGAAGCTGCAAATTTCATTCAAGTCTGTGTTTCTCTTTGTGGATAGAGAAAAGTTGAATCTTCAGGTTTTGATGAGTTTTCATCTCCGTTCTGCAAGGATACGTGTTTAGGGTCTTTTCTTGTGATTTTCAAAGATTATTTGTGATTAGCATGTTAAATTTTGCTGTGAAAACCTTGTCTTCAAACCTGCATGCACAAATCTTAAATGGAATCATTAGTAAACAATATTATAGGATTAATCTGAAAAGAAATTTTAGAAATAACATCGAGGAATACGGTGTGGGATTATCTGTTTTCTGTATGAAACATGTTCTGGTTTCTTTGCCTAAGATTTATGTGCATAAACTTTTGGCAATCGTTGAATCTAGGATAATACCGACTTCTTCATTGTTTAAAATCTACCTTTGAGTTTTTTTTTCTTTTTTTGTCCTCTCTTGGCCGCACTTGGATCACGCATGATTGCTTTAGTTACATGTTCTAGCCTGGATAGTGGTCGTACCTTTAGGTTCTTTCTTGCTGTCGCTTCATGGATTTGGTGAAGATCTATTAAGTTGTTTCTTTTATTTCTTCTCCTTGTACTGTAAAGGCCGCAGATTATCCTCTCTGTGTTTCATTGGTTTTGTCTTTCTTTAACTTGTCTACTTCTTGGTTTTTCCGCATCTCCCTACTGTGCTTTAAGGATGGTCGTTCAGTGGTTATCCAGTTTCTCTGCAATTTCTTGTTTGTTGAACCTTCTTCCTGATCGGGCATCATATAATATATTTGATGTGGCAAACCATCTTTCAAATGATAAAGTTTAAACTGCCATGGGATTCAGCATAATCCGATCAGGTTTTGTTATAGCTTTATTTTTATTTATTTATCTATTTCCTACAATTCTGGAGGTTAGTATGTTTGAAGTAGTTTTCTTTGAATTTGAAGACCATCCCCTGCGTACGAATGCCTTTGCTGAGATACAATTTATTTCTCTCTGAATGCATTTGCGGCTCCTTTATCTGCTTTTCCTTTTAGAATGAATTCATCTTTTATTCCACTAGAAAAGATATCATTTTCATGGAAGGCCTTGTCCAATCGAAGTTGAAATGGTAAGCATCTTAGACTTACCCTCTAAGGCAAGGAATCCAGTCTGCAATTTTTCTGTTAAAAGTCCAGCCGCGTGATCATGCTGGACGGATAAAATCATAGATTTTCCATAATTGAATGCATGCAGATTATATGTCTTGACCAATAGTCTAGTCTCAATTCTATGGTCAGTTTCACCTGTGAGTCGACCGAGTATGCATGTAATAGATGTTTAGTCGTTAGTAATATAATTGGGTTGGTGTTCGGTGAGGTATAAATACAGTTAGTTCCCTTGCAAGAGTTTATTGACTTATAGAAATAGGTTTGATCCTAGATAATATGGATTTGCTTATCGAAATAAATGGTAAGTATTTTAATAAATTTAATTTTAACTTTGGATCTTTGAGAATACCTATTATCATTGTATATTCAAAACAAATTCTAGGTAGAAAATAATAATGGGTAGGTAGGTATATTTATATACCTATGATTAGAAAATAGTTCTATAAGGATAGGAGATGGTTTGTTTAATACTCTCTTGCTTTATAATTTAATATTAGTCAGTTACTATAATCTTAATTAAGGTTAAGATATATGTTGAGTAAGTTCTGAATGTGTAGATTATCAACAATAAAATAATTTTGTTTATATGGAAGGATGATTTACCTCTTTAAATTATAACTAATAGTATGTATGAATCCTAAATTGAAAAGAGTTAATTATGGTAGATGATTTAAATACTATAAGAACAGGTGTATTTATCATAGATTTAATGTTTATGGTAAATAGAGTTATGGTATTGATTTAATAGATTATTAAGTATGAATGTTACTTTATTTGAGTTGTTATGTAAAAGAGCAATTATAAATGTGTGAACGGTTAATGGATATGTATATATATTAATTTAACCTTAATAGGAGTTGTTTTTTTTAAACATCAAAGGTGATGTAATGAACAATAGTATGTTGATAGGAGATTTGTATGTTGTTTCAATGTTTTGAAACTTTGAGAGTGTTTTGTATGAATAAGAATCTCCTTTAGAAACTTGTTAAATTCCAATTGCGATGCCTTTCCGATGTTGTGTTATTTAAATTGATTATGGAAGGGTCTTGTTTTGTGGTTTCCCAGAGGTTTTGTTTTGTTGCTATGTTATGGCATGCTGGTTGTTTGTCTATTGGTAATATGATCATTGCTCAATTTTGTTTTTCAGATCTTTGTGGGAAAAGTGAATCTCTCACTTTATGTTTAGGTATTACTGTTTGGGCAGATGTTGTATCATATTATGTTGGTTACGTGCTTGTGGAGGTTGTTGCAATACCTTGTCACTTTGGTTATATATTGGATTGCTTGGTTATAGGACCTTGTGTAAAGAAAATCTTGTTCATGTATTATTGCCTCCTTGTTGTAAGCTATTTGTGGAGTTGTACCTTAGGAAGAGTGGCTTCCGTTAGGGGCCGGACCCAGAAGAGGTTGCAGGGGTAACCTACCGGAAGTTTGTTAAACAAATGATAATTAAAACATGTTGTAGGGGTTTGGGTAGTATAATAAACCTTGCAAGATAATGTTTACCTCAACTTGGCTTTTAACGCTCATTTCGGTTAAAGCAATTTGAGAAGGCTTGGAATGGTAACTTGAACACTTCATCTTCTTGAGAAGTGCTTCAAGACCACATTGTACATATAAGGGCTGGGAGTCGTTAGAGGCTGCCAGGGTAAAACCTGTAGAGGGCCGGTAACCTAGGAAGGCTACCCAGGGTAACTTATCCTGTACATGTGATGACACTCTTATCCTAGTACACCTTGTGAGTTTTCTGTTGTGAGTCACCTCTGGGGTTTTTGTAGTTTTCAGTATGGAGTTATGTTTATGCAGATTAATATACCAGTGTATTGTTGTCTTTGAATGGTTCTTGAGTTGTCATGTGAGTCAACCTTGTAATTGTATTTGATCCTTTGTGAGGTCAATTTGACATGAGGACTCGTTCTATCTCCTAGCACAAGGGGTGGGATTTCGAGCACCACACGATTGGGAGGAACGTGCCACTACTCCATTGGGTCCCCATCAGGTATTTTATTTATGGCAGGTCTTCTTGTCTGGATCCAGATTGTACAGCGATTGCGGAGTTGAGTTCCTTTGGAAAATTCGTGGCATGGACGTCTTATTTTTCCTCATCTCTTTCTTCTTTGTATTGCACTCATTATGTACATGAGATGCCTTGTATATATGTTGTTTCAATCGGAGATTTGATATAATCTCGACTGTTGTATTTAACTCTTATTATTATATTATCTGAGCATGACTTCTCTTGTGGTTATTATTTCATGGTTATTGTATTGTTGTTATCCATAGTAGCGTAGTTGTGGAACCTTGGAACGTTTATGGATGTTGTTGTCACATGTTATCTATTTTAAAAAAAAATTATTCTGTTGTTTATGTGAATGTCATAACATTTTCCGGGTTCCACGACAGGGCGTTACAACTGAAATAAAGTTCAATTGTGTACCTAAGGCATGCTGAAGTGAAGTCCACAAGGCTGATGTGAAAATAGGATCTCTATCAGATATGATTCTGCATGGGATTCCATGCAACGTACAATATCCTCCATGAAGATCTTTGCCACGGAAGAGGCATTATAAGATGAACGAACCGGAGAAAAATGAGCTACCTTAGTCAACAGATCAATAGTTACCATGATGGTATCATGTCGACAGTAGGACATAGGCAACCCAACAATGAAATCAACTGAAATGATGTCCCATTTCCATTCTAGAACAAGGTGAGGGTTCAGTGGGACCCTAGTGACGAGGCTTCAGCTACTTGGAAGGATGCAATGTGTATGAGGGAATTGTATCCCTATCTTTTTGCAGGCTTTTAGGAGTAAGCCTCACCCTTAGGGGGGAGGATGTAGAGACCCTCCGAATGACAATTTTATTTTAGCTATTTTGTTACATAGTTGGCTGATTAACCTTTGATATTATGTTGTTCGATGTTTTATGTTATGATTTACATGACTGGTTGTGAAACTCATTTGATGATACACTATATTATTTGATGCGATGATTACTTGCATGAGATGACATTTATTGTGATTATCTATGTTGTTATTTTTTACACTCGATGATGTTATGTTAGATGTTACGTTAGTTGGTGAAGAAGACGATTTAGTAGTACTTAGCAGTGAGTGCCCTGCTATGTCGCGATTCTTCTTCATGGTGTGCTTTCATATTTGTACATGTTGGATTAATCATGTAGTGTTACGCAGCTTGCAGGTACAAGCATCGACTCCACCTGCTTGTTAGGTCTGAGCGTGCCATGACCCAATGGAAATATCGATGGGAGTTAGACTTGTCCTCTATCTTTAGCCTTCGTTCTGAAAGAACGAGTATTCGTTATCACACTTTTGTTGTCTTGTCACCTGTTCGTAGTGTGTTTGCAATCATTTGCTTATAATTAAGTCTGCAATGTTTATATTTTGTTAAATTGAATTATTATAATGTTTTAATTAATAATTAGTGTTACTTTAATTATTTTTATAATGTAATTAAATTAAAGAAGTTATTTTTAGTTCATTATGTGATTAAATTAAAATATTAAAATATCTTGTTTCAAAAAGAGCAATAAAGTATAAATTAATTTCTTTATTCAAAGTTACGTTTTGAAAATAGAACATGAGTTATGATCTTAAGTGGAATGTCTTGTTATTTTGTTGTTTATGTGAATGTCATAATGTTTTCCGAGTTCCACGGTGGGGCGTTACTTGGATATGTATGAAATGTGATTGATATTTGTGCTTATCTATGGTTGCTAGTATTGTGTGCATGTTTTGTGAACTAACTCTTGCAACAAGAGGAGGTGGACTATAACCCACAACAACTGCGAGGTGCAACTCGTAGCCAAAGGATTTCCTAGACAACAAAATAGGGGAGGTTCCAGAATAAATGAAGCGCAACAACTACAACATGGAGGCACTTAATGAATATAGTTGTGCATCATTATGATGTCCAATAAAGACATTGGAGAAGAACCCTGTTACAATTGGGATTCTAACATAACTAATTTGAGCATTCAACATGCTAGTTATGTTGCAACAAAGTCACAATCCTATTTAGACTCTTCTTCCTTTTTAGTTGCAATTTAGATTACTAAGTCATTATCACACTTTGATATCTAGGGAGTGGTGATTAATGGTTTCAGTTTAGAGTTTTGTTTCAATAAACTCCCCCATGCCTATATGTAGAGCTCGACAGTTGAGGTTTTAGGAGTTAGTTAGTTAGTGGGTTTTTGTTCCAGAGCAAATATAATTTCTAGATAATTTTTTGTTAGTTGTTATTCCTTATGCAAATAATGTTTATTGTTCACTCATGGTTTCATTGAATAAGGTATCTTAGTAGAATCTTATGTGATATTTTGGAATTATGCAATGAATAGTTTGAGTTATCATGATTGTGTTGATCTAAGAAGTCAGATTTGGTTTAGATTAGTGAAGACAACCACTTGAGCAAGGGCCACTCAAGGTAACTGTCCTTCACTCCATTTCCTGTTATTTCATTTCAATTTTAGTAGTTACTTTATAAATGCAAGTTGTGTTAAATAGATTCTTTATGTTATAGTCATTAATGGATTCATGAATAATTCTTGTTTCTCAATTATACTACAATTGGTCGAGTGTGTTGTACTCCAGAATGTAGTGTATGTTTAGTTATCAGTTCAATTAATTTCCAACATTCATTTATGAACAATAATTAGTTGCAGTCTTATACTGTAGGTACCCATAGTAATAACTTTCCAGCTTTACTGTTTTGTACTTTTATGATTTTCTAGCATGTGTAACATTTGTAATAGGATGAATTAGGTAATCTTAAGTCTTTGAAAGCACATATAGTTCTAGTACCATCACAAGCTTACTATCCCTAGTTGATAATTCAATCAAGGTCTTTCCAAAGGTTTAAGTGGACTGTTTAGCTAGGTTTTCCCTCTAAATTGTGTGATTACCATCAAGTTTACTAGATATTAGTAGGGACTCTACATTTTTGGCGTTGTTGTCGAGGATGGTGCTACTTTCAAAGATTAGTTCCTATTATTTCCAAGCTTTCCTAGTTTAGTATTTTCTTTTAGTATTAGGATAATCAAGTTTTATCTCTTCAAATACCAAAGAATTTCACTAACATTGTGCAGGACTCATTGTTGTACAAAGCCATACCCATTGTATGCAGAAGTAGAGAGACAATTTGGGAAGATTCCTCCCCTCAAACCAACAAGCTAGATTAGATATTGGTGACTACAATTATCAGAGTGAGGGTACTACTGAAGAAGAATCTTCCCTTTCACCAACATCTACCACAAACATAGAGGGGACCTTCCAAATAATGGTTTATGCAGTAGTGGATGATCCACCAGAACATGTGACCTTTGAATTTCCAATTACCAACCAAGAGAGGGCTACTATGCTAAAGAATATACCTCCTTCAATATTACTAGTCTTCTATGGTTTGGTAATTGAAGATCGAGACACATTCTTGTTCATTTTTGATTTCTTGTGTAGAAGCTATGACTACGCAATTGATGCTCATAGGCTCAAGCTATTTCCTACAACTTTGAAGGATGTTTCCATGAGATGGTTTATGGGACTAAGTAGAGATGTTCCAGATTGGAACACCATGAAAATAAAATTCTTGGAGAAATACCAACACTATTGCATAGGAGTTGATAGGGAAAGAGATGATATTTTCATAATGACTCGAAAAACAGATGAACCATTGGAAGATTATGTAGAAATGTTCCAATTTTGCTTGAAGAAAAACCCACATAATAGACTCTCAAATGAATCCTTGATACTTGTGTTCTTAAGAGGAGTTAATGAAGATTGCATGGATGCACTCAATCTTATTGGGGCAAGAGATGTGTCTCAATTACCCTTTGAAAATATTTTTAAGGTCTGTAGAAATTACTCAAGGAACTTCACCAAAAGGTCAAGGGGGGAAAGAACATCCACCATTGGCAAGACATCTAATGAGGTTTCAAGAGTGGAGTTAAGTAACCTCTTGTCCAACATGAAGGAGGATATCATAAGTAATATAGCTACTCATTTGTACACTCTACATATAAAGAAGAAGTAGCAGGAGGCTAAAGCAATGCTTACTGAATACTACCCCAATTGCAAACAAAGGAAAGAAAACAAAAAGTGCAAAAGGGTGGCTAGTATTATAGAAGACAAATCAGAGAAACCAGATTTTTAACCACTGGAAGTAGAGGATGGACAATTATTTTACATTGCACAAAGAAGGCCATGGCATCTAAGACAAGGTATGCCACACAATCCTCTAAATTTCAATACATCTTTTCGAATTGGTAATCAAAATTTCTCTGGTTGGAATTCTTAGCCCTAGCCAAATAACCAAACCTAGTGGAAAAACCCTCAGTATTGGAAAAAGCCTCAACAAATGTGGAATCAAAAACAACCAAATGTATGACCCCAACAAAATTTCCAAGGTGCCAATTATAACCCTAAATGGCCAATACAACAAAATCAGTGGCAACCACAATGGAAAAAGGGCCAGTAGTGGCAACACTAAAATATAAATTACCAACAACCTTTGTTGCCTTCTTAGCCACAATAACAGGCCATTATGCCCACTCCATCAAACACAACATCTCAACCACTAAGAGCACCATAATCACCTGCCCAACCTCCACCTAACCCAGATAACAAGCTTTTCCAACATGTGTATACTAGCGATGTTATACAATACCCCACTTATGGGGTAGAGGTGAGTGATGTCCACATCAAGTCAGGGGAAACACTAGCTGGACCTTCATCCCCTCAAATCACTGAGATGGTAGATGAGGAACCTACAACTGAAGCTTTAGAAAATTCACCTTTGGAGCCTAGGTCGAATCAAGTAAACCAAACCACCTCAAGTCCAAATCCTCCTTTCCCTGAGCATGTAGCCATTCAAAAACATCATACCCAAGCTAAGACAAACCTATTGGGTCAACTTAAGGATGTCAATATCAATATCCCCCTGATCTAAGCTATCAAGGATATCCCAATATATACCAAGGCTTTAAGAGACCCATGTATTAAGACACTAGGGAGAAAGAGGAAAGACCCTTAGACAATTCATGTTGTAGGGAACATTGTTGATATTATGCTAGGGAATATAACGATCCTTAAATACACATACCCTGGAAGTCTAGTAGTGGATGTTAAGATTAATGGGACCCTTATCAAGAACACTTTAATTGACTTAAGGGTAGCAATTAATGTCATGACTAAGGAGACAATGCAACTACTTCAGCTAGCTACACTTAGACCTATAACAACTATTTTACAGTTGGAAAATGGGTCAACAACAAAGCCCGAGGGGATCATTGAGGACTTAGTCATTACATTAGATTCATGGGAATATCCTATATATTTTATAGTCTTGTAGCCAAAGGTCAACCTTGCAGGATATCCACTTATTTTAGGTAGACCATGATTAGATACTGTAGACCTCCAAATTTGACCACTTCCATATGGTCATAATCCTGACATTTATTCATCTAATCTATCCATATTAATTAAATGAAATATTTAATTAATAATATCCCCTTTCCCTAAGGTTCCCAAAAGTATTTAATTAAATACTTTATCCTTTACCATTTCCTCTCTAAATTAAATAAATCAATCAATTTATTTAATTTAGTCAATTATCCTTTTCATTTTTTAATTCATTTATTCTCTCCTTGTCCCATCCTCCAGAACCCTTTCACTAATCTGGGTTAATTTAATTAATCCTTCATTAAGATGTGCATATCCTTAATTAAGATTAATGCCACATCCTTCATATCTAGCCACTTGCCTCTAATCATCATTAATTAGCCTAATCACCTATTTTCACAATCCTAATCCTAATCACTTACCCTTTCTAGCATTTCCTTAAGTCAACCTTCTTGGTACTTACCTTTTTTGGGTTGACCTCTTCCCCATGTGAATTAAAATTTCACACTTATTCCCCCCATGCATTTTTCTTCCCCATAACATATCATATGTCATATCGTACCCATAGGACAAAGACCCCTTTTAGGGGAATCTTTTTTTACCCTTTGGTCTCTTCCAAAAATTGAATTAAAAATTGAATTTTATTCCTCCAAGGCCATCTCCAATCCCCGTGGTGACAAGGGTGGAATTTCTAAAAGTTCTCTCTTGTCACTTTCAGCCCTGCTTAGGGACAAGGGATTACTTTTTGTGGAGATCCTCTCTCATCCCAAGGTACTTGCAAGTACCTTGGGACCACATGGCCTTTTCCATGTCACTTGTACCCTTGCCATCTGATCTTGTCCTTTGGACACTTCACCCACCACATGGCAAGATGTGAGAGCTTGTGAGTCCTCAACTCACTATAACCCTCCATCTTGGCCATGGTGGCTCAATATTGACCATTGAATCCTCTAGAGAATTCAATTTATTCTATAAATAGCCTCCTCTTATCATTAATTGAGGGAGTTAGTGCATTTATACCAAACTTATGCTCTCAAGCCATTTAAGCCATCTTAGCCATTTATTGCAATCTCTTAGTATTTTCATTTTCATCTTAGAATCCATTATTGCATTCACCCACCTGCATTAATCATCCATCTACCACCATCATTGCAAGTCTATCATCCAAGGAGCACACATCAAAATGATATCAAGGGCCAAACAAAGGATCAATTCAAGACAAGGTATAATCAATTTTTATTTTCATCTTTCTTTGTTTTGAATCCAACTAGGCTAATCATTGAGGTGTTAGGTGTTATGTTCTTATCTTGCATTCTACTTCGTTTTGCATTTTTATATTAGCATATTTCTCTTGATCACAAATACAACTGATGCATTCATAGGTTGTAGATCTAGGAACATGATAATATCAAATGAGACTGTAACCAAGAAATTAGTTCTCTATCCACCAACTCAACCTCGTGAAAATTTAGAGCAAACTATATGACCTACCTTGGACGAAGAAGACCACTATTCCCTACAAACTCTCATGACAATAGAATGCAACCCCTTGTTAACAAACCAAGATGAGGATGACTTAATTGACCATATCATACAAAATATCTATGGTAGGGACCCACAACAACAAGACTGTCTTTCATGTCTGTAGGATCTACTACATAACATTGTACCTACAAATTCATTAGAAGAGGTATCCCAACTGTTTCGTTCTCTTTTTCCACAATAATGTGTTTCCAACATTAGTGGTCTTGATCTTTCATCTATGCAATTAGAATCCAAAACATGGGAAATCATGCTAGGTAAAACACTGAACATTAACAATGGATAATTGAAGAACAACAAAACTCCTTGAACACTGTGTTGTAGGCACACACAATAGCCTTTGCATGGGATTAACATGACATGAAAGGGATTGATCTAGAACTTTGTATGCATAGGATCTACATAAATGATGGTTTAAAGCCCATTAGATAGCCCCAAAGGAGAATGAACCCTATCTTAAGAGAAATAGTTAAGACTGAGCTACAAAAACTACTTGATGCAGGCTTTGTTTATCCTATTTATGATAGCCAATGGGTGTCACCATTAGTCATTGTTCCTAAGAAGGGAGGAAAATGGAGGGTATGTGTGGACTATAGAGAGCTAAGCACAACCACTAGAAAAGATCACTTCCCCTTACCTTTCATTGACCAAGTGCTTGATTCCTTAGTAGGGAAAAAATACTTCACCTTCCTAGATGGATTTAGTGGCTATAATCACATAAAGATAGCTCTAGAGGACTAGGATAAGACTACCTTTACATGCCCTGGGGGTACCTATGCCTATTAGATTCTTCCCTTTGGACTATGTAATGCCCCAACCACTTTCTAAAGGGTAGTGCTAAGTATATTTTCAGATTATGCTCATGATTCCATGGAAATCTACATGGATGACTTCACTACTTATGGAGACACCTATGAAGATGCACTCATCAATCTAGAAAAGGTGTTAAGAAAATAACCTATCATTGAGTCATGAGAAATATTTCATGATGATGACTCAAGGGATTGTTCTAGGGCACTTTATCTCAATTGAAGGAATTTTGGTGGATCCCAACAAGATTAAGATCATCTCTACACTTCTTGTGCCATAGAAGCAAAAAGATGTCAGAATATTTTTGGGACATGCAGGCTACTATAGGAGGCTCATCCAAGATTTCAGTAAAATTGCAACACCCTTGTTTGTTTTTCTCACCAAATATAGAATTTGATTGGACTGTAGAATGTCAGCACTCATTTGAAGCACTTAAGAGAACCTTAACAAAAGCACATGTCTGGAGAGGGCTAAAATGGACACTACCTTTCCACATTCACACTGATGCTTCAATTTTTTCTATAGGAGCAGTCTTGGGACAAAAAGAAGGTAACAAAGAGTATTGTATTTATTATATTAGTAAAAAATTACAAGGAGATGAACTTAAGTACACTGTCACAAAGAAAGAGATGTTGGTAGTTGTTTATGTTATCAAAAAATTTAGGCATTATATTATTGGCTATCAAGTCTTTATCCACATAGATCATACCCCCATAAGATACTTAACAAACAAACCTGTAGTTGGGGGGAGACTAGTCAAATGGCTACTCTTGCTACAAGAGTTTGATATAACAATAGTGGATAAGCTAGGGAAAGCTTTAATGAGGTAGCAGATTTTCTGTCTAGATTGCCTACACAAATAGAAGAAGGTGGTGTGGATGACTCTTTTCTAGATGAGATTTTTTTTGTCTCTTACTATCCAAACACCATGGTTTGCTGATATTGCAAATTATTTAGTGGTAGGGAAAATACCATCACATTTCTCTCCTAGAGAATAAAGGCAATTGGTGTATAAAAGATTTCCATATTCTTGGGTAGTTGATTACTTATTCTACACTAGTCTAGATAATATCATGAGAAGATGTATAAGAGAAGATGAGGTCTTTTCCATTTTAATGGCTTTCCATGATGAGCCCTGTGGGGGTCACTTTGCAACCAAAAGAAAACATTTAAGATCTTAACAACATGTTACTATTGGCCAACTCTCCACAAGGATTCAGTAAAGTATATTAGGAGTTGTGACAGATGTCAAAGAATGGGAAAACCAACAAGGATAGATGAAATGCCTTTGCATCCAAAGATAGCACTAGCTCCATTTAACAAATGGGGGTTGACTTCATTGGCCCAATTTCACCAACCTCTAATAACAAAGAGTATATTTTAGTTTGTATAGATTATCTAAAAAATGGGTTGAGGTCAAGGCATTACAGTTTGCAAGAGTGGGAATGTAGCTAAGTTCTTGTATGAAGAAATCTTTACCAGGTATGGAGTACTTAGAGATATTGTAACTAATCAAGGTCCCCAATTTACTTCTGAACTTATTTCTAAATTGGTTGAAGAATATGAAATCAAACATAAGAAGTCATCACCTTATCATCCTAAGACAATGGGTAGGTAGAGGTTGCAAACAAAGAAATTGAGAACATTTTGACCAAAATAGTGCAAATTCACATAAAATATTAGGCATCTAGATTACCCGAAGTAGTGTGGGCCTATAGAACAACATGGAAAATAGCTACAGGTTTAAGACCTTATGAATTAGTCTATGGTAAAACAACAATTCTGCCAATAGAGTTTGAATACAAGACACTTAGGACAATAGTGGAATTATAAATGGATTTGATAGAAACAAAAAAAGAGAGGCTACACAATTTGAATGGATTAGATAAAATTATAGTGGAGGTCATGCATCACATAGAGATCATTCAAAAACAAAGGACTAAATACCATGATCAATTTATAAAGGCCAAAGAGTTCAATGTGGGTGACTGAGCTTTTCTATATGGTTCCAGATACAAAGACCACAAAGGGAACCTATAGTTTAGATGGCTACGACCCTATAAAATCCAACAAGTATTTCCCAATGGGGCAATCAAGTTATAAACTATAGATGCAGTTAGATTCACATTGTTGGTGAATGGACATATATTGAAGATATATAAGAAGTCAACTCAGAAAGAATATTTTCTTTTATCTTTAATGCATCTATATGTTAAAATCAATGGTTCAGATATAGATAATATATCACCAAATAACAACTCAGCAGCAAATACTACCGGTTCTCATAGTGACTCAGTAGATGAGCTACACAACTCACCTCCTGAGGTCACTCAGGTGTAATTTATTATCTTACTACACGTGCACACACAACACAAGTGCCACAATAAGCAACCTTCTTGAATACCGCTCCATTATGCAGTAGGGACCTATAGCATCCTCAATAAAAGTTCAGTTCATGACCTATTAATGAAGGTACCCACAATCACTATCTGTCGAAAAATTCAAAAATTTGTGCCAAATTAATTGTATTTCATCCATAATCATTCCACTTTTCTACACATGTAGCCTTAAGTTGTCATATCATAACATGTAGCTTCATCATCATATTCCACGTCTCCATCACAATTTTTCATGCATTTGAAAAGTCATTTCATAACTCATATACCATACATTTTGCAGCCTTTTCTCATGCCAACCTTTCATTTCCATTACACATTGCAATTAACTAATGTCAAATCACAGTCATGCTACATACACTCTTCCAACAACTTCACATGCACGAAGTTATATTCACATCAATCAACAAGTATGCATATTAAATTTCATAATTAACATGGACCTTCAATACTTTCGTTATGTACTTGCATTAAATTTAGCATGTTTTACATTGATTAAACTTATTTCCACATTCTTTAATAATTCCCTTTGCCTAGTCACATGTATTGAAGTGAGGTCACTTCAAGATTTTAATTTGGGGGGGAGTAGTATATATCCCAAAATTTTGTTTTTACCACCAAAATCTAAACACATAAATACCATATGAACCCTTTTTAATTTCATACCTTTCTGCACCTACAACCTTTTTGTTGTCAATTCCCTAGATTCTGAGCTAATTTGAAATCAATTCAAGATGAGTTAAGCTGATATAGAGGAGAAAGGGATGTAATATATAGTTGCAGTTATAGTGAAAAAGTACATGCAAGTGTAACATAATAGAGAGGGTTTGAAGGTGGTTGAAATTATTTTTTGAGCTGAATTTCCAAAGGTTTGAGTAGAGTTAGGATATTTTCACCATGGGAGGTGATATAATCAAAAGGGAGCCATCAACACACAAACATATATTAGAGGATGGGTTATTTATGCCTATTTTTGCAAGGGCAATATGGTTGGACTACTTGCTAAAATTTATAGACTTTAATGAGGAAATGACAAGGCAATTTGCAGCTACATTACAACATGATGAAGCCACCATGAAGGGATTGAAAGTGGATGCCTCAGAAGCCGCAATTGCAGAAGTGTCTGGTCTACTGAGGAATGGAGATGAATTCCTTGTGAGAGTGAATGTAATAGCTACCAGGGATGAGTTGAGGGAGGTAGGAGAGAATCTTGATTCATCATCACAAGGTACAAAAATATAGTCACTTCCTTGGATATAGGCCTCTTGTTATTCCTATATTATTAAATATATCACCAGTGATGGGAGATAATCCCTTTTGTACACTATGAATTTTAAGTTACTAAGTCATCTTCGTCACCATAGATTGGTAAATATACCTAATTTCCTTTACAATTTGCTAAAAAGAATGGGGTTTGAATACCAGAGAAAGATAAATGATTCAACTTTATCACACTACTACTTGGTAACCTTGCTAGTAAGAAGGAGCCTTAGGGTTTAGCTTCCATAGGTGTCTTGGGAGCACTTTGTAATTTTTAGGGATATTAATCATATTCTGGAGGAACTAGTAGTTCTTGAAAACCTAGATTCACCTGCTGCATCCCTAAGAGACATGCCCCTATTTCATGTTGATATGTGGTGACTGATCATGCAAATACTGTACACTCGTAATGTTAACACATCAAGGATTTTCCCCATTAACACGTCAAGGTTTTCCCACTAACATGTCAAATGAAAAACTGACTTTGTAAAACCCTAATTCTGGAAGCTTCCAAAAAGCTTGTTATAAGTGGTTGGGATGTAAGTTGCGATGTGTGTAGTTCACAAGATTGTAATCTATTTTGCACTGGATAATAAAATCATTGGGTGGCTAAGTTTTTGTGGATGTAGGCCATATTGGGTGAACCACGTTAAATTTTTGTGTTGATATCTTTTGTGTTTTTCTTCATTTTTATTTCTGGGTTATTTAATCTACATATAATTGTTAGTGTTTATTGTGCCAATATTCTTGAACCCTAACAACTGGTATCAGATCCGTGTGTATTTCGGTTGATTGGCAGGAGACCTCTAGATTTGAGTGGGAGTAATGGAAGAAGGTAAATTCAAGGTTGTGAAGTTCAACGACCAAAATGATCAATTATGGAAGATGCAGATGGAAGATTATCTGTATCAAAAGGATCTATGGTGGCCATTACAAGGGAAAATAAAGAAGGAGGCTAATATGTCTGATGAAGAATGGGAGATTCTAGATAGAAAGGCACTGGGAACCATTCGGTTGTGCCTGGCACCATATGTGGCATTCAATATAACAGAAGCAAAGACAACAGAGGATCTGATGGAACATTTGGCTAAATTTATGAAAAACCCTCAACCTCAAATAAGGCATTTCTTATGAATCATTTGTTTAATCTAAAAATGATTGAAGGTGGATTTGTGACAGATCATTTAAATGAGTTTAATGCAATTACCGATCAATTAACTTATGTAAAAGTGAATTTCGATGAAGAGGTGAGGGCTTTCTTGGTTTTATGTTCTTTGCTAAAAAGTTGGAATAACTTGGTAATGACTATAAGTAAATCTTTCTTTGGTTCAAATACATTGAAATTTGATGACGTTGTTGGTGTTATTCTTAGTGAGGAAATGCGACAAAAAAGCACAAGTGAGACTTCAACATCTGGTAATGCTATGACTGTAGAGAACAGGGGAAGAACAAAGGAGAGAGGAAAAAGCCCTACAAATAGTGGGAAGTCACAAGTGAAGTCAAAGAAAGGTAGATCTAAATCCAGAGGAAGACTAGATTGTTGGCACTGTGGAAAGCCAAGACACTTGAAGAAGGATTGTTGGTCTTGAAAAGGAAAAGAAGGAGACAAACAATATGATGACAATAAGGAAGCTAATGTTGTAAGTAATAAGGGGGCGACCCTTTGGTGAAATGGTGGGGCTTCTTGCCTGTAGAGCCAACAACCAAGGTTCAAATCTCATGGGGTTGTTCTCTACCATGTCAACAATGGAGTTTATTTACCCTAGTGTTAAGGGGAAGCTCCTTGGTGAACTAGTGGGGCTTCTTGCCTGTAGTGCCAACAATGAAGGCCCAAACCTTAATATATTTTTAAAAATGTAATAAGAATTGATTCAAGAAAAAACAAAACAAAATAGCGAAAAAATTTCACTCTGCTCTGAAATGTCTCGCAGTTCTTAACTCCTCTTCGCATAGGTTCCTGGGAAAAATGACAATTCTAGATCTTCTTCAGTGATGGATGATCCAATTTTCCATGGCGACTCACATGGATGCATTTTGGGGTCATTGGATGGGTGAGAAACCAGTCTTCCGTCTAGTGCGGGCACTCAATGCTTCGTTCCATGCCCTAATTCAACTAATTTGTCCCTGCAATGCACGAATGGCAGCTCACTTAATTTTTGGGGGGCTTTATGCCATGGCACCCTAGACAATAAAGGGCTTGTAATGGTTCATAAGAAGTAGGCAATTCACAGTCCGTTCCTAACCCCTAGTACACTTCTTCCAATATCGCGCCCCTTTCACTGTCTGTCACTCTGCCTTGGTTCCAGAAATAAGTCTAGACAGATTCATTGCTGATAGGGAAGATTATCTCCAGAACCATGCTCTCATCTGCAAATTGTTGAAGACATGGCCAAATTTGCATGATTTGCACTCCTGGATCTGCGACAACTAGAAAGAGTTCATGGAAGATGAAATCAACATTTATCCCTGTGCCAGGTTGTTTTTTATCCTAGAATTTGAGTCTCAGAGAGATAGAGAGTTGGTTCTAAAGGCTGGTCCTTGGTTCTTTCGAGGTGATTTTCTTTGCATTAAGCCCTAGTTTCCTACCTTTGATCCTCAAACAAAATCTTTCTCTTCTGCATTTTTTTGGGTGCGTCTTCCTTATCTCCCCTTGCAGTTTTGGGAAATCGATTGCTTGAAATCCATCGACAATGGTTTGGGAAAATATCATTGTGTATCAGATGAAACAATCAATTATGAATCCTCTACCTATGCTCGCATATGCATTGAAATGGATGTATCTAAAGGTCTTCTGTAAGAGATTTCTTTGAAAGTCGGTAAAAGATGTTGGAGACAACTTGTGGATTATGATAAAATTCCTTTCAGGTGTCGAAGTTGCTTCTCAGTTGAACATTTCACCTCCCAGTGTAGAAAGAAGCAGTTGCACGAGCAGGCTAAAAATTCAAATAATCAACCCACATGGTGGGTCGGGGCTGAATCACACCACTATACTATTCCACCTAATGCGAAGCCTAAATCCTCTCCTTCTAAATCTCTTCATGCTACTAATCTAGTGGCTCACTCATCCCGGTCTCTTGCTCCCCAAGATCCAATGCAAAAGATGAAGGAAGGTAATGGTAACGATGAAAGCACTTTAGAGGCCTCCTCGATTTCTCTGTAGCTTTCATAGTCAGTCTATAATGAGATCCCTGATGTTCTGCCCCATACAACCATTTGCAACGTTGATGTGAAAAATAGGACTGGTTGTGTTATTCTGGCTTCCTCCTCTGAGATTGAGCTAGATTGGACTGAAGTAAGGCAGAAGAAATCTCCTCCCTCTATAGGAATGACATTAAGATCTGCAAAGAAAAGGATTTAATGAATATTTTGTATGAAGTAGGTTTGGACAACCTATTTTGGGCTGGTTTGTACTGCACCCCTAAAGGATAGGGCATGCATTAATGGTCATTTTTGGATTCATATATTTTGGGAGATGTCCCCTTGACATTACTTAACTATAAAAAAAAATGTTGCAAGTAATAAATTGCAGGATGCTTTAATTTTGTGTTTAGATAATGTTAATGATTCATAGGTAATAGATTCAGGGGCTTCATTTCATGCCACACCCCATAGGAAATAATTTGTAGATTATGTTCAAGGTGATTTTGGATAGGTATATTTGGTTGATAATGAACCTTGTCAGATTGTTGGAAAAGGAAAGATAAAAATCAAGTTGTAGAATTGAAATGAATGGTTGATAGAAGAGGTAAGACATGTTCCAAATTTGAGAAGAAATTTAATTTTTGCAGGACAAATAGGTAGTGAAGGTTGCATAGTTACCTTTTCAGACAAAGTATGGAAGGTCACTAAAGGTGCATTAGTAGCTGCTAAAGGTGAAAAGGTAGGCACATTATATTTTTGTAATATTAATACTTACTCTACCTTAGCTTCTATAGAAAAGGTTGCTACTGAGATAGTTATAGCACTTGCTATAGGGGCATAAATAGAATTGTGGAACCATAGACTTGGACACATGAGTGAGAAAGGGATGAAGATCCTTCACTCCAGAAAGTTGCTACCAGGTTTGAAGCAGATTGACGTGGAGTTCTATGAAAATTGTGTTTATGGAAAACTGAAAAGAGTTTGATTTCTTGAAGTTGGGAAAGAGAAGAAGAGTGAGAAATTAGAGCTTGTGCATTCAGATGTATGGGGACCAACTCAAGTATCTTCTCTTGGTGGCTCTTGTTATTATGTTACTTTTATTGATGATGCAACTAGGAAAACATGGGTGTATTTCCTATAACAAAAATTAGAAGTATTTGAAACTTTTAAAAAGTGGAAAGCTTTGGTTGAGAATGAGACATGAAAAAAGTTGAAGTGTCTCTAATATGATAATGGAGGCAAGTATTGTAGTAGAGAATTTGAAAATTAATGTTCATACAATGGAATATGAAGGAAAAAAATGGTTCCTGGAACCCCACAAGAAAATGGTGTGTCTAAGAGGATGAATAGGACCATTATGGAGCATGCAAGGAGCATGAGGTTGCATGCTGGACTAGCCTTAAACTTTTGGGAAAATGTTGTACATATCACTATTTATTTAATAAACAGGGGACCTTCAAATCCTTTGGATGGTGGCATTCTAGAGGAGGCATGGATGGGTAAAAAGGTAAACTATTCATTTATGAAAACCTTTGGTTGCGAATATTTTTTCCATATTGATATTGAAAATAGAACCAAGCTTGAGGCTAAGTCTAAAAAATATACCTTCATTGGATATGGAGTAGATGAATTTGGTTATCAATTATGGGATTATGAAAATCATAAAATCATCAAGAGCAAAGATGTTATATTCAATGAGAAGGTCATGTATAAGGATCAATTGTAGGAAAAGAAGCATGAACATGCCGAAAAGGAATATGTGGTGTTGGATGAGATTCCAAAAAATAAAATGCCAGTGGTACCTGATGCTCAGCTATAACAAGTTATCTCACAAACTCCTGCAAGTGTTAGACATTCTACAAGGATAACTAGACCTCCAAAAATATTTTCTCCATCATTATATTCTATATTATTAATTGATTCTAGTGAACCTAAAGGTTATGAAGAAACAATGTAGGTAGATACCAAAAATCAATGGGAGCTAGGCATGAAAGAGGAAATGGATTCCTTGCTACAAAATCAGACTTGGGACTTAGTCCAATTGCCTGCAGGTAAAAGAGCATTGCCAAATAAATGGGTTTACAGGTTGAAGGAAGAAGATGGAAGCAAGAAAATATATAAGGCCAGAATCATGATAAAAGGTTTTGCATAGAAAAAAGGTATAGATTTTGATGAAATATTTTCTCCAGATCTAAAGATGGCTTCTATTAGAGATATTCTAAGTCTTGTGGCTACAAAAGACTTACATCTTGAACAACTAGATGTGAAAATAACATTTCTCCATGGGGATTTGGAAGAGGAAATATACATGCAACAACCACAGGGATATGAGGTCAAGGGTAGGGAGCAATTTATGTGTAGGTTAAAGAAGAGTTTGTATGGCCTGAAGCAAGCACCTCGATAATGGTATTTGAAATTTGAGTTTTATGGCTGAACAAGGTTATAAGAGATGCCATTCTGATTATTGTGTTGATTTTAAGAAATTGGATAATGGCAGTTATATCTTGCTACTTTATGTTGATGGCATGCTTGTTGCCGGGTCTAACATGCAACATATTAATGAACTTAAGCATAAATTAGTAAATTCATTTGATATGAAGGATTTGGGTGCATCAAAACAAATCCTTGGTATGAGGATCACATGGGACATGACAAACAAAAAATTATTTTTGTCTCAAAGTGAGTATGTAGAGAAGGTGGTGAAAAGGTTTAACATGTAGAATGCAAAAGCAATTAGTACACCTTTTCCTAGTCATTTTAAGTTGACTAAGGAGATTTTTCCAAAGACACAAGAGGAGGAAGACAAAATGTCTAAGATACCATATGCATCAGTTGTTGGTAGTTTGATGTATGCAATGGTATGCACAAGGCTTATATTGTTGTAAGAGAGGGGGACCAACCACGTCAAGGCTCCAGGTCATGGAGAGCCAAGAGTGGAGGGCTACCCTAACTTGCCTCACTCTAAAGGGGTGTTTTAGATAGAGGTTGAGAATGATGAGGACTATAAAGTACTTTTGTCACTCTTTAGACCCAAAATCTAAGTTTAGGCTAGGCGAGCTAGTTTTCAGAGTCGATACTGTACCTCAAACAACTCTCTGTTTGAGGATGTCAATGCAGTTATGGGATGACAGTGCAACGTGTTGGCATCTCTTGGGCATGCTAGAATTTGTATGGCCAAAAAATAGAAATTACAGTATACACTACCAAAAAAAAACTAACAACCTAGCTATTTATTCTTAAATGAAAAAACAAAATAATAAAGTACAAAAGTTATAAACGAAGATGATAAAGTAGATAGATAAAGGCTAGAGTGATGAAGATGATTTCACTAATGCGCTAGTTCGCTAGTTATCTCCAAATGCACGTTCACCTACACACAAGAAAAAGGGGAAAATGTTGGGGCTGTATAGGGTTTTTCCTCAGTCAGACCCTCGTTTTGGTGTTTCAACCTCCATGGACATCCAAATAGCAACAAAGTAGATATATGCGATAAAGAAGTAAAGAAAGTAGGAATTGCAATAAACACTACAAAATAGTATAATGCTACTCAACCAAATCATAAAGGAGAGGAGTGAAATGTTACCACCTCCACCCAAAAGCTCACTAGCCAATGGTGGAGAATGTGGACTTGGCAAGGTCACCACAACCTCAACTATGATGAAGGGAGGTCTCATAATATTCCAAGCCCATGCTGCTATGGCTTGCTTCACACTTGCTATGTGGAGTTGATGGAGTGCTACTACTGCAATGGAGTGTTGAAGTGTTGGAGATGCTTGAGAATTACAAGAGGATGTGAAAAGAGATGGATTGAATTGCTAGAGAGAGAAAAGAAGATGAGTTGAATAAAGAATGGATCAATTTTAAGGAAGAATGAGCAAGAATAAGGATTTTTTCGGGTTGGTTGGTCGAAGAGAAATGTTACAATTCATCCCCAATTGGGAGTGTAATGCCTCTGCCAACTTTAAACGTAGGAGTCCATCAAGGATGGTAGCATGTCGTGCGAATGTCTGTGCACCACACACACATCCCCAAAAAAAACTCCTTCCGACACAACAGACAGATGTCAAGTGGAAGGAAGGTAGTTGGGTGATGTGGAATTTCACCTTCGGATTTGATTTTCTAAGGTGAGGATGTGCGAAAGGGGAATTTACATAAGGGCTGCAAATTCGCTCCTATACAATTGCACATGCAATGGGAGTTGTGAGCAGGTATATGAGAAATCCATGAATGGAACATTGGAATGCGGTAAAATGGATTCTCCGATATTTGAGAGGTACTACTTCAAAGAAATTATGTTTTTGAGGAACAAATTCTACTCTAAAAGGATATGTTGACCCTGATCTGGTAGGTGATATTGATAGCAGGAGGAGTACTATAGGGTATGCTTTTATTGTAGGAGGTACTACAGTTAGTTGGATTCAAGATTGCAAAAGTTTGTTGCATTTTCAACCACTAGAGCTGAGTATATTGTTGCTACCATGGAAGCCAACAAGGAGATGATTTGGTTACAATTTTTTCTAGAGGAATTGGGACAACAACAAGAAGATAGCCCTTTGTACATTGATAGCCAAAGTGCCATTCATCTTGCTAAGAACTCAAATTTTCATTAAAAAACTAAGCATATACAACTCAGATACCACTTCATTTGATTAGTTTTGGAGGATGGGCAGTTGAAGCTGGAGAAAATTCACACAAGTGAGAATCCTACAAATATGTTCACAAAGGTAGTTACATGGGAAAAATTGATTTCCTCATCAATTTTTGTTGGCCTTCCTACCCGTAGTAGAGGTGAACCAGAGGAGCAAAGTGTGCAAGGATCACCACATGCAACAACTAACTAGCCTACAACAAAAGAAACCCCAACTTCCTCTAGAACACCTAAAACCAAGAAAAGGAGAGGTAGTTATTCTTCCATGCCTTTAAGGGTGCAAAATAAAAAAGATACCCAAAAAAAGAAATCTACACACCAAGGTGTTCAGGCTGCTTGAAGAAGAAAGCTGCCATGAGAGGAAGCATTGAGAAACCAGAGGAGGAAACAAGGGATCGAGAACAAAAAGAAGAAGATGTTGAAATATTAGGTATTGATTCAAAATTCAATGATAATGTGTTTGAGAATGTATATGTACCTACAAAGAGAAAATGGTATATATCTACTACCTTTGAGTCAAATTTAGAGGATATTTTTGTTGCCAATAAAACCAGGAAGAGAACCCCAGTTAGCCCTGATAGTGAGGGTTTTTAATACACAAGGGGTTGGAGATGAGCAGTTTTTAAAGGATAAGGAGATATTTTTAGAAGAAAGAAATGTTAGGAAAGCATTGCAAGAAGCCTTAGAAAGGATCAAATAGTTAGAGGAACTAGTACAAACTTATGAGAAAAGGGACAAAGAAAGGGAAATGAAGATACAAGAGTTGGAAAAAAATTTACAAACATATGGACATGGGACCAAGTTAAACCTATTGGCATAGCTTGCCCTGGTCAAAGCAAGGAATAAGGAGCTTGCAGCAGAAAATAGGAGGCCCCATACTATAAAAACTCCAAATTATCATACAACCCTATCCCTAGGATATCAATTATGGAAGGTTACTCAAGAGTTTTCTAAACGGAGAGTGAACTAGAAAAAGGAGAAAGACACAATCATTCCAGAACATACTAGAATACTTGAGGGTAAGGATATATAATTAAAGAGGTTAGCAGTTAAGGTAGAAGAGGTAGCAGATAAAGTTGCCTAGATTTTCAGATGCAGACCCCCAACTAGAACCTATGCTCTATTTTTACAAGAAAAATTCTTAAGTTTCTAGTTCAGTAAACTGATAAGTAACTAGCCAGCTTCCATGAACATGAAATTTGATTTTTTGAATATTTTTTTTGATGTCACATCAGAGGAATAGGATCAATTATGTGAATATTATTTACATAATTATGTAGTGCCAGAGGATACATAATGGAATCCCTTGATGTTTGTAGGGGATTTAGAATTGAGAGCACTAGCATCCTATTTCAAAAATGAAAAAAATTTAGGGGAGAAATTATGGAAGAATACATGTAGAGAGAAAAATTAATTGCTATTCTAATAAGGAAGGAATCCAAGAAACCTGATATGATCATAGAAGAATGGATAGAACTTTTGGATCACAAAGGTATAGGCAGAAAGATTATGAGTCTAAGAATGAAGGACTATAGAATGATGCATATATTAATGGTTGGACTTGTTCATCATTGTTACAAGTATGTGCAGGAAAGATGGGATAGCTTAACACCCGAGCTATAGAGAAAAGAGCCCCATTCGATCTACAATTTTATGGAAATGCTTGAAAGGAAACACATATATATGGATGTTGCTCAGGACAAAGGAGTTGAATGGGTACCACTAACTTTTCAGCCATCGATACTTTTTATCCAGTACCACACTAGATGGGAAATAAACATGAGGAATGTGAGAGGGATGAGATTAATAGAATGAGAAGACTTGCATGTTACAAAGTATTTTATTTGAAGTAGGTCAAAGGAGTGGACATTGTTGCAGACTTTAGAGAGATTACCCTACACTACAACCTCCAACCCTAGCTAATTTTCTTGAGGACAAGCAAAAGGGTAGTTGGGGGGAATGATGAGCCCATACATTAGTTAGTTTTCTTATGTTTTAATGCAATTTTATAGACATTACCAAGAAATTTATCCTATACATGTTCATACACTATGCTATCTTTTATACTTATTATGCAACCTTGAATCTACTTTAAAGTATATGGAAATATGATTATGAATGTGATGGTTAATGCATAATTTATGTGTGGATATGTATGAAATGTGATTGATATTTGTGCTTATCTATGGTTTTTATGATTGTCTGCATGTTTTGTGAACTAACTGTTGTAGCAAGAGGAGGTGGAATGTAACCCACAACAATTGCAAGGTGCAACCTGCAGCCAAAGGAGATCCTAGACAACAAAACAAGGGAGGTTCCAGAATAAATGAAGCACAAAGAATACAACATGGAGGCACTTAATGAAGATATTTTTGCATAATTATGATGTCCAATGAAGACACTAGAGGAAAATAACCCTGTTATAATTGGGGTTCTAACATAATTGATTTGAGAATTCAATGTGCTAGTTCTGTTGCAACAGAGTCACAATCCTATTTGGACTCTTCTTCCTTTTCAGTTGTAGTTTAGATTACTGAGTCATTATCACGCTTTGATATCCAAGGAGTGGTGATTAATGGTTTTAGTTTAGAGTCTTGTTTCAATAAACTCCCCCGTGCGTATATGTATAGCTCAATGATTGAGGTTTTAGGAGTTAGTCAGTTAATGGGTTTTTGTTCCAGAGCAAATATAGTTGCTAGATACTTTTTAGTTAGTTGTTATTCCTTATGCAGACAATGTTTATTGTTCACTCATGATTTCAATAAATAAGATATATTAGTAGAATCTTATGTGATCTTTTGGAATTGTGCAATGAATGGTTTGAGTTATCATGATTGTGTTAATATAAGAAGTTAGATTTGGTTAGATTAGTGAAGACAACCACCTGAGCAAGGGCCACTCAAGGTAACTTTCCTTCACTCCATTTCTTGTTATTTCATTTATATTTTAGTAGTTACTTCATAAATGCAAGTTGTGTTAAATAGATTCTTTATGTTACAGTCATTAATGGATTCATGAATAATTCTTGTTTCTCAATTATACAATAATTGGTCGAGTGTGTTGTACTCCAGAGTATAGTGTAGGTTTAGGTATTGGTTCAGTTAATTTCTAGCATTCATATCTAAACAGTAATTAGTTAGTCTTATACTGTAGGTACCCGTAGCAATAGTGCCAACTTTACTTTCTTCACTATTTTGCAGTTTTATGATTTTTGAACAAGTGTAGCATTTGTAATAGGATGAATTAGATAATCTTAAGTCTTTGAAAGCACATAGTGTGCCAATACCATCAAAATCTTACTATCCCTAGCCGATAATTCAATGAAGGTCTTTCCAAAGGTTTAAGTGGATTGTTCAGCTAGGTTTTCCCTTTGAATTATGTGATTACCACCAATTTTACTAGACATTAGTAGGGACTCTACACTAGTATCCTTATTACTCTCATTTTGTTGGTATTTATTAAGCTTCTCTTGTAAATATCTTATCCTATGTAAGGCCTCTTGCAACTCCTTGCTTACATTCTTTCCTTCCAAAAGAAACTCTTTTTCTTTTTCTAAAAAAAATTCTTCTTCCACCTCCTTTGATAGTACAAACCCTTCTTCTAAAATAGGACTTCTTGGAGGTTTATTTTTCTTCTTATCCATGAAAATATCTTTTGAATTTGAATCAAAAGTGATACTCATATACAAAGGCTGAAAAATTGGAGTTTTTGTGTTACTATCAAGAATCTTTTGTTTATCAGAATCTGTATCAATTTCTACCACAACAATATTTTCTTGTTACTTTTTAGCCTTTCCTTTTATAGGTCATTTTATTCTTAGGTGATGCGAATATCTCCTTGGTTGTGTGGACCTTCTTTGTTTCTTCACAGGTTTGGAAGTAGAGGCCACACCTTTTTTTTCTTTGGCTTCGAAGGGCTCTTGAAAGATGCAAGGACTTATGTAGTTCTTTCTACTACAGGTTGCTCCCTGGAAGCTACAGGTTGAGTTTCCTTCTCTTCCCATTTTGAATGATCCTCTATGTTGTAGGTAGGCAAGGCAATAAGGGAACCAGAGGGTATGTTCCCCTCTACTGCAACCATAGAAGGTTCTCATATTTCTTTCTCTATACCTATTTCTTCTTCATTTTTTCTTAGAAGAATATTGTTAACATTGTTGCAGGCTAGAAAATCCTCCCAAGATATGTTGGGGAATTGGATTCTAAGGCTTCTTTTAACCAATAGAGTAATCAAACAAAAATGTGAACGGGTAGATTGAATTTTTTCTTTTTTTATTCAAATGACATTCTTTTTAATAGATTGTACAAAACAATTGGGTACATTCATAGTTCTTTAATGGCATAAATGGCTAAGAAACTTGAAATGTACAATATATAAAAGTGATTTCCTGCCATCGCAAGTCAAGTATTTAACAATATATGATGCAACTGAAGCCGAGAGCCAGGGTAAAGAGAGGAATTTTATACCTTGGGATGTAGAATATAGGTTATCTCTAGGCATCAAAAACTCATTTTTGGTAGCAATTGCATCTTCCCTTACTAGGAATTCCTCTCATATTTGTGGCAGCCCTGGCACTTCTACTATGGCTATCTAAAAAGCATCAACCGTTAATCCTCTTATAATGGCTTCATCATTTTGTAGGGTATTTAAAAATTGCTAAGTCATAAGCTCATTGTACTCCATAAGCCTAAGAAAGTAATCCAACCAACTTGCCTACTGGAAAATTGGCAAGCATTTTCTATCTTCGAATAACAAATTGTGTGCTGCAGGTTCTCTTCTTATAATGTATCCCCCCATTGTTACTATTTAACTACCTCTATCACCTTCTTCTTTTGTACTCTATTCTTGAATAACCTATGCTCAACTCTGTGGCTCTTATATTTATGCTTTCGATACTACAATTTCTTTGTGATAGACAAAAGGAAGTGAAGGAGTTTAAAAATGGTTTCTAATAGGTTGTGTGATAACAATAAAAATATTTTGGCTTCCTCCCCCAACTTAATTATGTTATTTTTCCTCAAATAGCAGGTATGGGAAGGTCGAGAAGGATAAGTATAAAGCATTTGAATTATGAAACATGAAATTGTGAATGTATGCATGAATATAAATGTATATGAAATCAATAGTATTAAATGTTAATTATAGATAGTTAACACAAAGAGTACATGTGATCATGTCATGAGTGGAAATTTGGTGTGTGTGAAGATGACTAAATGACACCATGTAACACAGTAAAAAAAATTGAAATGATAGGATGTAATGGAGAAGTACCGTAGGTTGTCATACATGAAAAAGTAACTTAGCATGAGGTATAACACATGATGAAGAATGGTGAGTGGTGAATGAAAGGTTGTAGAAAGTATGTGTGATGGAATAGTGGAATTTATTGATGCTTGTATGTGTGATATAATGAATTTATTTCATGATATGAAGGTAAGTGGTGGTGGCTACAAGTATGGATGAAACACAATGTGGCAGGTGCTACATGCAGCTGAAGAATCGGGTCCTATGTAAATGATGTGCCTCGGGGCTTGTTGCTATAAGTCTTGTGAGCTTCTATTGTAGGTTCAGAGAAATAAAGGCTATTGATTTTCACTTGTGCATGTGATAAGTGTTGTAGAAACATACCTGGGAAATATTAGTAGGCAAGTTGTTTGGCTCATCTACTAAGACTTCATCTAATGTAGTGCTTGTGTCTATTGATGGATCATGTAATTATTTTTCGAATTGATCTTGTAGAGTGCATAAGAAATAATCCTTTTGTAGTGGCTTGTTGTAAAGTTTCAATTGGTGCCCATTTACTAAGAGTGAAAATATTATTGCATCAATAGTTGTTTGTAGAATTGCTCCATTAGGAAAAACATTTTGTATTTCATATGGATCGAGCCACCTTATTTGTAGCTTTCCCTTATGGTCTTTATACCTCGAATCATAAAGCAAGGCCTACTCACCCATTTTGAACTATTTTATCTTGATGAATTGGTCATGCCATAACATCCTCTATTTTGTATCATCTTAGTTTGATGAATTATTTCCATACGTATCTCATCTAAAGCATTGAGATTATGCAACCTCTCTTTTTGTGCTACAAATATATCTATTCCTAGTTGCATTGTTGTTCAGAGAGTCTTATATTCAAAATCAATTGGAAGTATGACCTTCTTTCCATACACCAATTCATATGGTGTGAAGCCTGTTGTGGTTTTCTAGGTTGTCCTATAAGCCTAAAATTCTTCAGATAGCCTTGTTGTCCAATCCTTCTTGTGGAGTTATATTATTTTTGTGAGAATACTATCTATTTCTCTATTAGTAACTTTCACTTGTTCATTAGCTTGAGGCTGGTAAGGTGTAGATTTCCTGTGTTTGATCTCATATTCTTTTTCTAATTTGTTGATCAAATCTAAAGTAAATTGAGGCCCTTGGTATGGTACTATTTCCATAGGGATACCATATCTTGCAAAGATATCTTCATAGAGAAGCTTAGCAACATTTTCATCCCTTGCAAATTGTAAAGCTTTGACGTCCACCCATTTTGTAAGGTAATTTGTACATACCAAGATATATTCCTTGTTATTTGATGTTGGGGCTATGGAACCAATAAAATCCAATCCCCACTTGTCAAATGGTGCAATGACTAGTTGGGGTTGAAGTGGCACTTTATCAGTCTTAGTAGGTCATCCCATCCTTTGGCATCTATCGCACCTTCTTGTGTACTTAACTAAATCCTTGAGAAGTATAGGCCAATAGTAACCATCATTCAATATTTTGAGAGCCATATTTTTTGCTAAAAAATGTCCTCCACAAGGTTCATCATGGCATGTCTTCAAAATTTCATAGACTTGATCCTTCCCGATGTACCTTCTCATTATATTATCAGGCCCTATATAGAATAGTCAACTACCCATGAATAAGGAAAAATTATATCAACTAGATGTCTCTTTTCCCTTGGTGAGAGATGTGGTGGTGTTTTACCTGCAACCAAATAACTGGCTATGTCTGCACACCAAGGTGTATGCACAAAAAGGGAAAATAAGTGTTCACTAAGAAATGAATCATCCACAATATCCTCTATTGATTTTTTTGTCAATCTTGAAAGAAAATCTTCTACTACGTTAGCCTTCCCTAGTTTATCCATAATTATGATATCAAATTCTTGTAGTAGTAATTACCATCTTAAAAGTCTACCTCCAACCACTGGTTTATTCATCAAATATCTTATTGTTGTATGGTTAGTGTGAATGAAGACATAGTATTTTGTGATGTAGTGTTTGAACTTATTGATGGCATAGACCATTGCCAATATTTCCTTTTTAGTGATTGTGTAACTGAGATCTGCACCTTGAAGATTCTCGTTGATATAATAGATGGAATATTTCAAGTTTCCTTCTTTCTATCTAAGATAAATCCTATTGCAAAATCAGATGCATTAGTATGTATATGAAAAGGTGTTGTCTAGTTTGGTCCTCTCAAGACTAGAGTCTTAGTAAGTGATGCTTTGAGGGCTTCAAAGGGATTTTGGAAATCAGGGGTTCAGTCACATTCTACATCTTTAGATAAAAGAAAAAAATAGTGGTGTAGTAATATTATTGAAATATTGAATAAACCTCCTATGGTAACCAGCATGACCAAGGAAGCTTCTAACATCTTTTTTATTTTGAGGAATAGGCAGGTTGGAGATCACTTCAATCTTTTTTAGGTCTACTTGTATTCCCTTTCCCAAGATCACTCCTTCAATCATCACAATGAAACATTTTTCATGACTCAAGGAAAGGTTGTGATCTTGACATCTTTGTAACACTTTCTCCAAATTAGTCAATGCTTCATCATAAGTATTTCCATAGGTTGTAAAGTCATCCATGTAAATTTCCATGGAATCATGAGAAAAGTTTGAAAATATACTTAAGAGTGCCCTTTGAAATGTGGCAGGAGCATTGCATAAGCCAAATGACAAGACATAATATGCATGTGTGCCCCATGGATAGGTAAAATTTGTATTGTTTTGGTCCTCTAGAGCTATTTTGATCTAATTATACCCACTTAACTCATCTAGTTGTAGGGGAGTGGTCAGAATGATTAAAGTGTGACATATCTAGAGAAGAATGGAGGCAACCATTGATGGGTCAACTATGAGTCACTACAAGCACACCAAATAAGATGACTGAAATGAGTTTGTTCTGAGTAAGAGTAACTTGTGATGTCACATTTCCTATGAAACACGTCTCTATCATTATGGTTAATTGTTAGGGAAGAGTTCTAATTTAGTTTTTCTACTTTTCAATTATGGTTTTTTGTTACAAAACTAAGTCCTCTCCCTATTCTTGAGGGAGAGTGGACAAAAAACATTATGGTTTTGTTTTCAGTCCTAGGATAACTAAGACTCCTCTAGACCCTATATAGTGGGATCTGCTATGAGGAGAAATTATAGTTAGTTATCCAAATTTTTTTATCATTGTTAGTTTCCTATTATTAGTTGAATAATGAACATGTATTGCTGAATGAGAAATCTTGATTAGATTGTTGTACAGTTCAAAGTTTCTATGCAATAAAGGAGTTAATTTAGCATTATGATTTGTTGATTAAGTAGTAAGTGTTGATATATGTTGTGGAAGAAACAACTCAAGCAAGGGCTACTTGAGGTACTACTATCCACTCTATTTTTATGTTATTAGATTAGTACATGCATTGTTGAATTAAAATAGTTTCTAGTTACATGCATGCGAAGTTCATGATTCTATAATTGAATTAGATTATGTAGTTTAAATGTTTGTCTCATACTCCTGGAGTGATTAGTCATACTCCTGGAGTGATTAGACATAGTTTAGTCTTACAATTTATTAGTCACAGTCCTAAGTGATAAGTACCTGTGGCACATGTAACAATTTATGTTTATTTCCCTATTTTGCGAGTTAACATTTTATTTCCTTTTCTCCCTTTTTTGATTTTTTGTACATGTGTAAATCACCTATACTCACTAATATAGGTCATGTGAAATCTATGAATGTACACATTGTGCCAACACTATAAAAAGCTTATGAAGTCCTAGTTGATCATTAAATGAAGCCTCTCATAGAAGATGAACTATTCAATTAGGAAGTCATCCTCTAAATTGTGTGTCCATCTGTAGCACCAAGTTAGTAAAACAATAGAGAGGCCCTATATTTTTGGTTTCATTGCTAGGGATGGTACTAAGTTTAGGATTCTAATGTGTATTTCCAATTCTTTTCAAGCTTTCCTAGTTTAGTAACTTCATTTTCAACATTAGGGTAACTAGATTTTAGCCATCAACACAACATGGGTTACTAACAATGTGTAGGAACCGCTGAATGACAAAGTTACAAACATTTCATGTGGAGGCAAAGAGACACTTTGGGAAGATTTCTCCCTTTAGCACACAAAGTATTGTAGGATACTGGTGAATACAGTGAATAGAGAGAGGGTATTCCAGAAGAAGAATCATCCCCGACACTAGTACCTACACAAAAAATAGAGGAGACATACCGCATACACATTAGCATCATAGCTAATGCAAAAAACAAACTCACCAGAGCATGTAACATTTGAGTTCCCTATAACCAACCAAGAGAGAGTTGTTTCCTTGAAGAATATACCTCCTTCAATACTACCTGTCTTCTATGGGCTGGTTACAGAGGAACCAAACACCTTTCATTTTGAGTTTGATGTGCTATGAAAAAGTTATGACTATACAATAGATGCTCATAGACAAATTATTTCCAACAACACTGAAAGATGCTACTCTTAGATGGTTCATGGGGTTGGGAAGAGATGATGTTCTCAATTGGAACACAATGAAGAAAAAATTCCTAGAGAAGTACAAAGATTACTATAGAGGCATAGACAGAAAAAGGGATGACATCTTTAGGATATCATAGAAGGAAGATGAATCTTTAAAATATTTTGTTGAGAGGTTTTAGTTCTACCTCAAGAAATCTCATTAAAATAGACTTTGATGAATCCCTAAAATTTGTAATCTTAAGAGGAGTTAATGAGGACTGTATGGATGCACTTAACCTCATCGAGGTAGGCGACATCTCATAGTTACCATTTGAGGAGATCTACAAAGCATGTAGAAACTATTCAAGGTCTTTCACCAAGAAGGTTAGAGGAGACAAGACATCTTCCATCAACAAATCAACCACTGTAGTCTCAAGGGTGGAGTTAAGAAATCTTCTATCAAACATGAAGGAAGATATCATAAGACACTTGGATGCATAATTAGATACCCTTCACATCAAGAAAAATCAAGATGAATCGGAAGCAACCCTCATAGAATACTGCCCACACTGTAGACAAAAGAAGATCAATTGCAAGTGCAAGAAGGTGGCTAGTATTTACAAAGATAAGCAAGGGACATCATAATTTCATGCATTGGAAGGTGAATATGGTCAAGTGTTCTACATAGCTCAATACAAACCATGGCAGCCAAGATAAGGTATGCCTCAAGATCCCTTGAGTTATAACATGTCATTTCCAGTCAATAATGTAAATTTCCCTAATTCAAAACCTCAATCTTGGACCAATGTGTAAAAACCACAATGGTCAATACCTCAATCCAATTAGAATCAAAAACAAAAAAAAATATGGCCACCACAAAATTACCAAGGACCTAATTATAATTCATAATGGCCACCCCAATAATATCAATGGAAACCTCAATGGCAAAGAGGAAAGTAATGGAAAAATAAAAATCCCAACTATCAACAACCATAATAGCCCTTGCAGCCACAACAACAAGCCATAATGCTAAACCCTTCAAAAACTACACCAAATCCACTAAGAGCACCTCAATTATTAGCACAACCTACACCTAACCTAAATAATAAGCCTATCCAATAGGCTTATACTAATGACACCATACAATACCCCACTAATGGGGTTGAGGTGAGTGATGTACACCTTAGATCAGGGAAGTTGTTAGTTGGGCCTTCATCTCATCGTATCATTGAACTAGTTGATGAGGAACTCCCAAAAGAGCCCATGGATAAACAACCTAAGGAACCTAAGTCAAATCAAGTCAACCCAACAATCATAAGTCTAGAGCTTCCATTCCCTGAAAGATTAACAATCCAAAAATATCATTCACAAGATGAAACTCATCTATTGGGACAACTCCAAGATGTTTACATCAAAATACCCCTCATCCAGGTCTTTAACAAAGTACCCATTTATACCAAAATAGTGAGTGAGTTGTGCCTCAAAAAGTCAGGCAGGAAGTGTAAGGACCCTCAGACTATACATGTATTAGGACAACTTGTAGAAATTATGTTGGGAAACATAATTGTCCCCAAGTATGCAGACCTTGGGAGCCCTGTAGTGGATGTCCAAATCAATGGAACTCTCATTACAATACCTTAATTGACCTTGGGGAAGCCATTAATGTAATGAAAAAAGAAAAATGAAATTATTTCAACTAATGGAGCTTAGACTAACACCTATTGTGCTACAATTAGCAGATAGGTCTACAGTCAAGCCAAAGGGAGTCATAGAAGACTTGGTAATAACATTGGACTCATGGGAGTACCATGCAGACTTTATGGTGTTGCAGCCTAAAGATAATCTTGTAGGATATCCCCTAATCTTAGGAAGACCTTGGTTGGCAACTATAGATGCCTTTATAGGTTGAGTCTGGTAACATGATCATTTCCAATAGAAATGTGACTAAGAAACTAGTCCTCTATCCACCTACTTGGCCACATACAAATTTGGAGCAAATTGCATGGCCTACACTAGATGAGGAAGACCAATACTCCTTACAAACTTTGGTGACTATTGAACATAGTCCCTTGTTAGAAAACCAAGATAAAGATGAAAATATTGCAAACATTATGCAGAACAATTATGGCAGGGACCTACAGTAACACGATTGTCTAACATGTTTGCATGACCCCCTGCAAAACATAATTCTATCCAATACATCTGATTTTGTATCTCAAATTTTCCATATTTTATTGCCACATCACTATATCCCAAATATAGCAGGTCTTGACATTTCATTTGTTGAAACATCATCCTTGAATTTAGAGATTATGCCAAACAAGACATTAAATGTAACACAACCAATTGACAGTTGCACAACTGTCATCACCGTTGAATGTACAACAACATTTTCATGGGATTACTATGACATGAAGGGCATCGAACCAAACTTGTGCATGAATTTGATTTACATCAATGAAGGCTATAAACTAGTTAGGTAACCACAAAGGAGAATGAACCCTACAGTCTATGGCATAGTTAAAGCTAAATTATAAAAGTTGTTGGATGTAGGATTCATCTATCAAATCTCTGACAGTCAATGGGTGTATCTACTAGTGATTGTGCATAAGAAAGGAGGAAAATGGAGAGTGTATGTAGACTATAGTGAGTTGAATGCAGCAACTAGGAAAGACCACTTCCCCCTTCCTTTCATCAACCAAGAACTAGATTCACTAGTAGGCAACAATTACTTCTCCTTTTTGGATGGCTTTAGTGGGTATAATTAGATTAAGATAGCCCCAAAAGACCAAGACAAGACTACCTTCACATGCCCTTGGGGTACATATTCCTACTTTGTCTTGCCATTTGAGCTATGTAATACACCTGCCACCTTGCAAAGGGCAGTCCTAAGAATATTCTCAGACTTTGCTAATGATTCCATGGAAGTTTACATGGATTATTTTACAACATATGTAAATACATATGAAGAAGCACTTTTCAATTTGGAGAAACTACTACAAAGATGTCAAGATCATAATCTGTTCTTGGGTCATGAAAAATATTTTATGATAATGATAAAGAGTTGTTTTGGGATATTTTGTGTCCAATAAAGGAATCCAAGTAGATCCCAACAAAATTGAGATAATATAAACACAACATGTACCTTAGAGATAGAAAGATGTTAGAAGTTTCCTTGGACATGTTAGCTTTTACAAAAGATTCATCCAAGATTTCAGCAAGATTGCAACACCACTATTTGTCTTATTGTCCAAGGATGTAGATTTTGAATGGACAAATTCTTGTCAATATTTCTTTGAATCTCTTAAGGTAGAATTAACCAAGATCCCTCTTTTAAGAGGACCAAACTAAAATCTACCTTTTCATATCCATACAGATGCTTCTAAGTTTAAAATAGGAGTTGTGCTAGGATAGAATGATGGAAACCTTGAGTGTGCCATTTATTATATTAGTAAAAACCTTCAAGGGGCAGAGCTCAACTATACAGTGACTGAGAAGGAAATTTTAGTAGTGGTTCATGCAATTAGCAAGTTCAGACACTACATTACATGGTATTCTATATTCATACATACTGACCATACAACAATAAGGTATTTGATGAACAAACCAATAGTGGGTGGCAGGCTTGTGAGGTGGTTGTTGCTACTTCAGGAATTTGATATAACTGTTGTGGACAAGCCAATGTAGTGGAAAATATCCTCTCTAGACTGCCAACCAAATTAGAAGAAGATGTTGTAGATGATTCATTTCTAGATGAGAACCTATTTTCTCTCTCTCTGCATACACCTTGGTATGCACATATAACCAACTATCTAGTAGCAAGAAAAACACCACCACATCTCTCACCAAGGGACAAGAGACAATTAGTTTAGAAAAAAATTCCTTACTCATGGATAGCAAGGTATTTATTCTACATGGGGCCTGACAAAATAATGAGAAGATGCATCAGAGAAGATGAAGTATATGATATCCTCAGAGCATGCCATGATGAACCCTGTGGGGGACAATTTATAACAAAGAGGATAACTCTTAAGATTTTGAATACTAGGTATTATTTGCCAACACTTCATAAGGATGCAATCAATTACACCAAGAGCCGTGATAGGTATCATAGAACGGGAAGACCAACTAAGACAAATGATATGCTATTACAACCACAGTTAGTAATTACACCATTTGATAAATGGGGTCTAGATTTTATTGGTCCCATCTCTCCAACATCAAATAATAAAGAATACATACTGGTTTGTACAAATTACCTTACCAAATGGGTTAAAGTTAAAGCTTTGCAATTCGTAAGGGATGGAAATGTGGAAAAATTTCTCTATGAAGATATATTCACAAGATATGGTATCCCTAGAGAAATTCTCATAGATCAAGGGCCATAGTTTACATCAGATTTGATTACAAAGCTAGTGCAATACTATGAGATCAGACATAAAAATTCCACACCTTATCACCCTCGAGCAAATGGTCAAGTGGAGGTCACAAACAGAGAAATTAAAAACATCCTCACAAAGACTATACAACTCCATAGGAAGGACTGGGCAACCAAGTTACCTGAAGCAGTTTGGGCTTATAGGACAACCTAGAAGACAACAACAAGTTTCACACCATATGATTTGGTATATGGTAAAAAGGTAGTACTTCCAATAGAATTTGAATACAAGACTTTGAGGATGACAATAAAATTGGGAATGACCTTATCAACAACATAGAAGGAGAGGTTACACAACCTCAATGCATTAGATGAAATCAGAATGGAAGCCATTAACTATAAAAAAAATCATCCAAAAACAAAGGATGCATTGGCATGATCAATTTATTAAAACCAAGGAATTCAGTACATGTGATTGGGCTTTACTATATGATTCAGTATAAATATTACAAAGGAAAATTACAGACTACATGGCTTGGGCCATATGAGATTAAAATAATTTTTCCAAATGGAGCAATTTAGTTGCAAACAATTGATGATGTAAGGTTTTCATTGCTAGTTAACGGCCATAGGTTGAAGCTTTACAAATAGCCATTGCAGAAGGATGAATTCATTCTAACACTGCAACATCAATTTGAGCCATAAATACAAAATGCATTGACAACAACAAGTAGTTCTTTTGGAGCATCAATAGATGAGAAACATAGCTCGCCTACTAAGATTTCACAGGTATAATTCTATAACACATTTCACATGCACACACTACATAGGTTATATTCAACAGTCTTTATTTTCTAAAGTAGTTGCAAAAGCAACAAGGACTTGCCACATCATACCTAAAGGCGACAAAACTACAAAAGGGACTTGTTACTACATGAGCCCATAGCACTTGTCTCTTAGTCATTGGTCGCGCCCATAAAAGGATATAGAAGTTACAGTAAATCCTAACCTGGGAATTGGACATTCCAACAGGTGACTAACATCTTCTTATGGTCATTCATTTATTTGTCAAACCAAGGAACGTATACTTGAAATGGAGCGGCACTGTATGTGCACGAAGAACCGGTTTTAGCCATAACTTTCTAGAAGTAAATGCTCGAAAGGAATTCTAATTCTGATGCAAGGACATGAAGTAAAGTCTTACTAACTTAAACATCACTTAACTAAAGCAGGAATCATAATAACAATTATTGGAAACAAAACAAAACCATGAACTGGCCTTATGCTATAGGAACAGACACAGGGATGGATTCCTTATGCTGCAGGAGCAGTTTAAGACTGAGTTTGCATCAAAGCTTATGGAATTCTAACAGATAAATAACAAAAAGCAAATAGTTAACTACAGATACTCACTAAGTGGGCCCCCTTAGCAAGTATCAACCAATTACGCAGGAGTAGAACTCAAAACTTCATCAGTTTTTTATTCATACTTCTGAATTTCATACATGGCTGTTGCTTGTAAGAAACTTAATGCACAACTTTGTTCTTCATTATAACAGTAAACAATTACAATCTATTGTATCTCTATGCTCTAGTCTAAACTCTCTATTGATCAACCTTGTTCACTCGCGCAGGAGGAACCTTTATTTAAAGAAAAATGACTAACTAACTAATCAACTAACAGAGGAAGCCGCGGGTATAAATGCCACCTGAGACGGAGGAACAAACTTCATAAATGCGAGTCTATCCACTCAACTGTCTCAGAGGAAATATAGAGCTCCACTTATTCTTAGATCGATGATTCATTTGGTTCTTTCCCAAAGACTCGGACAAAAGAATCCATGCTTTGAACGACTCCTTCGCTGGTGTGCTGAAGACGGCCTTTTCCCGCGAGTTCTGCTGTGTATTGAATTGTTCATATCAGCTCCAACAACCTATAGAACACATGGCAACAGAGGCACAAGAATGCATGCACTCATAATAGCACGACATTCTTCATTAATCACATGCATTCAATTCATCTTACTTATTCAAACACTACATTCATCACACCAGTCAATTGGGAAGTCAAAACAGGGCTACGATTATAGATAGGCTAAGGTATTTATGCATCAAAAGTATAGGATTTCTTATCATCAAATACTACCCATAAACATTAAAAGTTTGTAACCATAGAGTTTAAACATTCATAAAAAGAGAACAAGAGTTTCTAAATTTGAAATCATGACATCCAAATTATAGCCATATTATGGGCTCATCAGTCATTTAAAAAACAACCACATTAATTACATTTTCATCACTTCATATCATATCATTTCACACATGCAACCATACATATTCCACTTCATTACATGCAACCTATTTCATTTGTACACACGTAGCCATCCTACCACCTATTTCAATTCCACCACACCATTCAATTAATCTCACCTCACCCATTATGTCCTTTCCACAACCTTTTTCATCGATCAATTTACATGTGTCACACATATGTTGTCATTAATTTTAAACTATCATTGCACAAAATTCATTGCAATCAAGGAATATCACTTCAAATCAAGCTACATGTGCCATTCAGTTGCTTCAAACAAGTTGAATTTCAATTCAAACTATTCCTATAGGTACATTATGCATTAATTTATTATCTTTAACATAAAAGATTATAGATTTTGTGTGTGTTTATAGTTCATTCATGCATGTCACATATCATGTTTTAATTATCCATTACTTCTAATTTCTGCCTCCACCCAAACAGTACCCACTAAGTGAGGACACTTAGTAACTTTAGTTTGGGGAGGGGTATTTATGATTATTCCTTAGTTTTTTTGATTTTCAAAACTCTGCAAATCTTTTCGTCCTTTTATTTTCCTCCATTTTCAAAAGACACAGAGTTTAGAGGAGATAAAAGGGTTCTAAGCAGTTGAATTGAGAGGTGCATTTAAGTAATACAACATACAAGCATAATAAAAGTGGTATAATTGGGTGGTAGAACAAGAACAAAGCAGAGCAAGAATTGTGAAGCAAGTAGAATTGAGAAGTGATTGTAAATTATTGAAGCATTGATGGGGTGATATCATATGAAGGGAACCGACAACACACAACCTACTACTAGAAGACATGCAATGTTTTCCTATCTTCCAACAAGTTGGATGGATGGACTATTTCTTAAGGTTTATAAAATTCAATGAGGTAATGACCCAAATTTTTTCCAACACATTACAAAATGATGAGGTAGTTGTCAAGGGTCTAAGGGTAGATTCTGTAGAAGTAGCTATAGATAAAGTATTTAGTTTTCTGACTCCTCTCCTAGCTTCTTACAAATTTAAATACTTGACATGTGATGGGAGATAGTCCTTGCTATACACAATTCATTTCAAAGTGTTAAGTCATTTATGCCATGACATGCATGTAAATATTCACAAATTTTGTCTCATTTTTTCTTAGTTACATTACTTGTAAAGAGCATCCTTATGGTTCAACTTGTTGGTGTTTTTTCAAGCTAAGCTTTGAAACTCCCTAAAGGATTTCCAACCCTTATATTCAAGAATTACGAAAGCTAGTGGCCAACTAATGGGTAAAGATTATCAGGCCCTTACCCCTACTCTTCAGGCTCTGTGGGACCGAGGGTATTCCTTATTGTGTTCATTTGATACTCAATGCCTCAAGAACACTTCAACACATAGATTTTTTCCTACTAAATGCAAATAGACATTATTCATCAAAGGTTTGGCTGACCTTTACACAAATAACCACCTAATGCTAGGAATTTCATTACAATTTAAGCACATACATTATATTTGGAAAATTTAATGATTTATAAATTTGTTCTTCTTTTGGGTCCCTAATCTGGCATAGTTTCAGTTTAATTACCTCATTTATATTCCATGAACAGACCAGTGCATTATTAATTGGTAAATGGAGTCAAATATGGAATATCCTATAATGTATCAACTATTGAATCTATAAACGTGCTTCGTATTATCATAATGCCTTGCATCATGAGAATTCACAATGTCTGAAACATAACTTCTCATCAAAATCCTATGTATTTCCTCACAAAACTACAACTCTCATTAAGCTTTTAATTAACTACTTGAGTTAAAGCAAAACCAGAGCCATACACTCAACTGAAGTATTAAAGATAAATGCAAAGACCTTTGATATTTTCATTTATAGCTTGCAAGAAAAGTACATTGGAAAGTATTGTTTTAGAATTGATATTTGTTTCGATATCAGTAATTTCTATAAAACAAAATTAATACTACTTCATACGTACTACTAACCAAGACAATATACCATCCTATTCACAAACCATCATTTACAATATTCCTTTCTGACTTCCTACCCAGATAGTTTAGAAATCCCCCAAAATTCGACCCTTTGTAATGAGCCTTGAAATCACTTTTATAGCACAAGAGAGCAACAAGCATCGAGATCATTATAGTTGCATTTTATAAAAAAAATCATTTTAAAACAAAATTTTACTTGCCTTTCAAAATTCCCAGACGGTTAGGTGTAATCATTCACCAAGCAGGGGAATCAAAATTTTCATACTAGTCGCCAAAACTAGTAGACATCACCACAACCATTGCAAAATTTTGTTACCTTCACCAGCACAAAACCCAAAATTATCATCATCACAACAAAAATTGAAACCCCGACACCACTTGCATCAACCAGAACCCAAACCAGCACCCGGACCATGGTACATGCGACCACTTCGCGTCTTCTCCACAATAGGAGGCGAAACAACCGCTCCCTCTTCCTCATCAGTACACTTCTTAACATTAGCACCAACAAATTCACATGGTGCCATCGCAGAGATTGGGGAAACCACAAGGACCTCTTCATTCACACCAACCATTTCAATTAAAAACATAAGGTACTAGCCATAGCCGGAGTCAGTCACTGTATCACTATCACTAGAGCTATCAGAGACATCAATAGGCGAATTATGCCTCCCCAAAGAGCCCCAACCATACCTTATCTTGGCTTTTGGTCTTTGCTCAAATTCTGCAAGCCTCTTCTCCTTGACATGCACCGCCTCCTCTGTAATTGCAGCCTGGCCTTTTAGCTAGGAACTGCACCTGGTAACAACTAGGACAGGCTCCGTATATCCCTCCTTCAGGATGGAAGTGCCTTGAAGAATACTCTGCTCATATAGTGGCACATCACCATGAGACCTTTATACATTAACCATGGCAAACCTATGCACAAATGATGGGGAAGAAGTCAACCTACTCATCCTGCACTAATATTCAAAACTTTCATAAGAGTAATTACTATCCACAACAGAAGCACAAAAAAATTTATACTCTAGATTGCAATGGTGAGAATGAAGAGACTCATCCACATTTATTAAGCAACCTGATGATGTTGATCATCAACGATCCAAGAGAAGCATGAGAGAGTGAGTGATTATTCACTGGCGTCTATTTCATCACCTTTAATTCCCTAGGTACTTGGAAATATGCATATCATTCTTCATAATTTCAAGGAAGTAGCTCTTCACAAAAACGAAGATCAAAATGATATCCTTTAAAGAGAATTCACCATTAATGCTCGCTCTTTGCAGAGCCTAAAAAACTCACATGGCTGATTCTGTTCTTTGAATGTGAGCCATCAATTTATCGATGAGGTGGTCCCTTGGATGACTTAGATCAAGTCAATGATATTTGAAAATTCCACATTATCACATGGCAATTCCATTGACCAATGATGCCCATCCCATTCAGATGACACATCCACCACTCACAGGCCCCACCTAGCCTCCTCATGCCACCAACAAAATCCATGTTTCACCATCGCACAGACCACATAGTGCATTAGGTAGTAATATCTAAGACCATACGTGACATGCACGCTACGACCCAGATTGAGATCGGGTAGTACATTAGAGCCATCAATCCACTACCACAGGAGATCAAGCCCGATAGTGGGAACTGGGTTCCACATCCGATGGGAGACACATAGTGTAATCATGCATACCGTGTGACCCTTCATAAATACATATTTAATTATTTCACAGTGTGCGCTCAATGATGCAGATTTGATCGTATCGCTACATTACCATCGTTGATTCCCCAACGTAAGTGTACTAGGCGCTACAGTGGAAACTGGGTCCACATCTTATAGAGGGACACATGTCACAAGTGTGCGGGCCACACAACTCATTGAGGATGAGTCCTTTTGATTGTGTGCAGTGTGTACTCACGATCAAGATTTAATCTTTATATCCGACGGGCTTAAAATTTTTGCACATGCGATTAAAGTTAGTCATAAGGAAGGGGCGATGACTAAGTTGACAGATTATAACACTCAAGGAACATAGAAAAGACTTAGGACTTAAGTCAAAATATTTTGGCCCGACTTTAGGAAAGGTTTAAAATAATGGAAAGTATGTAATAAGTGACGAGCCTAAGTGAAGGGGCCGGTAAAGGCAATGGGCAAGATGACTTAAGGTTGTGACTAAGACAAACAAAAACCTGGCTCAGTAGGTCAATGCTAAAATATAACGTAAGGATTTAAGACTTGAAAAATTTGGAACAAGGATATGAGACCTTAAAACCCTAACATAAAATTATCAAGCATAGGAGCGAAAGATCACCAAAGTGCATGAGACCAACTAGAATGTACTTAAATTTCAAAAGCTCTACCAAAACTTCCAAATTTTTCTTGGGAATATTTTCTTAATTGTAGCAATATCAACATTATCCTTGAAATGCCTAATGAGAAAAATAGAGGCTGAGAATAGAGAATGGAAGAGCCTACTACTGCTTCTCTAGAGGAAGAAATTCCCTCAGGTTCCCCTGTTGCAGCACCTACCCGCAACATAGGAGAACCATAAGAGCAGGGTTTGTAGAGAACTCAACTTGTAACCTTTCTTGAGCAACCCACAACAAAAAGTGAACAAGAAAAACATGTTTCAAAGAGGCCACAAAACGGTAAGAAGAGAAAGCATGGAGCTTATTCTTCTACACTTGCAAAGGGGTAGAAGAGACCCATACAATCTAGGATGTGATCACATCACCTCAGGAAGAAAGGGCCAATGAGAGACACAAGTAGAAAGCATAAAGATGATATTGTTATTATTAGGATAGATTTATGATTGAAGATGAATTCCCATAGAGATGTGAGTATACCAATTGTACAGTCATTGTATTTTACTACCACTTCTAAATCAGATTCAAAATATATTATTGTAGCCAAGAAAATGAGGAGGTCTCCAAAAAGCCCTATTTTAGAGGGTTGTGAATATACAAGTGAAATGGGAGATGAGCAATTTTTAGAGAAGGATAAGGGAATTTTTATTGAAGAAAGGAATGTTAATAAGGAATTATTGGAAGCAATGCAGAGAATAAAGCAGTTGGAAGAAATGCTAAAGACTGTAGTGTAGAAAATTATACTCCTTTCTAAGTGATAGTACAGTTTCACACTTAATTTGAACCTATTTTAGTGACCTCAATTTTATACATTTTATCCTTCATAAATAGGCCCCTACAACCATTTATTATGCATCCTAAGGCCTATTTTAAATATTTTTTGATATTATCATATGCATTTAATTAATTTAACATCTCAAAATTCAAAAATCTAGGCAATTTAGGTCAGGACCCATTCGCCCAAGGGCGAATGGGTCCCCTTTAAGATCCCAAATTCAAATTTTAAACATGTTTATGGTGGAATTTTAAAGTCCTAAATTCAAGTTTAAATGCCACCTTTTGGGATTTAATAATCAAAAAATTAGAAAGGAAGCCTATAAAGCCTAGTCTTTTCACCATTTTACACTAGCTTGAAAAAGAGATCAAGGAGTTATTTTACAAAATTTGCATTCAAGGTCAAGGAGAAAATTCAAGAAAGAAAAGTTGAAGTTTTGGAGTAGAATTTTCAATTGTTTTTGTAGGTCTTCAATGAATATTGATCAAGCATTTTTCATGATTGAAGATTGATGCCTATGGTGGATCATGATGGATTCCAGGTTTTGGGACATGCAACTAGCCATTTCCCTTGATTTAATGACTTGTTTCCTAGTGATCCCATATTTTATATTCATTCTACTAGCCACCTAAAGTAATGTATAATCAGATTTTTGATCTATTAGGGGAATTGACTTCTCCCTTATTAGGTCTTGTGTTCAACATTCAAGTTCATCTAGGGATCTTATTCTAACACCCTTGAATAGGGTTTCTTTGCATACTAGCTCTTAACAATCTTAGACACACTTAAGATTAGGGTTCACACACACTTTTAGGTTTCAAATTTTTATTTTTCATCAAGGTTTAATTACCAAACTTGGGGTTTGATTGAGGCAAACCCCAATACAAACAAACCAATTTTTTTAGTTTTTATTGTAGATCCAGATTTGAAAGCAAGGATTGAAAGGTATAGGCTAGAAAAGTAGATCAAAGGCTATAGATTAGAATTTTTAATTTCTAGAAAGGCCTAGCAAGACCCATTTTCCCTAGGGCGAATGACTCTCAGAAGGTAACTCAACATGAGATTTTTGTCATAAGTGCATAAAATCATAACTTTCTCAGACCTGTCTAAAATTTTTAGGTTCTACTAGATTAAGGTTTAAATTTGATGTTTCAAGTGTTACATTGCATAATTGGGTTTGTCTACTATTATCAGTTTTTCTCCCAAAAGTGCAGTTCAGGTTGATTTACCCCATCCTTAGTCATAGGGAAAACAACAAGATCTCCATCAAGGTTGACTCACCTAAGGGTTGAGAGTCAATCTTGCCCTAGGGGATCTCTTTTTCCTAGTGAAATAAGGAAAGTGTATGTGCATACCCCCATTCAAAATCCATCACCCATATTTTCCCCTGTTTCATTTTGGTGAACTCGACATTGTACATCAATTTATTTTTTGAATTTTGAGTCCATTCAAACCCTAGATCTAAGATTTTCATTAGTTTGCATTGCATTGCATTAGTTTGCATCTCATTTAGGGCTGTTAAAATTGCACTATTTTTCATTTCATTTAGGGTTTTATGTTTGCATTTTGCATCATTTAAAATCTGAAAAATTCAAAAAATTGCATGCATATTACATTAATTTTGCACAGTACTTGCATATTTTTGTATGTTCAATTATTCACATTCACAAGTTGAGTCAAAATTACATTTCAAAAGTGTTATATTGTTCATCATTTTTCATTTATTACACTTGCACTTATACATCAAGATCTAGAAAATTCTACCACTGAAACCACAGTTTGCCACCAGAAATAGGAAAATCCTAGCTATAGACTTTAGACTCAAATTTGAATTTTTGAAATCCCTGTGCTGAGACCCATTCACCCTAGGGTGAATATGTCCCTATACAAGTATCCTACCATATTTTAGGGTGAATTTTTAGGTCTGTTTCTACATTATGTTTTTGGTGGTACATCTGTATTTTAAAAATCTGGAACAATCTGATTTGAATGTTGAAAAAAGTTATTCTTTTAGTACAAATTTGGGAAAAAATAAAAAAGTTATTTTATGTTTTAGTATTAGATTACTGTAGATTTGTGCTTGTTTATTTCATCATTGCATTGCATTAGATAGGTTAGATTTCAATTTGCAAACATTAGAAACCATGAACTATCTCAAAACATCAAACAAGATACTACACATTAAATGGTCAACCTTGGAGAAAGCATAGTTATTTGACAATGTCAGATCTCTTTCTACAAGTTAACATATCCCTCAATCTATTTAGTAGTGATGAATTTTATATGTTGATGAAGCCTTTAAGGATCTCATCTCACAAGAATCATCCACTAAGGCTTGTTATGACAAAACAAAACAAAGAGAAGTTAATGCAATCACACCTCAACTTACCATTTACCCACCCTCACATCAACAAACACAAGTTCAAACCAAACCTGTGGTTATCATTAGACCACCTAAAAATAAACCATTACCTCAAGGAACCATTTTGAAATATGCAAGGCAACTTACTAGTAACAATGTTTTGCAGTAACCAAGTTACAACACTATTGCTCATACATATAACACAAGGAACAATAGGCAACCACAAACAATACCTACTTCATTACCATTACACAATAGAAAGGAGTATGATCTTGTGGAACAACTTAAAAAAACTCTTGCTAAGATTTATTTATGGGAGCTTATTCAAGATTCATCTAATTACTAGAGCATGCTTCAAAATGCTTTGCAACAAGTTATTTCTCCTAGTATGCAACCAAATGATGTAGCAGCCCTTCAAGGTGTGAATTCAGTTAACATTGACATTATCTTTCACCAAGATGGTTACCTCCAATGGAAGTACAAAATAAAAATGAAGCCTTCATGGTAATGGTTGTCATTAACAAATGCGGAATAAAAAGGACTCTCATTGATAATGGTTCAAATCTTAATGTGTGCAGTGTGAACCTCTTAGATAAGATTGGAGTGGATAAGGCTATGATTGAACCTGATTATTTAGCGATTTGTGGATTTGATAATGTGCGAAAAAAATCTTTGGGTGTGATAACATTACCTATTAGAGTTGGAAAGGTCACATTACAAAATCCTATCCATGTGATGCCTCAAGATCTCTCATGCAATATTCTTTTAGGTAGACCATGGATCCATGAGATGAATGGGGTACCTTCAACTCTTCATTATTTAATGAATCATCCCTCCAACAATAAGGTATATACAATCAAGGTTGACCCTCACCTAGAAATTTGTTTGCACACTGAGAAAGACAAGGAAATTCCTTTAAAAACAGTGATACCAACTTCAAAAGTAGAGCCCATGTGAGAGGAAGAAAAAGAAAAGAATATTGAAGAAGTCACAAAGTTATTGGAAGATGATTGGGGTTCATTGGATTTTACACCTACGTTCATGGGAGAATACGAGATCATAACAAAAGAACCTAAAAAGGGAAAAGAAACAACATTAATTTCAACAAAACATTTGGAGGCACCTTCGAAAGCATCTACTTCAACCACTTTAGAAGAGGACACAAGTTACACAAAAAGTTTTGATGGAGCTGATTATGAACAACCATTGAATCCAAAAGAAATGGAAAAGATTTATGGAAGAGGTTATGAGCTCTTGAAACAACTTGGTTATAGTGGAAAAGGATGTGGTGTGAAAGAACATGGCATCTGTGTCCCTATAGAGCCTAACGTACAAGAAACAAAAATGGTCTTGGATATTTCCCTTCTAAGATAACGAAAGTAGAAAAAATTCCTTCACTTAAATGTCAACACCGTTATGTGTGGTTCTTCTAAGATAACTCTCACTCTGAAGCATCCTGAATTAATTGATACGACAAGTGATGGATCATTAGAATATTTTGAACATTATGAAGCCTTGGTGGAAATGTTAGGAGTTAATGATAATTCACCAACTCCCTATCACAAACAAGGATTCACTTGTGCCGTAGTTAGTACAAAATATTTTAATGAAGAAAAGAAAACAAGTGATGTTGAACAAGACAAAGAAGAACATATTCCTAATTTTTCAAGTCAAAGTGCACTACCTATGGGAGATACAATTAACATATTGATGGACACATTTAACGAAGAGAGAGTGATTCAAATAGGAAAATTCCTTGATGAGGATGAACAAGAAGACCATGCAACATTATTACATGAATTTCATGAACTTTTTTCTTGGACTTTTTCAGATATTTTGAGTATTGATGCTAAGATAGTTACGCAGAACATTGTCCTTGTGCAAGATGCTAAGCCAGTAAGACAAAAGACGTAAGATGAATCCAAAGATAGATTTATTAGTTAAGGCTAAAATTGAAAAAATCCTAGAAGTTGGCTTTACTCATCCCATTGATTATTCCCCATGGATCTCAAAAATTATCGCAGTCCCAAAACTTGATAATCATATTAGGATATGTATGGAATTTCGTGACCTTAATAAAGCATCTTTAAAAGATGATTTTCCCCTTCCTAATATTGACATGATAGTGGATTCAACTATGGGCCATGCTTTGTTTTCATTCATGGATGGTTTTTTAGGATATAATAAAATATTTATAAACCCTTAAGATCAATACAAGATAAAATTTACTACAGCTTGGGAAACATTATGTTGGGTTTTCATTCCTTTTGGATTAAATCTGAATGCAGGTGCAACGTATCAAAGAGCTATGAAACTGATATTTCATGATTACATACACAAAATTCTGGAAGACTATGTTGATGATATTCTAGCCAAACCCTTAACTCACCTAGATAATGTTGAAATCCATTGAAAAATATTTGAAAGAATGCACAAGTACAACATGAGATTGAATCCAAAAAAGTGTGTATTTGGTGTGGATAGTGGAAAAGTCTTAGGTTTTATAGTATCCCACAAAGGAATTGAGGTGGAAACAAAGAAAATTGATGCTATTATTAACATGCCACCTCCGAAGAACATTTCTCAGTTATGTACTTTACAAGGAAGGATTCAAGCTATCCATCATTTTGTGGAATCTTTGATGGATCAAACATTACCATTGACACAACTTCTTAAGAAGGATTCATAATTTAAATGGAAAGAGGATTGTAAACAAGATTTTTTAAATTTTGAAAGAGTATCTCGCCACCCCTCCTGTTTTACAACCTGCCACGTAAGAAAAACCATTTATCCTTTATAAATTAGCATCAACCCATGCTTTAGCAGCATTGTTGGCTCAACAAGATGATAATGGTAAATAAAATCCTATTTATTACATTAGCCAAACCCTAATTGATTATGAAACTTGATACACAACAATAGAAAAATAATGTTTGGCTCTTGTGTTTGCTACTAGTAAATTGAGACATTACTTATTAAATTCAAAAATCCATGTGGTTACAAAGTTTGATCCTCTAAAATATCTTTTTGCTAAAAAAGACTTATCATGACACTTAGCTAAATGGGTTATGTTGTTAACTGAGTTTGATCTTAAATTTGTCTCTCAAAAGGTAATTAAAGGACAAACCTTGATCAACCAATTTAGCTGATGCTCCTTCTCCGTTAGCGTTACCTAATATAGACTCATTCCTTGATGAAAGTGTGTTGACTATCGAAAATGAAACATGGGAATTGTACTTTGATGGTTCTAAGTGTCGAACAAACTCCGGAGTAGGGGTTATAATAATTATGCCTTTAGGAAAACCTATTCCTTTATCTTAATGTCTAAACTTCCTATGTACAAATAACACTATAAAGTATGAAGCCTTAATTACTGGAATACGTGCAACATTATCCTTAGGTGTTCAACATATTTCCATATTTGGTGATTCTTAATTGGTCATCAAAAAAATAAATGGGTCCTATCAAGTAAAACATGACAAACTAGTTCAATATAAAAAACTCACAATGACATTGTTGGAATGCTTTGAATCACACACCATATATAATATTCCTCGAAAGGATAATCAACATGTAGTTATAATGGAAAGTGTTTCTTCCCTTGTATCTCCTAATGATCCTTCTATAGATTTTATGTTTGTCGTCCACACAATTCTAAAACCATCAATAGATGACAAAGTGAAAGAAGTGTCAGTGACAACTATTGAAGACTCTCCTAAATGGTACACACAAATATTCAACTACTTAAAAGAAGGTACCTTTCCTGAACCTACCACTAAGAACACTAGATCTTGTATTCAAAAACTTGCTACTCGATATGTCATCCTAGCAGATGTTTTATATAGACGATCCTTTGATGCTCTTTTTTCGTAGTTGTCTTAAACAATCATAAATCCCTATAGCCCTTGATGAATCTCATATTGGTGCTTATGGGGGAAATTTTGGAGGAATATCATTAATTCAAAAATTAACCCACATGGGATATTATTGGAGACATATGGAACAAGATTGTTTCGAGTATGTTAAAAAAAAACACAAATGTCAAGAACATATAATTTGATCCATGCTCTTGCTTCCGAACTTCATGCCCAAGTTCCTATTTGGCCATTTTAAATTTGGGGTTTAGATCTCATTGGGAAGATATCTCCTCCCTCTTCTTTGGGAGATACATTCATAATTACCACAATAGATTATTTCATGAAATGGGTAGAAGCCATCTCTCTTCACTCGACAACAACTAATGCAATTTTTTGTTTCATATTGGAACACATTATTGCTCACTTTGGCCTTCCTTCCAAATTGATTTCAGACAATGGAACCCCATTTTAAAAAAATGATGTGAAGAAATTTTTGGAAACATTCCACATTCAACACTGTTTCTCGACACCTTACTACCCACAATCTAATGGTCAAGTTGAATCCACTAATAAAAATCTCAAACAAATCTTGAAAAAAACAGTAAGCAAACACAACAAGGACTGAAACACTCAATTGTCTTATGCATTGTGGGATTATCACACTAGTATTGAAACACCTATAGGAAAAACATCTTATAACCTTGTTTATGGTGCTAATGCAATAATGCCTTTAGAGTTAGAAATCCCTTCACTAAGGATTTCTCTTAGAGGGCTTATTGATGACACTACGTATAAATAAAAATGATTGCACCAACTTGAAATTCTTAATGAACAGTGCATCAACACTCTTGAGCATCTTCAAGCCCATTCCAAAAGAATGCAACATAATTACAATAATAATGTCATTCCCCACCCATTTAACAAAGGTGATTTGGTGTTATATGAGAATCAACATAATGCTAATTCTGCCCCATGTGAAAAAGGAAAATTTAGTCTGAACTGGTTAGGACCCTATGTAATAGATGGAAGCTATGGGTCTGGTGCATATACATTAATGGAAATAGATGGAACACCTCTCAAAGAGCCTATAAATGCTTCACATTTGCGCAGATATTGCATTTAGTATTATCTTTGAAAAGTATGTGTATTAAAACATTTTGTTAGATTTAGTAGATAGTTTTCTATTTTATCTCGTATTGATTCATTCTTGACAAACATTTCTTGTGTGTCTTGAATTATGTAGAGTAATTGTTCATTATGTTGAATTATTACTTTATTATTGCATACTATTCAAATATCATGTGTGTTGTGTTAAATTAGATCATTATATGTATTTAATTTCTTAATTATATCTTAAGTGCATTTTAGTTAACACAACACTTAATCAAAATGTAGTATCTAATATAAACTTAGATTTTTAGGTTAGATCACATTAAATTTAGATTCTAGAGACATTTATTAAATACTCTTGCAAAAAATTATTTAATAGATCACATTGCTATCTAAATCAAAATAAACATAAAATGCTCATATATGTCATGAAAGGTTTATATACATCCATCTTAGATACAATAATGCTTGTGAGGCCTATGATTCCCTGACTACCAAGGCCTGGTGGTAGTACCCATCGTGAGACAGTGGACCATGATTTGCTAATGTAGCTCATCTTCTCCCATAGGCCCCATGCTTCACCTAACGCTATACCCTCTCGTACCATGGATGCCACACGCTCCTAATCCATGCGATCTCTCTCAGCTTAGAGTCTAGTGATCCCCCTGCAACTTGATAAGTCCTGAATACATGAAGGCCTGTGCCTCACTATCAGATGGAATCGAGGAAGCTCAGAGCTCATCGTATGTAGTTTGTAGCTATGCAAGCTCACCTCTCACTTGCTCCTCCCCAACAACAGATAGATCAACACACCTTGTGGCCGCCTTGTATGCAATCCTCCATCTTGCTAAAGGCTCAAAAATGTCAGCATGTCACCCCGTGCTAGGTGGTGGCATATGCTCTACTTGTATGTCCAAATTTGGGGGCAAGGGAGGGGCCATATCTGCAGTGACTTGATGGAAGAGGCCTCACCACTCTCGTGTACACACTACATAAATAAAACAATAAAGAATATCAGAACATGCAATGATATATAGATGTATACATAATCTTAAAAACATAATAAAAACATAATAACATATCATTACTTGGATCCCTAGCCTGCCACTCGGTGTCTCGATGTGGGACAATGGGCCCCTCATGTATTGGAAGTGTGGAAGGTGTAGTACCACTAGCCTCCCCATGCTCATGAATGTTGATGACTCATGCAACTACTAATTGTGCCTACGCGACTCAAGAATGAGATACATGTCTCTCCTCAGGGGCATTTGTGGCCTCATCCATTTCATCTGACTCATCGCTCATCTACTCTAGATCCTCCTCATCCTCATCCCCTAGGTCATTTGCTTTGTCCTCCTCCTCCACATCTCCATTGGCCACCTCCTCTCTCTCATCTCCCCGCCCTGGAAGAGGTCCAACATAGCCCAGGGAATGATCATAAGGGAAGACGTGTGTTGGTCGAGTTCTTGCCTGCCAATGCTCATAGGCTATAGTGGTGCCTACGTTATCCAGGTCCAATGTTGGGGGTACACCATGGTCCTTGTCATCCGAGTCTCTAAAGTCCACATCATTCACTGTGGGACATTGAATGTCTCCATGTCTGGAGCCACTTCATGTTGATCTCAGGTATGTGGGTTGAGGCCTCAATGGTACCTAGATGTGTTTGAACTCTCTCATCACCCAATCATAGTGAAATGACATAAATATATAGTCATGCTGACCCAGTAAGATCCTATCCTGCTACATCGTGACAAGATGATGCATATGCTCTAGCCATTGGGGTATAGTGAGGTAGGGTATCCATACTACCTCCTCATCCTCTAGATAATGAAACTAAATATGCCAATATAGCAAATCTATGACCTCCCTCTGACCTCCTAGGCCTGTCTCAAAGTATAGCTGAAAGCCTGTGGGTACCCTAGGGCCACTACTATGGGATAACCTATAGTCCTAGTAAATGTGATAGGTTCAAAGGCCCACACCTACAAGAGTGTAAATGTATTATATTGTTCAACTCTCTATACACAATTTGCTTGAGATCATAGTAAAGGTGATCTAGCATACTATGACCCCATACATACACAATCTGATGATGCTCCATCTCACAGATAGTGTGAATGAGGCCACCATCTAGGTGTGTGCCTCACCCATCAAGAACAAGATCCAATGCCATAGTAACAACCATGATCCACCACACAAATGGTAAGTGTGCGTGTAGGAGCCACTTAAGATCCACGTGTGCCTCGATCTTGGCCGACGTAATGGGCCAGTCGATACAGTAATCGATATCTCGATGCATCTGCGTGTGTGAGTGGTTCTCCTCAATGTGGATAGTCTCACCTCAGATGGGTAGTCTGAAGATACAATGAATATCCTCAAGTGTCATCGTCATCTCTCTGGATGGTAGATGGAATGTGGAAGTATCTACATCCCATCTCTCCACTAGTGCCATCAGCATGGCATCATGGTATCTCATTAGTGGCATAGTATAGAACTAGAACAATCCAGTCTCACATAAGGTATCTATCTCCTCTATGGTTAGTTGGGTAACTTGTTCTCGAATAAATGTAAATATTCTACCTCCTAATTGCTGACGTGGTCGAGGTGGAACCTAGAAAAGAAGAAAGAATTCATCAATAGCAACATAAAAAAAAATCATTAAACAATTAATAATAACCTAAAGTTGCTCTAGGACACTTGGGCCAAAATTGGACACGGGCCAATTTTGGACTTGGGGGGGTGTCCTGGACACTTTAGCTATTTTGGGATGCTTTGCAAAAAAAGAGGACGCTTTGTGATATTTTTGGGCGGGGTCCTAAATGATTTTTTTATTTTTATATAAAAGTAAAAATGTGAAGATAACACAGAGAACAATGGACTCACAGTATCCCAGAGCACACTGAATTCTACCTCGTCTCTCAAAACGGTCAGTCTAGGAGGCTTGTACGTAGTCGGCTCAACATTTTCAATCACTCTGCAATAAGGTAATTTCTCAAAAGGTAAATGTCAAAATGATAGTTAGAAATTCCATTTTCATTCATATATACTCAACTATATTAAAGAAAGCATATTTTATACTAAGTACATTTCATTCAAATCAGCATATTGGGGGCTAGAGAACTCCATTTTTGATGTTGTTTGTTGTGTTGGATTTGTGGTTCCATCCCCAATCTTATTCAATGTTTATCAATATGTGGTGTTGTAGACTCAATAGCCTATTGCAAGAATTCACATCATCAAGAAAATAAATTTGATGTGGTTAGATTGCTACCTTGATTCGACCTCCATAAAGCAAGTAGAATCAGGGGGGCATACATCTACCCTTGAATTCGATTCTTTGTAGAAATTTGATTTTAAATGACTAACAAATTGGTTTTGCAGGATATCGTTCCTAACATTATTGTTTGTAGATGGCTATAGTGGGGGCTTCGTTCTCCCTATTTGTGAAAGATCCATATGAGTATCCTTTTAATAGTATTATCTAAGTCCTTTATCTTGCATATGCATGTAGTGTCATATGGCCACTAAAGTGGGGGCTAAATGCAATGTAGAAAATTGTACTCCTTTCTAAGTGATAGTACAATTTCACACTTAATTTGGACCTATTTTAGTGACCTCAATTTTATGCATTTTATCCTTCATCAATAGGCCCCTAAACCCCTTTATTATGAATCCCAAGGCCTATTTTAAATATTTTTTTGATATTATCAAATACATTGAGAAAATGCATTTAATTAATTTAACATCCCAAAATTAAAAAAATCCTTGCAATTTAGGTCAAGACCCATTCGCCCTTGGGCGAATGGGTCCCCTTTAAGATCCCAAATTTATATTTTAAACATGTTTTTGGCAGAATTTTAAAGTCTTAAATTCAAGTTTTAAATGTCAGCTTTTGGGATTTAATAATTGGGAAATTAGAAATAAACCCTATAAAGCCTAGTCTTTTCACCATTTTACACTAGGTTGAGAAAGAGATCAAGGAGTTATTTCACAAAATTTGCATTCAAGGTCAAGAAGAAAATTCAAGCAAGCAAAGTTGAAGTCTCAGAGCATTATTTTCAATTGTTTTTGTAGGTCTTCAAGCTCATTTTGTGAAGATTGATCAAGCAAATCATTCATGATTGAAGATTGATGCCTATGGTGGATCATGATGGATTCTAGGTTTTGAGACATGCAACTAGCCATTTCCCTTGATTTAATGACTTGTTTCATAGTGATCCCATCTTCTATACTCATTCTACTAGCTACCTAAAGCAAGGTATAATAATATTTTTGATTTATTAGGGGAACTGACTCCTCCCTAACTAGGTCTTGTGTTCATCATTCAAGTTAATTTAAGGATCTTATTCTAACACCCTTGAATAGAATTTATTTGCATGTTAGCTCTTAACAATCTCAGACACACTTAAGATTAGGGTTCACACACACTTTTAGGTTTCAGATTTTTATTTTTCATCAAGGTTTAATTACCAAACTTGGGGTTTGACCAAGGCAAATCCCCATACAAACAAACCAATTTTTTTAGTTTTTGTTGAAGATCCAGATTCAAAAGTGAGGATTGAAAGGTACAAGCTAGAAAAGTAGATCAAAGGCTACAAATCAAAATTTTGAATTTCTAGAAAGGCCTAGCAAGACCCATTTGACCTAGGGCGAATGAGTCTTAGAAGGATGCTCAACATGAGCTTTTTGTCACATGTGCATAAAATAATAACTTTCTCAGATCTACCTAAAAATTGTAGGTTCTGCTAGATTAAGGTTTAAATTTGATGTTTCAAGTGTTACATTGCATAATTGGGTTTGTTTACTATTTTTAGTTTTTCTCCCAAAAGTGTAGTTCAGGCTGATTTACCCCATCCTTAGTCATAGGGAAAACAACAAGATGTCCATCAAGGTTGACTCACCTAAGGGTTGAGAGTCAATATTTCCCTAGGGGATCTCTTTTTCCTAATGAAATAAGGAAGGAAAGTGTACATGCATACCCCCATTCAAAATCCATCACCCATATTTTCCCTCGTTTCAAAGACATACCAATAGAAGGACAATGAGCGGGATGTTAGGATTAAATAATTGGAGGAGAGACTCCACAAGTTTGAGCATGGGTTAAAATTGGAGATATTGGCACAAATTTCCATGGTAGAAGCAAAAGGGAAATAACTAGTATCCAAAGGCTCAATTCCTCAAGTTAAAACCCCACTGGACCAATTGTAGTGTCCCTAGGTGTTGAACTATGGAAGAGAACACAATAATCCTCCTGGAAAGAGAAAGAAAGGACAATGAAGAGAGTTGAATTGGTTTCCAATCACACTAGGGCACTAGAAAAACAAGAATTATAAGTAAAATTATTGAAGGTAAAAAATTAAAGAGATAGTAGACAAAACTACACAATTTCTAAAGTGTAGGCCACTGGCTAGAGTTTATGCTTTATTCTTGCAAGATAAATTTTTGTGTTTTCAATTTAGCCAATTGATTAGTGATTCCTATATTAATGAACATAAAATTCTTATTTTTGGAAACATTTTACAATTCCACACCAAAAATGCAAGATCTATTGTGTGAGTTCTATCTACACAATTATGTGCTTTAGATGAAACTGCTTGGAATCCATTGGTATGTATAGGGGATCTCAAAAATAGAGAGTTGGCCTCTTATGTTAGAGATGAACATCAAAGGGGCACAATTTTTCAAGAATACCATGAAATGGACAACAAAGATGTGATTTCAAGAGAGAAAATTACAAATCAAAATTTGCAAAGTCTACAAAGCCAGTGATAATGAATTGAAATAAAAAGGAATTAATAACTAGATTGCTGCCTCAATGAAGATGTCATCTATCATTCAAAAGTGTTTGAGAATATGTGAAACAAAGGAATTTCTAGATCAGGCTGCAAAAAAGATGAAGAAGCTAGATAAAAGGTAAGGAACTTGACAAAGCTTGGTTTGCCAAAGGCTTTTGACACAACTAAGAGATTAATTGGAAAGGACGATTTCATAAAGAAGATGGAGGATACAAGGAAGATTGATTTGGACTAAATTCCTCAAAACCCAGATGAGGTGAACTATTTGGATTCCATGAAACCACTGATAACCTTGGATGCAACTTTAATTGAAACATTCAAGTCAAGTTCCAATTTTAATCATGAATTGTTAACAAATTTTCAAGTTAGACACTACCAGTTACAACAAATGACACTTCCATTAGATGAAGAGTGGAGCATGCTAAAAAAGTTGATAGAATAGTTTGATAATATGAGTTTCCAACTCAACTCTATGCAGAGTTGTCTTTGAGTAGTATTTTACATTGCCTCTATGTATTCCTTAATTTGAAAATCAATACAAAACTCAAATTTATTAATGTGTTCAATTATCTATATTATTTTTTTGCTCAATTGATGAAAAACTCTGGTTTCTACTACTAGATACACATTGAATGATTGCTAATGCTCATTGTTGTATATGCTACTATTGTTAATATGTTATTAAGCATTGAGTTGAATGATGAATCATTGAGTACATGTAAAACTTATCAATATGACACAATTAAAATATGAGATTAGTAATAATATATTAATTTATTCAATCTAATTCATAATTTGAAATTTTATAGAATACATTATAAAATATCATCAACTAAAGTTTGGAATATGATTCATGAAATACAATATAAATACCTAAAAATTGCTAAATCACTTTCATTTTCTAATTCACCTCCTAGTCCTCACTTTGACGATGAGATTGAGAGTCATCTTGACTTTAAGTCCAGTCTTCATTTTATTTGCCTTGTGTACATCCGTTTAACTACATCTCAAGTTCAACATTCATTGTGTCACTATCATTTGTGCACTACCACTAATGTTTGAAGTGTTGCACAACCCTCTTCTTTCACATATGGACTTCTAGATTGTGAGTGCCCTTTCAAAAGGAAAACTTTGGGCATTGTACCTATTTGTATACATCCTCAAGCAATTTTCCAAATTCTTGTCTAGTTTGTTTCTTATCTTTGATTTCAAAAAAACCAATGCATTGAACTCTCTCATCCTCCATTGACCCCAATATCATTGTTTGACATAAATCAACAAGTTAAAAATATTTTGATAATGAATCACGTAATATTCCACTCTAACTAAAGGTTGCCCAAACCTTTGTTATTGATCCTGCTTCAATGGGATTCTCCATGGAGTCAAATTGGTCAATCATACTTGTTGTAAAATGGTGAGCTTGTTCTCTAAGCTTAATTTCATTTCTAATTCCTCCTATTTTTTGTTCATTGTATTATGAACTTTTCAAAAAGTGTTCAGCCAAGGCAATTACTTTTTTATGAAAAAAGTTTGGGTTGTGATAGTTGTCTAAGATCCAAAATTGAGGATACACAATAAACATGGCTTAAAGTATTTCATCTCGAGGGAATCGTTCATAAATCTATAAGGAAAGATATTTTGCTATAGATTTTAAAGTACCACTTACAAATTTAACAATTTCGTTAAAATCTTCCTTTGTAATAGGTACTTCTCTAGTAGAGCGCCTGACCATCATACAATAGTGCATTGGTATCTCAAATCCACGTACAAAGACACATAACTACCCATTGCATTAAACTGTAAATATTTTTTAAGATTATTTAAATCTATAATTAACTACTAGCTTAGAAATTTTGGACTTTGAAATGGATAATTTGTTAGATATAGATTATTGAGGGTCATGCATGTCATTCTACATAGTTTAATATATTCATAGACATACATAGTTCTGTCTTGGGATTTATTCACAATATTGTTCATTTCATCCAGCATGAGGAGAAGATCGACTAAAGTTAAGAGTGTCTCTATATCACTTAACCTATGTAAGAGGTCATGAGCTTTGTCTACTATGTGGTGATGTTTGTACATTAATCCAATCAAGGATTGATATTCTAAAAGAACTCGTTGCACTGGTCCATGTAAGGAGATCCATTTGGTATCAATATCCTTAAAAAGCTTGTTTCCTCCTATTATTCCCTCAACAAAATTTTGAAATTTCATAAAATGTTTGGGACTTTGGAAAAAGTATGTGTAGAGCTTGCATACTATATTTTCAACTTTTGATACTACAGGAAACTTGCTTACAATATTTTTTCTAAATTAATTCTGTGGGCCATGTAGTAAATGGAAATCATGTATGGTGAGCAAGTAATTTGTAACTTTACACAAATATCACTCATGTGGCCTTGCATTACTGAAGGTACATAAAATCCTACACACACCAACTTTTTGGCAGTTGTGAAATCATTCATAACTCTAATTTCATTCAAAGATTTCTTAACTAGTTCAAATAGATTTTATGATGCTAAATTATCCTTAATTTTATGAACACAAAGTAGATGAGGTTGAAATACATGGGTATAGTATACACATTCATACATACCCAAGAAGTATTATCTACCACAGTAACTTCATCTAAAGATAATGCAATGAAGTTTAAATCTTTTCTTTTCTCCTATAATCTTGGTTTTCCACCTCAGCAAGACAACTTTCCCATTCCCATCCAATGTTTATTGACCAATGTGTCCTAGGAAAGTTAGGAACACCCAAAAAAGATAATAAATTATTATTTTCTTGGTAGTCTTCATAGGATTCCCTCTGGACAAAATATGAAAAACAACACTCATCTAAACAGTTTTTGCCAGTTGTGCTCCTGCCATTATCTTCCCAAATTGAGCTTCAATTGAACCTCCATATGCAATAAGCTTCACCATTCTTTGCATATTCTCATCATATTCCAAGGCATACTTAACATGAATAAATTGTTGCTTTGATTTCCATCTTACTACTAATTTTTCCTTTTCATCTATGATTTCTTTTTCATAAACTTTACCGATATGCTTTTCTAGAGTGTCAAGCTTTAGCTACAACTTCTTGTCTCTTTTATTTTCTATTTCCAACTACAAAACTTACACTTTCATTATGTTGGAGGTTCATCTTTGTTTTTAGTCTCCATTGGTTCAATGAATGGGTAATTTGACACCCAATCAATCTAAAAATTTCCTAACAAATCCCACTCGTGCCCCATTTTTTATTTGCATTTTCTTTTCCTCTTCCTTGCAACAACATCATCTACGACGCCAAAATTTCATCCAGGTCAATTAACTCATTATGGTTAACCTAGTTATCCCTTGGAACTTCTTCTACACCATTGTCATCTTCATCTGACTCAATTAACTCAATCCCATATTCTAATGAGGTATTGCCAATGCCTTCTTCATTAATATTTGGTGCAAGAGTTGATGATGTAGCTCCATCTTGATCTGATGGATCAAAAACATTGTCAAAGTAGGACTTTATGGTAACTCTCCTTTTTGGGCATTTTGATGGCCTCCTAGACCCTTCACCATTCTAAGAAGTCTTACTCTTGTTGCAATTGTTGCTCGACATCTTGATCTCTCAATTCGAATAAAAGCTGGAACAAAAATTTTTGTTTGAGAAGGACATAGAATATAGATCCCATTCCTTAATCAATATCATCTTTAATATTGAAACACGAATGTAAAAGAGATAAAAAATCTTATAACACTATGAAAAAATGATCACTTACCTTTAGATTTTCACTGACTCACTATTCGTTAATGCAGGAATGCTTGTAGTTGTAAGTTTGTAACTTGCATATGATCAGGGTTCCAAGTCCAAATTCCAAATTGAGAGCTCACAAGTTCAAAACTAAACAAAATGTGTAAGAATAAATCAGAGTTTTGATTATATTTATGTCAATCCATATTGGTGAATTTCGTATGATATTTAAATGGTATAGTAAAAAATTTGCGAATCTCGTGTGATCATACAATGATACATTTAAATGTTGGGAAAATCAAACCTTGAAGAAACAAATACGTTATAATTTTCAAGGAAATTATGGCCCTATGATTATCATGGAGTTATCATAGTATTGGAAAAATAGGTCCTCATACAATTATTTTTTAATGTAATTGGTGAAATGTGTCCTCAAACATAATTATTTTTTTAATGTTATTGGTGAAATGGGTCCTCATAAGCAATTATTTATAAATTTTATTGGTGAAATGGGTCCTTGTGTGTAGTGAACATTTAATGATGTTGACGAAATGTGTCTTGTTACACAATGTTGTTTTAATAGTAATGGTGAATATGTGGGTGATTTAATACATGCTTCCGAGATTCTAGGCGAAAATATCAATTAGTCTGCTTGAAACGTGTAGTTTGTTATGGTGAAAATATTAATTACATTTGCCTCATAAAATAAATTGATGGCGAATTGAAATGCACTAAACCAATAATTCAAAATATCCAAGTGATTTGGCCACCTCGTTGGTTGTAATATATTTGCTAATTTTGACTTGGTCGATATGAACTATTCACCAATTGGTGAAGATTCACCATTAAAAAATACTTGATCATTTCAATTTGGATTCCTGATTCACCCATATTTTGGATTGGCTTCTCCAATCACTAGTGGATTTGTTTCTTCCTAAGTGGAGAAATGTTGTTTGCAGGCAGTGGATCATATTCTCTCTCCAGTCATTCATCATTGGCATAGGAGACATTTCTTTATGGGGGGATTCATATCCTCATTATCTCTCTCCTATTGAGGGGACATCTATTGTACTTGTGTGACAAAATAAGTCCTTGGGGGTCACAATCAATCCTCATTCTATCCTTCTTTCACTAGTGCAGTTATGTTTTTTTCTCTCTTTTGGAGAGGAGTTTTTCCCCATGTGGTTTTATCCTTTTCTCTGGTTATGAGAGATTAATTTGTTTGTACGTGGATACCTCATCAAGACTTGTATCTGAGACCCATCCATGCATCCATGATTACATTCTTCATTAGGTTTTTAAGCTTCTCCCTAAGTTGATCTTAAGGGAGTAATTAGGATAATCACTTATTAATTAATTAATTAATTATTAAGTCCCTTATTACTTTAATTACTTCAGCCAAACTTAGGAGTGTTTTTTTATTATTAGATTGGGCTAATTACAAGTCTAGTTGTCTCATTGCATGAGATTAAGACACTTGTCACAATCTAATGTAATCCTCATCTAGGGTTTTCTTTTTTATGCTTTTATAAGCATTCATCAATCATTGTAATCATTAGTCTAGGTATTCAGATTAATACATTGCACATATCAGTTACTTTTCTGGATTCAATCTTTTCTCAAATCAATTGCTTTGATATCTTGTTTGTGATAGGAATTTTAGTTGAAGAGGATCATTGGGAGTTGTGGGGTTCACTACCAACTCCAACAAATGAAATATAAGAAAACAATAAAAATAAATCCAAAATTTAGTAAAAACTAAAAAATAGAAAAATATAAAACTAGCAATCACACCTTGGTGTGCAATGGGTACGCTGAAGAGGTGTGGAAGGTCAATTAGGGAAATTTTGGTCTATTTTTTTATATACATATGTGTAGTATATGAGGTCAATTAATAGGCCATTTATCAAATGATTTTTTTGTGCAACAAAGGTTTGAATGGAGAAGTGATAGCTCCAAATGAAATATGCATCCACTTATAGGGATGCAAACACAACTGAAATAAAACCATTGAATTTAGGAAGATAATTCGACTCCACTACTAATAGGTTTACTTTATGTTTGCAATGGGGAGAGAGAGAGAGGGAGGGAGGGAGAGATGGGGATAGAAAGAGGGAGAGATAGAGGGGGAGAGTGAGAGAGTGGTAAGGATATAGGGATAGAGAAGGAGATGGATATGGTGAGAAGGAGAGGGAGAGATAAAGAGTGAGAAGAGAGGGGGATAGATAGAAATGGAAGAGATAAATATATAGAGAGGGGGAGAGAGGGAGAGATAAAAAGATAGAGATAGAGATAGGAAGTGATATATAGATAGAGGTAGAGAGAGGGGGAGATATAGGAGTAGAGAGAGATGGATAGATAATGAGATAGAGATAGAGGGATAGATGAAATAATAAATATGGAGAGAGAGATAGAGAGACAAAAAATTATAAATATAAAGGTCTAGGAAGAGGGAGATAGATGGATGGATAGAGAGGATACATGTCTAGAGATAGAGAAGGAAAGAGGAAAATAGAGATAGATATATATGGGAAGAGAAAGGGAGAGAGGGGTAGATATAGAGAGATAGAGAAGGGGATAGTAAGGGAGGGAAGGAGGGAGAGATGGGGAAAGATCTAGGGGGAGATAAGAGATAGGGAGGGAGAGAAAGGGAGAGAGATAGGTAGAAGAAGGAGAGATAGAGAATAGGGGGAGGGAGGGAGAGAGATAGGTGGAGGAGGGAAGGAGAGAAGATGGGGAGAGAGGGAGAGAGATAGATAGAGGGAGAGAGAAGAGAGGTAGAGAGGGAGAGAGATAGGTGGAGAGGGAGAGAGAAGAAAATGGGGGAAGAGAGGGGGATATAGCTCAATATATAGAGAGGGTGAAGGAGAGGGAGAGATATAGATAGAGGGCAATATAGAGAGATATAGGTATATAATGATATTGATAGAAAGAGATAGAGTGAGAGGGAGATTGAGAGAGAAAAAAAGATAGATATATAAAGGAGACAGAGCAATCAAGAGTGTGTGTGTGTATGAGAGAGAGGTATATTAGAATGTGAGGTAAATTATATTACATGCACAATGGGTACATTAAAGCCACTCCTCTCTCTTTCAATGCATGTCTCCATTTGTATCTATCACTTTATATATATATATATATTCCTATTTGTTACACTCCGTGTGTTATTACCTATTTACTATTACCTTGTTTGGTAAAAATTCTTAAATATATATGAATATATTTTATAAATGAATCTTGATGGAAATATGATGAATGCATGTTTGATTCAATTTAATATTTTATAAAGATTCTGCAAATGAAATATATGATGCATATGAATGTATTGTTATCGACTAACTACTGTTATGATGTATTAAGCTAAATGCAAGAACAAGTTTGAACCTCTGAAAGAGAGGGAAAGTATCACTCAAGAGAAGAACTTGGTTTGGTAACCCTTAATGAGCCTAACTGAGAATACACACTCACACCCTAGTTGGCCTAACTTGAGTCAAGTCAGTTCGGGTAAATGGTAAGTGATCTTCACTTTTGGTCATGAATGTTTTTATTGTTTTATGAATGTTTGGATTGAGGAATGTGATCAAGTCTTGGTGTCGAGTGAAAGTCCTTCCTTGTGTGTTTATATTTATATCGATGAGATATATATATATATATATGTATGTATGTGTCTACGATAAAATCATACATATGAGTAAATACGTACATGAGTATACGTATCTATGCATGCTCATGGATGAATTACCCTTATGCATGGGAATATCGATTGAATGGAGGTGACATATATATGTATGTATGTATGTATACACTTTGTGTATATATGTTGATCGATGGAAATGAGAGTATAAGTGTTTATATAAAGATATTAAAACAATATTTTGTATATGTAATATATATATATATATATATATTAATATATATATATATATATATATATATATATATATATATATTAATATATATGTATAAATAATATATATACTTATGTATATATATGTGTGTGCAAGTGTTTTTTTACTTCTAAAATGCAAAACATAATGAAGATGCAAAAAAGAAAATACACAAACAAACACTCAAGATTAGCCTAAGTTGAATCCAAACAAACAACAATAAACAAATGAAACACTATACCTTGCTTGCTTAGATTGACGAGTTTGTTGGCCCTTTGATGATGCTTGGTTGTATGCTCCTTTGATGGCAAAATGTTTGTAATAATGGAGGTTGATGTAGTGATTGAAGATGGTAGGTGAATGCAATAATGGCTTCAAAATGGTTGTAAAAGCTAATAATGCAAAATGACTTGAATGCTAAAGAGTCTCTAATGCTTGTCTAACCTCCTTAACTTGAGGCCAAGCCTCTCAATTTAAAGAAGGATGGATGGCTAGGATTAATCCATTATGAATAAGATGGAGGGCTGTGGTAAGTTGAGGACTCACAAGCCCTCACATCTTGCCATGTGGCTTGTGAGGTGGAAAGAGGACAAGTGACATGGAAAAAGACATGTGAGGTGGAGGTACTTGCAAGTACTTTGGGATGGGAGAGAATTTCCTCAAAAAGGAAGTCCTTGTCTCCATATGGGGCTGATAGTGACAAGTGAGGGATTTTAGAAAGTCCTCTCTTGTCACCATAGAGATGAGAGAAGTTGCTGGAGAAATAAATGTGAATTTTAAATTCACATGATTAGAAGTACCTAGTGGATAAGACAAGGTCTTCTTAAAGGAGGTCTTTGTCCCATGTGACTGAAGTGACCTATCACATGGGGAAGAGGACATGGGAATTATAAATGGAATTAAAAATTCCATCAAGGGTGTTGGGAGAATAAAATGGAATTAAAAATTCCATTGGGATGTGGGAAGAGTTGACTAAAGGATAGATTAGACTAATGATGAAGGTTTAGAAGAGATTTAGGTGGCCAATGATGATTAGGAGCCAACTTGCAAAAGTTGGAGGATGTGACACATCCTAATCATGGATTAGGGATGTGTCACATCCCTAATGATGGGATTAGGAGATGAAGTAAGATTAAATGTGGATGAGACATAAAGGAAATTAAATAAGTGGGTTATTTATTTAATTCTTTGAAAGAAAGAGATAAAGGGGTAAGGTATTTAATTATTTAACTAAATACTTTAAGGATTTAGAAGATTTTAGGGGTATTAATTAAATAATAGTAACATTATTCAACTAATATGGATAAAAGGATATTTAAATGAAAAAGGTAAATTTGGCCAAATATAAGTGGTCAAATTTAGATGTCTACAATATGATTGTTATTTCGATATATGTTTATATATATTTGCTAGTTAGAAATTAATGCATTTGATAATCTTGAGAAAATAAGTATATATATATATATATATATATATATATATATATATATATATATATATACATTAAGTTATACACACACACACACACACACACACACATATATATATACAATATATGTAATGATAAGTATTTGAAATATATTGAAAGCACATTGTATAGTGCTGAAGTTTATATTAATAAAGCACTTTAAATAAGCTTATGCACATATAGCGCTGCCTTATATGTTAATGCATTGCTAAGTGTATAATTTGTGTATGAAACAAAGTAAAGACCAAGTCAAAAACCACACATGAAAGATGGAATAAAGTGTATATGTTGGCAAAAATAATGAATGCAATTTTTTAAATGCATGGAAAAAGTATTGGTTGCACTACCATTTGGGGTGCTAAAACATGAAATGTGGTGCTAAAACCTATAACTTATGGAAGAAAATATGAAGTCTTAAACCTTTAGATATGCATAAACCCAGTCAATATTAAGTTGGCAGGAATATAGAAGGGTAGTCAACTTGCAAACCAAGTAGGAAACTTGCTAAAAGGATTTTTTGTTCATTGACTTAGTAAAAGAGTCTTGTTGTCTCTTCAAACAAGTCGACTTAGCCATTTGAAATGTGAGGACTATCATGTGTTACAAATCTGTGAGTTAATTAGCTAAGTCATTACATGGGAGCAGAAAGGTTGGGGGATTATTAGCTTGTTTTTAGCCTTTGGTTGCTTTTAGTATATATAGAGGTGCTCTTTCCACCATTTGTTACAGTTTTCATTCGGATTACTCCATTGTTATTCTGCTGTAATTTCTTTGTTGGTGAGTTGAGAGCTTGAGAGTTAGTGAGTTATTTTGTTATTTTGCATTAGTATTTGTTGAGAGATGGCAGAGGTTAGAAGTGGGAATTAAGTTGTTCTTAGAGGAATTTGTAAGTAGGCTTGAGGAATTAAGCTAGAAAGGAAGAATTATCAGTTGGAGATTTTATAAAGGCATGCTGATTTCTATTCCTCTGTTATCTATGTTGGAAAGGTTATTTATTCATGTTTTCCATGTTTGGAAAGGAATATTTTAAATGTGTGTTATGATGCCTAGATATGATTTTATGATTCTTGATTATTTCTTGTATTTGTGAAACCTTTCTATTTGGTTTATACATATATATATATATTGGAATTTATATGAATGTAATCTATTTATATTTTACGTAGATTGTCAATACTAATGTAGTTTATGAATATTATATGTACGTAGCATAAGATAGAGTTTCTTTGAGATACTTAGTAGCAATGCCATTTAAATATGAGTTATTAGTTGGTTATTTCTAGGGTTAGAATAATCCAAGGGAAAAGGGGGTAACCTATGTATAGGGTATTAATGGTCAAACCAAATCAAGCTAGGAAGGTGGTGGACAAATGACTCTCACTCAAATTACTGGGTGATGAATTTTTTGGCCAAAGTAGTGTAAGTAGCCACTGTTTACACTATCAATTCACTGTGATCTGGATTTACATACTAGGCTGGGAATGTCACAAATGTAGTTGTAGCCACAACATGGTAGCTCTAGATATGTAGTACACAACACCATGCTTAGAAAAGGCTAGGATTATGAGGTTACCAAACCAATCTCTTTATCGAATGGAAGGGCCATCTTACCAAGTTTGGTAGATGTGCGGGGGACCGTAGTAAGTCCATGGTTGGTGGGAAAGTGCTTGAGTGATGCTTCTCCTCATGCAATTGGCGGTCAAGATTTAGAAGGATATTCTAGACCATTTGTATTTCTATTTCAAGTAAGCTCATTGAAGCTATGTATGTAATCATACATCCATCTCTATAGAAATGTAAAATATTATCTTGAATTTATGTAATGTGAAATCGTTACTTGTATTAATGAAACGATTCTTTGATTATGCAATGGGAAATTTTGGAATTCTTTGTTTCAAATGTGCATTAGTTATTCAATTAGAAAGAATTTTTTTATTGCTTGTAATATTAGTAGCATAATCTGTTCACCTGTGGGTAAAACATAGAAAAATTACTGGGTAGAACAATGGGCATGTTACACTATTTATCTACCCATCTCTATATATCTTTGTCTCTGTCTCTCCATTTTTCTCTTTATCCCCCTCTTTATCTCTTTCTATCTCTCTCTCTCTCTTGCTATCTATCTATCTCTCATTCTCCGTCTTTCGAGTTTCTCTCTCTTTATATATAAACCTCTCTCTCTATATAGAATTGTCTAGACCCCGTTATCTCTCTTTCCTTTTCCTCCTCGTGTTCCATGGTCAATTAAACTATTAGTTATCAATATGCTAATTTAATTTGTACTGTATAAAAATATATTAATTATTAATCATAATAATTTTATATTTATATTTAACTACATATGAATTATATACTGTACATAATATTTATATGTTAATTTAATTTGTATTATCTAAAAAGTATCAATTATAATAATTTTATATTTGTATTTAATAGTTTTTATTATATATATTTTTAATATTATTTATAAGAATACGTATAATTATATTATATAATTTAATGCGTATTATATAAAATATTTATATATTATATTTATCTATATATTTTTTGTATTAATGATAGCTTAAACATATTACAACAGATTACATCTATTTATAGCACCATATAGCTATATAAACTATAGGAGATCATAAGATATCGGACCATACACTATCAATCTCAAGGATGTAGATATTGCCAGCTTATGAGCAACATTATACACCGAACTGAATCAGGAAAAAGCAAAACATTTACAATAGACACGATGTATTAGACATAGTATATTTTTTCTCTAAAGTTAGTACTAACTTCCATTTCCCAGATTTCTATTCTCGATGCAATCATCCAAAGCGCCCCAATTGACCAAGGTGTTAATGGATTCAAGTTCATCATTAGAAAAAAATTCCTCAATCTCATGGTTGGAATTGGTGAATAGCTGAGGTTTTTTTGACATTTTTGGAAGCTTTCTCTTTGTTGAACTGGTCTCTAAAATCCTCTTTAAAGGTCTCCAATGCCTGCAAGAATACAATGAAACTGGGATGCCCTTGTTGCCATGAATGCCCATACATGACTTCCTTTAGGTGTACAAGCACTATACCATCTTTGAGTAACTTGAGAAATTTTATTTCCACTAACTCCATGGTTGCCACAACCTACAATGCAACATTGAAAAGTGTGAGTCTCTTATTTGACTCAGTAAGATTCCTTTGAACCCCATTGTACTTGTCCTCATTTCTTGCTTTCCAAATAGCCCATAAAATTTCAATTGTTAGGATAAACCAAAAAAGATGAAGTTCTTTACTTAGCTTAATATCAAAGCCCATTCAAAACTCTTTCCAATTGAGCTTCCTATTTCAGCCTCAAGAATCATGATCATTCCATAACATATTCCAAATTTCATTAGCATAAAGACAATAAAAAAATATATGATAAACATTTTTCGAAACTCTGCAAATTTCACATATATCAACATCAGAATTTTTGAACTTAAAAGGAACCTTTTGTAGTAATATAAGCCATATGAAACAATTATTTTTAGCATCTATCCCATTATGCCACAGATAAGAGAATTTGTTTTGCCAGATTTTATCTTCAAGGTTAGTCCTCTAGGCCTTATTTAGATAATCAGTGGGTGTGCAAGACACAAGGATTTCTTTATAAATAGTTCTAGTTTCAACCTCTTGTAAGGGGAGAGTACCCAACCAGTGGATGTCAATTGGTTCATCTTTCCACTTTTCTATTTGGAGATTAGGAAGCCAAAAGATACAAGCTTATTTTAACATAGAACAAGTTTTAAAATCGGAGGGAGGTAATCCATAGTCCTTTCTCAACTAGTCCCAACAAACCAATGATCCATCCTTGATAATGTTGCAGAAGGTTTTAATCCCCATTTGGTTCCATTTTTTTGTTGAGCAACCTTGCAACAAGGCTAAAGGTTTTCCTTTATGCTCTAAATTCCACCAAATGGACCTGCCTAGGTGGATTATGTTATTGTTAGGATCAGTTAGGAGAGGGCTAGAGAAGTTTCCCTAATAGTTTCCCAGGCCTTCCAAATACTTCTGAAGACCAACAATCCTATAGGTACAACTGGATACTTAGTGATGAGGAGATCACTAAAAGGCAGTGCCTTCCATGACTTGGCTAGTTTGGGGACAACTTGTGAAATGTTATTCCTAATTAGGACCTTCCAAGGTTCATTCCCATCTAGGGACTTAATGACCCACTTTGCTGCAAGAGCAACCCCATGTTTTTTCAAGTCCTTAAGGCCTAAACCCCCATTGGCCTTTTCCAAGCAACACCATGCCTAATTGACAGAGTGCACCTTCTTCTTGGCTTTCTTAGCGGACCAAAGAAACCCTTTAATTTTCTTTTGCACCTCATTGATTTGATAGCTATTAAAGAACCAAACTGAAGCAAAGTAGAGAGTGTAGAATGATAGTATCTTTTGGTAGACCTGAACCCTACCAACAAGGGACAAATAGTGTCTATTCCATCTGTGTTGCCAAAAAGTGTAGCCTTGACACTTTTCACTCATTTTGGGCCTTTCCTATGGATTTTGGAACTCTTTTTCCCCCTTTCCAAGTCTTTTTTCTAAGTTTTGTAAGGTCTTGTAACACATATTCACACTTTCCTAAGCTTGTCATCACTAAATCAACCCTTTCTTATGATAAAATGACCCCTTTACGCTCTTACAGGTCCAACTTAAGTGTGTTTTGGAAGACAATCCCGACAAACATTGTTAATCACATCTTAATTCCTGACAACCACTCAAATTTTTCCAAGTGGACTAAGTTTCCACCTTGGGTGACTTAGTCCCATGTGGCATAAAAAACAAATTTAACTTAAAATTCTTGTGGGATTTTGTCTCCTAAACCCTAAGGTCAGCTTGTGTTGTGTTTTTTTTCAGGAAATTAGGCCATCACATGTATAAATAAGGGTTTTTTCTCTCATTTTAACCCCTAACTAACCTAATTCTTCCATTCATTCACTCTCCTTTCATCATTCATCACTCTTCTCAAGCAAGTTAGGGTTATGAGTATTCTAAATCATCAAGACATCTCTCAAGAAGCACTCAATGGTTGAATCCTCCATTGCTACAACTCAAGATCAACCATCATGGAAAGGTAAAATCCATTTTTTTATGCTTCATTACATTATTTCATCATTTTGGTTTGATTACTCAAAAGGGGTTTGACCAAGACAAACCACCAATCCCTAACAATCAACATTTCCTCTTTCTCTCCTTGTGTGTTTGCAGATTTAGGTATCTTGGGAGCTTGGAAATCATTGAAGAATGGATTGAAGACTTGTTGAAGACACCTCTTTGTTGGATAGGGTAAAAAATCTACAAAAATTCACTTTCAGGTCTGAGAATTAGAATTCCAGAAGTGGACACCAGTGGAGGATCGAAGTGCAGACCGAGGGCTTCCACTTCCACTCTTTGATTTTTAGAGATTCAAAAGTGGACTAAGTCACCAACAATGGCGACTTAGTCCCACTGAATCCTCTTTTTAGAGGTTTTTGTAGATTTGGACACCCATTTAGCAGAAACGGGCTCCAGACTAGTTTTTATAGATCCGAGACTAAGTCGCCCAGATTGGCACAAGTGTCCCAGTCAACATCAGCGACATTTCCAGCCTCCAATCTAGTATGAAACTCACTCCCAGGTGCACCCGTACATTTCTATTTATTTCTGTAGCAGTTTGTTTATGTTTCTTAGGTCATTTGTATATTTATATGTGTTTTCAAACATACTCCATTTTCTAGGTTTTGCATTAGCATTTGATTTCCTTTATTCATTTCTAGCATTTAGATACATTTCAATCACACACATTTCACACAAATTATCACATCTTAATCTTGAATGAACCCTCCAAGTTTTGGGTCTGAAAGAATCTCTCTCCTTTTAGGTGCAAAACCTTAGAAGTGCAAGAGAGTTATCTTTCCCCTAAAAATTTGTGGTTCACCATCCATCCAATTTTTTTATCAATCTTGGCTTTCACCCAATGCCACATATCTTTTAGATTAAGAGAAACTGAGAATGGGATCTCCAGATACCTTATCTGTTTCTAGGGTCCCCCCCACTTGAGATCAAACTTTTGCACCCAACTAGGGGGGTTGTCAAGCCACCCTAAAAGAATAGACTTAGCCTTTGAGATCTTAGCTCCAGAAGCTAGGAAAAATAGATCTAATTTGGCCATTAACTTGATTAAGTCTTATTCTTCAAACTCCAAGAAGATAGAGGTTTCATCCACAAACTGAATATTTAGGAGCTCACTATTATCAGGTAAATTCACCCCTTCACTTTAGGAGAGACTATTATCCCTTAGAAGATAATGAAGAGCATCCGATGTAATGAAAAATAGGGTATGGATAATAGGTCACCCCTACCTAATTGACCTTTCCAACTTAATGGCTTGAGACCTGGTTCCATTCACCTCTATCATGGCAGAGGCATCATTTAGGAGGGTTCTAATCATCTTAGTGAAGTCTTGTGGGAACCCAAATACTTCTAGGGCCATTTTTAAGAAGGGCCACTCCACTCTATCAAAAGATTTCTTGAAATCCAATAAGAGCATTGCTACATTCTGTTGAGACCTTTTGGCCTAGTCTAAATCCTCCCAACTAGTTATTAAGTTTTCAAGTATGTATCTCCCTTTGATAAACCCAATCTAGGTTGAGTTTATAAATTTGGGGAGAATATTGGTAAGTCTAAAAGCTAGAACATTTGCAAGCACTTTGTAGGATACATTCAATAGGGTAATAGGCCTCCAATTTTTAATCAAATTTTTATCCCCTTATTTAGGTAGTAGCTTAATAAGACCTTGGTTAATGCAGTGACCCAAGGATCCTTTGACAAGGGCATCCATGTAGACCTGGTGAAGATCCTCATAAATCCAATCAATGAAGACTTTGTAGAACTCCACAGGGAGATCATCAATCCTAGGAGATTTATGATTACTCATGGCAAGAATTTCTCTTTTAATCTCTTCCTTGGATATTTCAACAGCTAATTATCCACTATCTTCTACAAAAAAAATTCTAAGCATCAAGCTCTTAAGTTTGTTTCTAGCCTCCATACAACCTGACCCATCATCTTCAGACTTGAAGAGGTCCTTCTAGAAAAGGGTAAATTGCTGAAAGATGTCTTCTTGCTTTGAAAGGACCATACGATTGTGACAAATCTGATCTATTTTCTCTTTCATGCCTTTTTCTTTAATATACCTGAAAAAAAAAACTTTGAACCTTTATCCCCGTTGCTTAGCTAGTTGAGGTTGGCCCTCACTTTTAGCCCCTTGATCTTATTTTCTTGCAATTTCCTCAAGGAGCATTTTGCCTTATTGAGCTCCTCATAGAGTTTCTCATCCATATGCTTTTCCTAAATCCTAGCCTCAACAACTAATAATTCATCTTGGAGGCAATCCTCTTCCCTCCTATCTAAAGCCCTCTTTTTTCCAATTGTCTGAAATATGCATTTCCAAGACAAGACATTTTGATTCCATCTTTCAATAGGCTTGAGGTCTTTAAAAATCCATTTATTGATACCTTGTCAGGTATTCATGGCCTTAATACAATGTTGGTCTCTAAAAATACTAGTGTTGAGGAAGAAATTATCCCTATTCTTAGGACTAATCTTGAGCCCATTGTTTATAGTTATCTTAGCTTTAATTGGGTGATGGTTTGAAAGTGTGTAGGGATAGACCAAAACTTTATTACCTTCACTGAAAGGCACAAAACAACATAAATCTATATTAGCATAGAACTTGTGTAACCTACTATAAAATATTTTGCAACCCTTTTGAGCATTACACCATGTAAACCAAATACCACTGATTTCTTGTTTAAGACCTTCAAGGGGATCAAAAATATTGAGCTTATTCTTCATTTTGAGATAGTAGTCCATATCATTCCCTTTCCACTCCATATCAATACCAAACTTCTTATCTTCTCTATTCTCAATCATGCTAAAATCACTGCCTATAAACCAAGGTATTTCTGGAAGCCCTGCAAGCCACTTCCAAAGTTCACTCCTACCAAGATAGTCATGTAGGGCATAAATTGAAAAAATACCAAATTTGGCATCAACCCTTTCAAAGGTAGCCCAGACTACTCTATTGCAAGGAGATACCCCTAAATTAGTGAGATAGGGTTTTCACTTATTAGCCACCAAGATGGCAACAACCCCTTTGCCTTTCTCATGATTAGAGGCTAGTAACCATGAGTTCCCCTAGATAAATTTTAAGTTAGTTTCAAGCATAAAGCCCATAGCCTTGAGCTCTTGCGGAAGGACAAATTGCTTACTCTGATCCAGGTTAAGAAACCACCTGACTATATACTTTCTGTCAGGGGAATCTAAACCCTTGAAATTCCAAGAGGTGCAGATAAGCATCATTATTGCACTTGGGGGTAAGGGGCTCTTTGGCATTCTTAAAAATTTCAAAAAACTTGATTGCACTTTCCTCATTTTCCAATCTCTTGGGAGAGGGCACAACCAACACTATGTCGGTATTCTTCCTTTTCCTTTTGTTGATAACTGCACCATTTTTACATATTTCTATGGTGTTTCCTTTCTTCCTGGCCCTTTTTTTAGGTTCTTTAGGGGGAGAAGGAGGGATAAAGTCCCCACCAATAGAGTCAGAATTTTATAGAGCTACCTTAGAAATTTTTTTAGAGTCATCCCCCTCTAGAGATGACAACATTCCAACACCCAAGATATCCTCTAGAATTTCATCACAAGGGAGGCCCACTGTGCTTCCAGGGGTCTCCTCACCATCTAAGTTACTAGTAGGAATTGCTTGATCACTGGTTGGGAAAGGAATGGAGGCCTCTGCTTGCGGATCTTCGGTCATCTCCATAGACCATATTCTAACCATATCGGTCAAGGAATCAAGGGAGTCTCCAATTAGGGTAGAGGAAGAGACCCCACAATTACCTACATTGACTTCCTCACCCCCTCATGTGACACCCATGAGAGTGGTATTCTCATTGTTTTTAGGATCCATCTTTTTAAAGCCAAATTCAAAAGGAAATTTGGAGGAATGGTTAGACTGATAGGTGGAGATTAAATTTATTACCATGGAGGAGTTTCCAATATCTTTCTTGTTTTCATTTTCTTGGGAGTCAGTAATCACAGTTTCTTCATCAACCACAATGCCATTAACATATATTGTAATAATTTCAATTTTCTTCTGAGAGTTTTCTTTCATGTTACCACCTTTTTTGCATTATGTTTTCTAATGCTAGCTACTGAGCATTATTTTTAACAACACCTACTAGAGCATCAAAGAGGGAGCCTGAAGTAGGGGATGATAAAGAAGAGGACTGACAAGGTAGAGAGTTAGGGAGAATGGCTGAAGAAGGAGAGAAGCGGTTACTGGTGGAATCCATCGGTAGTGAGACTAACTGTGAAGGGGAGGTGACAGTGGACCAGGAGGCTAAGGAAGGGTCGAACCCAGATAGGGGGGGACAACGAGGGAAAGGTTGATGGAGAAGAGACACTAGGAGGGGCTCCCAAGCCAGCCAAGGGCGCTAAGATATCACCAGAGGTCAATTCCAAATCAGCTGACGAAGACTGAATAACAAAACCCTCAGGCAGAAAAGTGGTGGGCCGATTATTACCACCTCTGATTAACAAGTAGTTATTTATCAAATTCCCTTCTCTCCTACACAAATATCATGTGCAATACCTCTAAGGATTTCAATAGGACAAATGTGGACGGACCCATCAATTTTGAGACCAATATTTCTAGGTAAATCCACCCTGAGGTTAAGGGATACAAGAACTCAAGCATTTAGGTCTGGTAGGGTGACCTTCAACCTATCAATCCTGATCACATTGCCAAAGGGTTCCACAATTTGAGCAATAAATGACCACAAATCCCGTGGAATGTTTTTGACCAACAACCACCTAGAGCTAGACAGGGTGAGCATTTCATCACAATTCGCTCCCAATGTCTAGGATAAAACCTTAAACACAAACTTTTTGATGCTCCAATAGGGTTTCTTTAAAAAAATTGTTTGCATATCATGATTTATAAAGTAAATTAAAAAAAAACCTTTTGAATCATTCAACATAATATGATTAGAACATTTATTTTTTTAATCCAAATAGTATTAAACCAATTATCTAAGTATTTTCTCGAGGGGAGATTCTAAAGGTCAACGACAACCATGAAAAATACGACCTTAGATAGTCTACCCCTCTCCTTAAGAATATAATCAAGCATATAATTATTCGAAGCAAGCATAGTGGTTTCTAGAGGAATCTTACCTTCAGGCCCTCCATTCACACAAGAGATCTCCTCAACACCTGTGGAGTCAGACAAATTTCACACTCTCCACAAACTTAGGGTAATCACTTGCAACAAAATTGCGAAAAGATTTGGGGTGGTTATTAGCATTCACTGCTCCATTAATCTTTTCAAAATCCCTAGGGGGATTGAGGGGGGTCGTACCCCCTCCATTGCCCTTCACACGAGTGATAAGACTTTTAGGACAAAGAGAAAAAAGGAACGACAAAATAACAAGCACACAACCATAAAAGCAGAAAACCCCAAACACAACACACCCAAACAAAGCAATTAATGAAGACAACTACTACGGAGTACGAAGGAAACAAACCTTTGTGGAGGAGGGCCAAGCCTCCCCACTAGGATACCGATGAAACCTTCGAACCAAACCCATGAACTAGCCTTCCTCGTTACCCTAGAGTACCCTTTATTTATATTTATATTTTATATTTTGTATTATATCTATATTTAATAATTTCTAATATAAAATTTAATATATAATAATAAATGTAAATGTTATCTATTTATTAGCTACAACGCAAAACAGGTAGAGCTGAATTGCATTCATCATTGAAAGGTACACAAATAATCTCAAATTTCTTGCTAAGTATTCATTGATCATGAAAAAATGATTACTTTTGGATTCAGTATTATTATGAAACAATTGTAACAAAGGAACTTATGCAATTGCATATAAATGTTGTTTCATTCATATTGTAAAAATCAAAGTCCCACACAAGCCGTGGGAGTAGCTTAATTTGATTTATGAAATCAAATGATAGGTACAAGAACAAATTATAAACTACACAACCGTAGACAATATAAACATAGAAAGGAGGGTGGTTCATCATTGTCTGTAATGATGAAGCCATTGATACTTGATATCATTGAATGGTGTTGTTTAAGCTTTCTAGGTTCCCCGACTCCAGTCTCCTTGAGTTATCTTGTAGGATGAATTGAAATGATGTTAGAGATTGAATCTAAGAAATGATGAGTCAAGATCAATCCTATGCATACATTGCCAAAAAAAATAATCCACATTTGTTCAAAGTATAGATCACATGATTAAGTTATCAAAAGGCATAAAGAAAAGAGGAAGCTTTCAGCTTCAATTGTTTTGCTAACATGTTTGTTCACTGTGCAGGAACATGTTCATTATGTTTGTGATAATTTTTTATCAGATATGTGGAGTAAAACAAGCTCCCACAAGTGTTGAGCCCAACATATCAAAGAGGGCACTCTCTAATTACACATAAGAGTCATTAACAATATCAAAACAGTCATTAAGAAAGCTGCTGAAACTAAGAAGAGAATCACATAAGCAACCTTATTTCAATATGTTCAAAATAGTTTGAGCAATCATTTTTTATTGCTCATCATGTTAAAGAATGATCAAAACATGTTCATAGATGATCAACTTCATACCATCATCAAAAATCAGTTCACATAGGCTACAAGTTTACATAGCTATCAAGAGGGTAGTCCAACATTTTTTTTTCTCAACAAATATATGAAAATAGTCAACATGAACATGGTGCATCGGACCCCCAACAATACAAAGATGCATTGACAATGGATATAAAGAGGATAAAAAATATGGCTACCATTGTTATTTCATTATCCCTGATTGCCTTCAGAATAACAGAGTTGAATGAAACAAGTAAAGGAAAGGAAGGCACGAGTATGCATTACTGAAGCACAAGGTTCAATTCAAGTTTTCCATGAACAATGTAGAGGTAACATACAATGCAAAAGACAAGTTACCACCTATAGGGAGACAAAGTAAACTCATGCCAATATATCAACTTATGGTTGAGAATGATAGCATCATAGTGCCCTGTCACAAGAATCAGGAGATAAAATATAGAAGGAGAGAAAATGAAGCACTCACAGGGTTCAAAGTAAAATAATGCCTATATAGTTGTAAGAGAGCATGTACAACACAAAAATGATTACTAGAATAAGCAAAAGTGTTCACAGAATTGAAGAGTAAGACAGTGAGTAACCAAAGGCACTTTATAGACTTTCAAACGAAAAGGTTGCAATGATGAACAAAAGGTTGCTACAGGAGGAGCAAACAAAAGAAGAGGCGTTGTCCTAGTTTTACTCCAACAAAAAACTAATGACAGGTGTATCATGCTAGTTGAATGCCATTTTTCAAGTCAAGTAAATGGAATGTTTTTCAAAGCAAATATAGTTTATGTTTGCATTCTGGAAACAAATAAGTGAAGTAACAATAGTAATGAGAGACAAGTGTTACAGAGTTTGTTTTGAAATAGAGGGAAAAAGGCTAACTTCATTGAAAGGATTTATGGAGAATACATTGTTTCAACTCAAAATACAAATTTTCTTTTGAAAATACATAACACCCATATAATGATTTCAATTCAAAAAGAAGATTTCTTCCGTTTGCAATTTACCCATGTGAAGTTTTTTTGTCAAAAAATACAAAGTGCATGAAATACCATGGTGGGTCGAGCTCGAGTTTTGGAGTAATGCAAGATAAACAATTTTCTGTCAAAATACAAGTACCCACATGGGGGTTTCATGTTTCAAGTATGCAAGCCATCAAAGTATACAGTTATAATCTTTTGAGCTTTTCAAAGCAATGAGAAATAATGAGTAAGCTTGCGGCCATAGAGCTGGGAAAATCATAAAAGAACAAAACCTTGTGAATTCAAGATCATTAGAGCACATCATGGGTCGAGCCAGGTAGAGGTGAATGCCAATACAAAATGCAGAATACATGCTAAGGCCGTGCCATGGAGACCTTTTTCTTCTAAGAAGGCGAATACCCATATGAAGGTTTGAAGGGAGAACACATATGCATCAGAAAGATAATCTAGGGTCGTGACCTAGGAGTGCAATTTTTCGTCATACTTCTGCTAAAGCAATGAAATTTAATGGAGTTCTATGCTTTGGAATGCAAATAAAAAAAATATCAATCTTTTGTCATAGAGAGTTCTTTTCTTTCATGGAAAGAAAGAAAATATCAGCATTTCTAGCAGGAAAATAACTTACCAGCAGATACAAGGCATGTAAGTCCTCAAGAAAAGCCCTAGACCAAATTCTAGCAAACACATCAAGTGAATCTCACAATAATCTCATATTCTAACCTCATAGATTCCTCCAATGGCGACCAATGTAGGTACAAAGTGTCAACAAAAGAGAAAGGTGACAGGAAAAAGATCCATACCAAAAATCTTCACGGTGGCGGAGCATGGCTTCCTTGAGAAGCTTCAAGATAAATGAGTAAGAGATAGGGTTTCATTTACCGTTTTCTTGCAAAAAAGACTATGCACTCAGCTCAAGGCAATTTTTCCCATCAATGGAGATGTCTTTGCTTTTTACAATGTTTCAAACAAAGAATGATGACCTTCATCATATTGCAGCCGTGGTATTGACCTTTAGGTCAATGAACCTAATGATGTATGTGGGGGTTGATCAAAAATGTTCTAAGTGTGGTGGCTAATGGGATGATATGCATGAAACCCGTGAGTTATGAAGTCTAATTTTTAATTTGACATTAACCTCCAATGTTTGTGTTTGCATTATACCATGTAAAGTTAATTGATTAAATGATAAATTATAAATCATTTAATTAATTTAACTATTTTAAGGTGCAAACATAAAACATTAAGTTGCCCCAATCATGTATAATCAACAAAGGCATGAAGATGGAGTTTGCGTGACTTCAAGTCAATGATGCATGCAAGGTGCTTAAAATAGATTATGCATGGAGGAGATAAATGTTGAAAATACTAAAAAAAAAAATTCGCTTATGCACGAATTGGAGCTTCAGTTTCAGTTATCCAACCATGCAAGGATTAAATGAGTTATTTTCAGTTTTTGTGGAGTTTCTTTCAATTCCACGTTAGTTCATGAGGTATTTTGGTCAGGCACATGGAGAGGTGGAGATTTCTAGGCATAGAGTGCAGTTTGCTTCAGTTTTGGGCTATTTTTATCAAGGTTTTCTCTTCTACTCGGATTTCACATTGGAGATGCAGTTTTTCACTTCAATTCCATTTTTGGCTGTTTTGTGCATGCCTATTTTGTATATATTGGAAAAAGTTACTCTTTTTCCTTTAGTTCTTGTTTTCTTCCTTTGCTTCAACAAAGATACTTCATGTAACTCATTTGTCAAAATTTAATAGATTATGCAACAATTTTTACATGTTAATTAGTTCATGATTTGCAAAAGATTCCTTTAATTTCGAGTAGTTTCAAGTTTTGCCTTGAAGATTTTAGGCATCATTATTGTGTGGGATTTGATCGAAGGATTATTGTGTTTTCAGTTTTGAGACCTTTAATATTTTTGTCTCCTTCATAGATATTTGTATGCAGTTTAGTTTAAGTTCATTGGTTATACACTGTGCATGTAACTGATTAAACAATTTAGTCGTGAAAACCATGTTTTCCCTCAAAATTGTATTTAATCAAGGCCTTTGTTTAAAACATTCAAGGGATTAAGCTACTAGATCAGGTTGTGCAAATAGAAGTACTGGATAATCATTTGTGAGTTAAGTCTGCACATTAGTTTCTTTCGATGCATCACCATAGTTCAGTTTTTCCAGTTTTGCATTAGATTAAATCCTTTTCCCTTTTCCAATCAAGTATTAGTCCATAATCAAAAAATTCAATAGGAAGTCGGCCTAGAATCTAGAGGTCTAGTTTCATATAGGGTACCCACAACCTGAAATTAGTCCAATGTTGCACGAGATTGCACAGCTTTACAACTTTTCATTTGGGTGTGAATCCCTGTGATAACAATTTTTGGCACACTCGGTGGGACTCTGAATTACAGTTCAGAGAAAGAATTCAAAAGTTTTAAGCTGTTGTTCTAGTATATATAGCAGTACTTTAGCCTTTTAGAGGGTAAAATTTCATATACTTGGTGACTCCATTCTCAAGTTTAAAGCAGATCAAGTGCAAATAGCTTATGAGAAACCTTCAGATGAGAAGAAGTTCTTCTTTGTTTGAATACTTACAGCTGTCTTCACCAAAAAGAAGAGGAAGGACAACCAAGAGAACACTTGGTAGCTCTTCAAGAAATAAATCATTTTCCCCATTTCTTAGAACATAATTATTAGTATATTCAACAAGAAGTAGAGGCAAATCATCAACAAGGCAACCAGGTTCACATTCAGCTTCACCAAGTTATAGAGCATCGGTTTCACCTTCAAGAGGTTCACCGAGTTTTATTACAAGATCAATTCTAGTATTTCTGGTACGTCTTGTACCAATTTTACAAGTTGTGAACATTAGAATACCAAAAGCTCTGATGGCTAGAGCGCATGCGTTTGTACCATTTAATGGAGGCAACCCGTTGAATTTGGCTTTGCACGATGATATTCTAGTTGTTGCACTGAAAAGCCTCCCCTTTTTATTGTGAAGAGCAGACTACGCCAATAGAACATATCATAGACATAGCCTCACTATGTGGAGTTCATCATGTGACTCAAGAGAATGTGGCATTGAGGATATTAGCAACGTCATTCAAGGGCAAAGCACTTCAGTGGTTTTGTGGCTTACCAATTAATACTATCATGACATGGGATGATTTAGGAGACAAGCTAAGCAAACAGTTTTCTGACAAGTCCGATCATCTATCTCTAGTCGAGTAGATGACAACTATAAAGAGAGTGCCACAAGAACAGATGATGGACTTTAATTTCATGTTTCAAAGGACCTCGAATAGAATTCCAGCAACGGTAAGACCAACTCCTGATCATGATTTTTTGTATTATCTTAGATCATTAAATAGTGATATTGCCTTGATGATACAATTAATGGGCGGATTAACATTACCAACAACATATGACATTTCTATTAGAGTAGAAAACAACCTTATACAGGCTGGTAAAATTGCACCAAGACCTCCTATACCAATATTTCTAGATATTCATCCCTTGATGCCCATTAATATACCTCCCATTGACCCACTTCCAGTTGAACCAACCTTAGGCTATCAACCAGTTGCTCAGAATAATGCTTTTCCAACACAATCATATTTTCAAGAGCTTAGGGGTACTCAGCAGGAGATGGAAAAATTATTGCAGACAGTCAGTGATGACTTAGTGAGTCTTAAGAGGCAGCAAGGTCAAAATTTCAAGCCTTACCAAGCACCTTTCTAGCCTAACAGACCACCTTATCAAGCAAATGACCAAGGACAAAGAAGAAGTTTCAATCCCAAGCCACCATACAATCAGAATCAAAATGCTGTCAGCTCTTCTAAGGAGCTCGTACCTATTTATAACAACTTGGAACAAGATTACGTATGGTGCTACCCATGCAATGAGCCTCACGATTAGGCCACATGTATGAATGGAGTAATTAATCAAGCCCTGATGGTATAGAGAAATTATGCAGCTGCAGAAAATATAGTAAAAGATAGAAATGATCAGAATGATCAAACGCAACATGATGATATGCATGTTGCCATGATGAACTAGCAAGGGAACAAATTTTGCAGAGTTAATCATGCACAAGGTCAAAATCAATTAGCCACTTCTATTGCAGTGAATATCTAAATCCAAAATTAGAACATCTGATGAAAACAATAGACTGATCAGCTTTGGAAGCTGTACTTTGATGGATCCAGGAGTAAAGTAGGTGCCGGTGGAGGAGCAATGCTCATATCACGTGAAGGAGACGGGTATTATTCAACTTTTAGATTTTCTTTTAGTTGTTTTAATAACGTTGCTGAGTACGAAGCATTGATACATGGTTTAGAATGAGCCAAAAAAAGGAAAATTAAGTGTTTACAGGTGTTTGGTGAGTCTGAATTGATAGAAAATTAGGTTAGAAATCTGGATTTAATGAAAAATGATTTGTTGAAATTGTATAAACACTGCATTTGGGACTTAATTGAAGAATTTGATGCATTTAATTTGCAATAAGTACTAAGAAATCAGAACAAACAAGCTGATAAACTTGCTGCCATAGGATCAAAGTTTGACATTCCAACTGAAATCCACAATGTGGAAGTGCAACAATATGTGAAAGTAGTTGTTAGACCATCAGTACCTGATAATAATGTGAGTTGGCAGATTTTTGACAGTGATGAGCAAATAATTCATTTTCTGATGGAAGAAGTAGAGTTTTCTGTTGGAAACCAGTGAAAGTATGATCAACAATATGGTGATCAGATCATGCAACTAAAGTCTAACAAGCTGCCAAAGGGTTTGGTAACCCTTGAATCCATCTTCAACACTGATGATTAGGTTAGAAGAGATAAATCCAACATCATAGTGAAGTAAGAGCACTACGAACCAATTGAGATATTCAAAGACAAGCTCCTTAAGCTTGGCAAAGTCTATACAAAGGAGGAACATCGAGCCTTTGTCTTGCTTTGCCAATAATTCAGTGACATCTTCGCTTGGCAATATGGAGATTGAAAGGGTTTCAACCCCGAGTTAGCTCAACATACTATTAAGCTCAAACCCAACGCGAAACCAGTAAGACAAAAGTAGAGACCTCTGAATCCAAAATTAGAACATCTGATGAAAAAAAAATTGAACAAGTTGATTGAAGGTAGTATAATATTTCCAATCAAGCACACTTCTTGGGTTTCAAACTTGGTGCCCATCAGAAAGAGGAATTGAGAAATAAGTCTATGTGTTGATTTGCATGATCTAAATAGAGCTTCACTTAAAGATCACTATCCACTGCCTTCAATGGAGTAAATACTGCAAGTTGTTTCAAGATCAGAAAGGTTCTCATTGTTGGATGGATATTTAGGTCATAACCAGATATTGGTTAAAGAAGAAGACTAGTATAAGACAACCTTTACCACCAAGTGGGGTACTATGGCTTACAGAAAGATGTCATTTGGATTGTCAAACACAAGAGCAACCTTTTAGAGAGAAATGGATATGGCTCTCCAAGGTTTGATAAACAAGTTTGTTCTTGTCTACTTAGATGATATCACCATTTTTTCATAAAATGCTAATGAACATTTTGGTCATCTTAGACAAATTTTTGAGAGATGCAGAGAGTATGGAGTTTCTTTGAATCTAAAGAAAAGCATTTTTGCTGTTCACGAAGGTAAAATTCTAGGTTACATTATTTCTAAAAAAGGTATTTCTATTGACCCTGAATGTATTGCAACCATTCTGGCATTACCACTTCCAACTCACAAAAAGGGTTTGCAGAGATTTCTAGGAAGAATAAACTTCGTTAGGAGATTTATTCCTAACATTGAAACATTGCTGTAACCTCTCACATCCATGCTAAAGAAGAATATGGAGTTCAGCTGGAAAAAGGAGGGGAAAAATAGTTTTGAATAGATTAAAGAGGCACTTGCAGCAGCCCCAACACTTATAAATCCAAAATTTGATAAAGATTTTATACTGTATGCATTTGGTAGTGTTGACACAATCTCTGCCATGTTATGTCAGCAAAATGATCAAGGACTTGAACAACCCATAGCATTTTTTAGTCAAGTCTTGCATGATTATGAAACAAGGTATTTGTTTGTTGGGAAACATGTTCTTGCTGTAGTGAGAAGTCTCAAAAAGTTTAGACATATGTTGTCTAATAATAAAATACATTTGTTGGTAGCTCACCCCAGAGTCAAGGAGTTTCTACTAAATAAGGTCATTAATGAAAAGAGAGCAGGCTGGATAACCAAAGCCATAGAATGTGACATCAACATAAAGGTTACCAAGCTTGTTAGAGGTAAAGGTCTATGCGAGCAACTTGCAAAAATTAAAGAAAACAACAATGAAGAAGTCACTCCAGTTCTGAATTTTGAAGAAGAACCTGCTATTACAGCCACTTCAACTGATTGGATCCATCAAATGATTCATTACTTGCATACTGGAGATTGTCTAGAAGGTATGGAAAAATCTAAACGAAGATATTATAGATTACAAGAAATTCCATATGCATAAATTGATGGTGTTCTTTATAAAAAAGACTTCAATGGAGTATTCCTTAGATGTGTTTACCCAAATCAGACTGAAAGAATTCTCAAGGAATTCCATGATGGACCTACTGGAGGTCAGTTTGCACCACGTACTACAACTCTGAAAGTAATGAGAGCCAAATATTATTGGCTGGATCTGTTCAAGGATGCTCATGATTATGTGAGAAAGTGTAGTAAATGTTCATTGTTTACATGAAAACAAAAGTTAGCAGCCCTGCCCCTGAATCCAATTCAGGTTGAGTATCCATTTGGGAAGTGGGGACTTGACTTCAGCGGTCCAATTAACCCACCATCAAGTGCAGGTCACAAATGGATTCTTACAAAACAGATTATTTTACAAAGTGGACTAAAGCAGTTGCTTTGAAAGATGCAAATGAAGCATCAGTCTTGAAATTTTATCAGGACTTAGTTTCCAGGTTTGGTACACCTGATTCAATTATTTCTGATAATGCATTAGCCTTTGTTGGTTTGAGAGTTTTAGATTGGTTAGTGAAGAATAACATTTATCTGAATACTTCATCGAATTATTACCCCCAGGGTAATGGACAGGCGGAATCAACAAATAAGAATCTAATTAAGATAATAAAAAAGACTATTGAGGATAATCAGAGGTCTTGGCATGATAAACTTAAGTTAGCCCTTTGGGCTAATAGAGTTACACCAAAACAATCAACAGGTTTTTCACCATATGTTTGGGTTATGGCAAAGAGGCCAAGTTGCCTATTTCAATAGAGTTACCGACTTTGAGCTACATAAGAGAACCGGAGTTACTTGAGGAGAAACCAATGCAAGTCAGGCTTACTCAATTGACAGAGTTGGAAGAAACCAGAAAGGAAGCTTTCAGGAAGCTCCAGATTCATCATTCTTAGATGAAGAAAATGTTTGATAGGAAAGCAATAGCAAGAGTCTTCAATGAGGGTGACTTAGTCTTCAAATGGGGTGAGTTAAAGAGAAAACCCGACAAACATACCAAGTTTGATGCCATGTGGGATGGCCCATACATTACCACAACAAAGAAAGAACATAACGCATTCCAGCTCTCAAGGTAGGATGGAGAGGTGCTACCCATCCCCATCAAAGCGATTTATCTCAAATAGTGCTATTAAGCATCAAAGTTTGCTGCTATACATAGTAAAGTACTTTTCAGTTTCAGTTATGCTTTCAATAAGTGCCCCATGGCACGTTTTCAATTCAATATTGTTTTGCTTTCAATAAAGTGCAATTGTTGCATGGGGTTTTCAAACTTTGTCTTAAACATAGTCTCAATAGTTTATTTCAGTTTGTGTGGTTTAAAGCTGAGTTACAAGTTTTTCTGAGTCAAAATAGAGCAAAAATATGGACTCCATGCCCAATGGATAAGCTACATAACCAGTCTATGGTGTTTAGCAGGCAAACACTCCATAGAGTTCGCCAAATTGTTACCTATTTATTAGCTACAACTCAAAAAAGGTAGAGCTGAATTGCATTCATCATTGAAAGGTACACAAATAATCTCAAATTTCTTGCTAAGTATTCATTGATCATGAAAAATGATTACTTTTGGATTTAGTATTATTATGCAAAAATTGTAACAAAGGAACTTATGCAATTGCATATAAACGTTGTTTAATTCATATTGTAAAAATCAAGGTCCCACACAAGCCGTGTGAGTAGCTTAATTTGATTTACGTAATCAAATGATAGGTACAAGAACAAATTATAAACAACACAACTATAGACAATATAAACATAGAAAGGAGGGTGGTTCATCATTGTCTATAATGATGAAGCCATTAATACTTGATATCATTGAATGGTGTTGTTTAAGCTTTCCAAGTTCCCCGATTCCAGTCTCCTTGAGTTGTCCTGCAGGATGAATGGAAATGATGTTAGATTGACTCTAAGAAATGATGAATCAAGATCAATCCTATGCATACATTGCCAAAAAAAATATAATCCACATTCGTTCAAAGTATAGATCACATGATTAAGTTATCAAAAGGGCATAAAGAAAAGAGGAAGCTTTCAGCTTTAGTTATTTTGCTGACATGTTTGTTCACTGTGCAGGAACAGGTTCATTATGTTCATGATAATTTTTTATCAGATATGTGGAGTAAAACAGGTTCCCACAAGGGTTGAGCCCAACATATCAAAGAGGGCACTCTCTAATTACACATGAGAGTCATTAACAATATCAAAATAGTCATTAAGAAAGTTGTTGAAACTAAGAAGAGAATCACATAAGCAACCTTATTTCAATATGTTCAAAATAGTTTGAGCAATCATTTTTTATTGCTCATCATGTTAAAGAATGATCAAAAAATGTTCATAGATGATCAAATTCATACCATCATCAAAAATCAATTCACATAGGCTACAAGTTTACATAGCTATCAAGAGGGCAGTCCAACATTTTTTTTTCTCAGCAAATATATGAAAATAGTCAACATGAACATGGTGCATGAGACCCCCAACAATACAAATATGCATTGACAATGGATATAAAGAGGATAAAAAATATGGCTTCCATTGTTATTTCATTATCCCTGATTGCCTTCAGAATAACAGAGTTGAATGAAACAAGTAAAGGAAAGGAAAGCATTAGTATGCATTACTGAAGCACAAGGTTCAATTCAAGTCTGCCATGAACAATGTAGAGGTATCATACAATGAAAAAGATAAGTTACCACCTATAGGGAGACAAAGTAAACTCATGCCAATATATCAACTTATGGCTGAGAATGATAGCATCATAGTGTCCTGTCATAGGAATCAGGAGATAAAATATAGAAGGAGAGCAAATGAAGCACTCACAGGGTTCAAAGTAAAATAATGCCTATATAGTTGTAAGAGAGCATGTACAACACAAAAATGATTACTAGAATAGGCAAAAGTGTTCACAGAATTGAAGAGTAAGACAGTGAGTAACCAAAGGCACTTTATAGACTTTCAAACGAAAAGGTTGCAATGATGAACAAAAGGCTGCTACAGGAGGAGCAAACAAAAGAAGAGGCGTTGTCCCAATTTTACTCCAACAAAAAACTAATGACAGGTGTATCAGTTGAATGCCATTTTTCAAGTCAAGTAAATGGAATGCTTTTGAAAGCAAATATAGTTTATGTTTGCATTCTGGAAAAAAATAAGTGAAGTATCCACAGTAATGAGAGACAAGTGTTACAGAGTTTGTTTTGAAATAGAGGGAAAAAGGCTAACTTCATTGAAAGGATTTATGGAGAATACATTGTTTCAACTCAAAATACAAATTTTCTTTTGAAAATACATAACACCCATATAATGATTTCAATTCAAAAAGCAGATTTCTTCCTTTTGCAATTTACCCATGTGAAGTTTTTTTGTCAAAAAATACAAAGTGTATGAAATACCATGGTGGGTCGAGCTCAAGTTTTGGAGTAATGCAAGATAAACAATTTTCTGTCAAAATACAAGTACCCACATGGGGGTTTCATGTTTCAGGTATGCAAGCCATCAAAGTATACAGTTATAAGCTTTTGAGCTTTTCAAAGTAATGAGAAATAATGAGTAAGATTGCGGCCATAGAGCTGGAAAAATAATAAAAGAACAAAACCCTGTGAATTCAAGATCATTAGAGCACATCATGGGTTGAGCCAGGTAGAGGTGAATGTCAATACAAAATGTAGAATACATGCAAAGGCCGCGCCACAGAGACCTTTTTCTTCTAAGAAGGCGAATACCCATATGAAGGTTTGAAGGGAGAACACATATGCATCAGAAAGATAATCTAGGGTCGCGACCTAGGAGTGCAGTTTTTCGTCATACTTCTGCTAAAGCAATGAAATTTAATGGAGTTCTATGCTTTGGAATGCAAATAAAAAAAGTAACAATCTTCTATCACAAAGAGTTCTTTTCTTTCATAGAAAGAAAGAAAATATCAACATTTCTAGCATGAAAATAACTTACCAACAGATACAAGGCATGTAAGTCCTCAAGGAAAGCCCTAGACCAAATTCCAGCAAACACATCAAGTGAATCTCACAATAATCTCATATTCTAGCTTCAGAGACTCCTCCAATGGCGACCAATGCAGGTACAAAGCATCAACAAAAGAGAAAGGTGACAGGAAAAAGCTCCATACCAGAAATATTCATGGTGGTGGAGCATGGCTTCCTTGAGAAGCTTCAAGATAAATGAGTAAGAGATAAGGTTTCATTTACCCTTTTCTTGCAAAAAATACTATGCACTTAGCTCAAGGCAATTTTTCCCATCGATGGCGATGTCTTTTTTTTACAATGTTTCAAACAAAGAATGATGACCTTCATCATATTGCTGCCATGGTATTGACCTTTAGGTCAATGAACCTAATGATGTATGTGGGGGCCGATAAAAAATGTGCTAAGTGTGGTGGCTGATCAGATGATATGCATGAAGCCCGTGGGTTATGGAGTCTAATTTTTAATTTGACATTAACCTCCAATGTTTGTGTTTGCATTATACCATGTAAAGCTAATGGATTAAATGATAAATTATAAATCATTTAATTAATTTAACTATTTTAAGGTGCAAACATAAAACATTAAGTTGCCCCAATCATGCATAATCAACAAAGGCATGAAGATGAAGTTTTTGACTTCAAGTCAATGATGCATGCAAGGTGCTTAAAATAGATTATGCATGGAAGAGATAAATGTTGAAAATACTAATTTTTTTTTTTTCGTTCATGCACAAAGTGGAGCTTCAGTTTCAGTTATCCAACCATGCAAGGATTAAATGGGTTATTTTCAGTTTTGGTGGAGTTTCTTTCAGTTCCACGTCAGTTCACGAGGTATTTTGGTCAAGCGCATGGAAAGGTGGAGATTTATAGGCATAGAGTGTGGTTTGCTTCAGTTTTGGGCTATTTTATCAGGGTTTTCTCTTCTGCTCAGATTTCACATTGGAGATGCAGTTTTTCACTTCAGTTCTCATTCAGTTCTATTTTTTGCTACTTTGTGCATGCCTATTTTGTATATATTGGAAAAAGTTAGTCTTTTTCTTTTAGCTCTTGTTTTCTTCCTTTGTCTTCAACAAAGAGACTTCATGTAACTCAGTTTTCATAATTTAATAGATTATGCAACAATTTTTACAGGTTTATTAGTTCATGATTTGTAGAAGATTCCTTTAATTTCGAGTAGTTTCAAGTTTTGCTTTCAAAATTTCAGGCGTGATTATTGTGTGGTATTTGATTGAAGGATTATTGTGTTTTCAGTTTTGAGACCTTTAATATTTTTATCTCCTTCATAGATATTTGTATGCAGTTTAGTTTAAGTTCACTTTGTTATACACTGTGCATGTAACTGATTAAATAGTTTAGTCGTGAAAACCATGTTTTCCCTCAAAATTGTATTTAATCAAGGCCTCTATTTAAAACATTCAGGGGATTAAGCTACTAGATCAGGTTGTGCAAATAGAAGTACTGGATAATCATTTGTGAGTTAAGTCTGCACATTAGTTTCTTTCGGTGCATCACCATAGTTCAATTTTTCCAATTTTGCATTAGATTAAATCCCTTTCCCTTTTCCAATCAAGTTTAAGTCCATAATAAAAAAATTCAATAGGAAGCCGGCCTAGAATCCAGAGGTCTAGTTTCATATAAGGTACCCACAACCTGAAATTAGTCCAATGTTGCACAAGATTGCACAACTTTACAACTTTGCATTCGGGTGCGAATCCCTGTGATAACAGTAACCATAATATTATTTTAATAAAAATATTCATAGAAAGAGGACTAATTTATGATCATGGTTCTATACCAACTTGCAATTCTATTCACCAAGAACCTATCATTCTAAATGATTTATGAAACCAAGATATGAGCATATTTAGAATCTTCATCAAATCAACACCATTTTTCTTTTTAATGTTTGTTCTCATTGCTTTTGTACCATTGATGTCATTTCCCTTGCCCTTAAAATCTTGTTCCGCCAATCTAATTTTTTGACTTCTTAAATTATTTAATATGATTTTACCATATCTTTAGAGAATGGACTAATTGTTAACATACAATGTCAAGCCATTCATATTTGGATGACGATAAAAAGGTAGATTATCATGATACATGAATTAATAAAAATCAATAGAAGATGGGATTATCATTGGACATGGGCGATGTTTGCGAATTAAAAACGAATGTGGATACAATAGAAAAACTTTCATGTCCAACCAAAGAAAAAAAGCGAAAAAAATGACGAACAAACAAATTAAAAATTCAACGTTGTCCATCATTTCAATTGTCTTGCATACTCCTAAATTATTGACAACCATTGATTTTAGAAGTTAGCTGATACATATAATCAATAAAACTTAATAATAAAATTTAGTACTACTAATAAATAAATTTAAGCACTAAAGAAGACTTGAACATCCACCTTATATCCACATTAAATTAATGTTAATTTGGAACTAATTGATATTACAAATTGAATCATATTAAAATAATTTTATCAAAAACTGTATTAGCTATTTTATTGTTGAACCATTTTATTTTTTTTAATATATTGAACAAAGCTGAAATACAAAGAAAGAATAAACAGTCCAAAAGACGACTGCACAAGAAAAAGAATAACAAAACAAAATCAGAAAACAGAATGCAACACAAGAGACACAACCCAAACTAAACTATGAAATTAACATACGACCATTTCCTCATTTGAACGTTGAAAGTAGGGAGAAATATCACTCACAAAAACCACAGTATACGCCTATATCTCCTTCACAAAGCAATGTTATATAAACGTTGGTGAGTAGAGCCTCATTTATTTAGAGCAAATTCTAGTACCCATTTCTGTAGAGATAGGAAGGTGGCCATGGCAGATCATTTGGCAGCCATTGTCCTGTTTCATTTCGCCCAGATAAATATGAAAGGCATTAAAGAATAGGACCAAAAACAAATATTTGTACCACATTGCCTGTGTGGATTTCAATTGAACCTATATATTCTCCCTCAAACCGCAGCTATAATATCCTTGAGGGGTACGGTGGCAAGGTGCTTCGGCTGATAAATTGTTTAATGGCTGAGGAAGGTCCCCGGGTCAACATGCAGAGAATGCAAACTCGAAAGAGTAGATCTTTGCTTTGAAGTGATCTGGCGCCCTCTTGTAGGGCTGGCAAAGACACGTGTGGAGCCATGTCCAGACCTCGGCGAAGCAGCTGACCATTTCTACATCACAGTGATGCACCTGGTCGATGGTCGATCACCATCGACCGACAGAACGGGGCCTACGTCTGCCGTCACCCGACTTTTTGAAGCAGAATACCTTGAAGAAATGTATCTCATGGGATGTAATGATTGTAGGATATGCATGTATGAAATGGTTAGATTCTCCTCCATACATACAATTGAATGGTAATGGGTTGATTTGTTATCTATAGCTTAATGAATCATATATAATATATAATTACAACATGGGTTAATTTTAAATAACTTTCTTTTCATGATGAGTCAATTAAATATTTACAATTGGTTATTGTTCTTAAGTGTGAAGGTCGATCAAATTGAGTATATATATCTCATCTATTTCTCTCAAAATGAATGAGTTTGACTCTATATAGCCACATTAGATGAAAAGAAATGTTGGTAGATTAGAACTCATGGGTGAGATTAGAGGAAGACATGTAGCTTTAAAGAAACCTAGACATGTGAAATATACAATGCATAGACGAGGTAGAAATAAATCATAATTTATTCACATTTTCAAGCTTGGGGTATACTTGATAATGAAACTTGATTAAAACATGATGCAACCAAGAGACTCAAATATAGCTTATCATAGTTTTTAAATTCATCATAAGAATTGAAACATGAAACATGATTTAAGAAGGGATGGAAATGCTTTCTTGAGTCAAAATATATAAGGAATTAGGGGTCTAGGAATCCACTTGATATAAAAAATTTATATTGTGAATGTGAGGTGTGAGGTTTGGATAATAACATTGTCTTTTAGAAGTGCCATGCAAACATCCTCAAAGAATGATATGTGAACATGATATGTAGATGAGAATTGGATGGAATACACAAACATTATCATATGTGAAGACCTTGGTGAATCAAAAGTTATAAGGATGTCCATATAAGTGTTTACTTTAGAAAACACAAATGAATGATTAGTTCAAAATTTATGATCTATAGACCACTTTAGTCAAGTACACTTGAAACTATACTATCTTGCAAGCATAACCCTCTTACTTTATGAGATTTTATAAGAACTTTGGATTCCATAGAAATTCAATTGTCTTCTAACTTGACGACACCACTAAATAGATTTAATAGGGATGCAAGGTCCATACACCACTCTATATGTAAAACAAGTTTATCCCTAGTCATGATAAAATGAATGAAACATAATTTATAATAGTACAATTCTAAAGATGAAAATTAATTAGGCTAACTTGCAAGATACTAGGGGAATGTGAAAATAAAACATGTGGTTGATGATGGTTTTTTAGGATACATGAGGAGGATGTGTGTTGTAAAACACAACACTACATATGATCAATTTATTTGTCAATACCAACTCTTCTATTGGGGTGAAGTAAAACATAATACTCCATTTCCCAAAATCAATCTTCCCCATTGAATACATAAGTGTAGCCAACCACTAGGCATTTAAGTAAGAAGTAATTATGGAAATGATGTATTGGGTGGCTAAGCCAAACTCTTTCATTTAATGGGTCTATGGTGTTCAAGTCACTCTTTGTTCATTAGATAATCACATACGTACACATTATTCTAACAAGAATGGAAGATATTCCTACATAATGCTCAATGACAAGAAAGTCTTCACATGGATAAAATCCAAAGACATGCATCTATAATTTAGTTGGCGAGTAATTTAGTTGGCAAGTAGTATTTTAAATATAGTTTGTCCCACTTAATTTTATTTGTGTCTTTCCAAATTCAGATATTAATGACTAATCTCCATAGTTAGCAAGCCTCTCTCACTATTGTCTATACTTTTTGCATGAAAAGAATAACCATTTTTTGACACCTAGATTTGTTACTCAGTTCTAATAAATGTTACATTGTGGTTCCATAACTCATAGTTCCTTGGTTCATTTTGACATCTTTAGAACATATGGTGTTGTTTAACTAAGTTGGTTGGAATAAAATGATATGAAACCAAATAGATTATCTTAAATCATTAAATAAGAGGACATGCCAATTTTTATAGGAGTAGAGAGAAACTCTCAAAATCAAAACCATTCCTTAGAATGTGAATTTATACTAATGTTTTTCCATTACACACAATCTAACAATATTGTGATTTCATTTCATAAGAAGATTCCCAATACTAACTATTATGGTCCACTTCATTTTTTTAGATTTCCTACATGGTTGTCAATGCGAAGGTATCCTCATAGTTCTAGGAAAATAATCATCTATAAATTTACTTGAATAAATCATCCTGCCTAAATTTATGGGTGGTAATAATTTGCTAATATTTTATTGCTTAAAATTCTTAAACTTTTTTGTGATAGGAAAAAGGATAAGATGACCTTATTCTAATGAAGTAGTATATTTTTTTCAATTCCATTAAATAATCTAACAAACGCCACGTAGTTGGTATTGGTTGTTTCTCATTTTTGAATGCATATTTTGGTTGTTATGGACTAATAGCTAGTGAGGGATAATTTTGGTTGTTATTGTTAAGATGATGGTAATATTATCATGTTTTGTTGTACTTTTTTATTGGAATTAATCAACCCAATAAATCTATACACATGTTTTATAAAGTAAATTACATAGAAGACATATCCTTAGGATATCATATCATGCCATTAATTACCTACGAGTCTTTGAAAAAGTGATATATGTTGAAAGATGTTATGACTATATTAGGTGTTACAAACACTATTGATAACAATACGATAATTTATACTACATCTTTGTTAGATTCACACTTTCCTCAAAATTTTGTTTGAATGACTATTTGAAATATACTTTATTTAAGAGTAATTGTGTACTTATTTCCATTCAATTGTTTAGGAAAAGAGGATACTCATGTAGTTCAGAATGCATGATTATTACCTTGGGATGTTTTTTTATTAGCAGGCGATTTCATAACACATGTTATGCATATCATTCACTAATAATCATCTATGCGATAATATGACAATGCTTTTATTAATTTTTTCTCTGAGAAGAATAAAATATTATTTATTTATTTTTTCACAATAAGAGTTCACATGAATGAGTAAGATGAAAGATTTAGTATATAAAATTGCATTAGCTCTTTGTAAAATCATGATATTCTTCATACAAAAGTGCATTTATAGTTTTAATCATGTTACTTACTAGAAAAGTATTTCTATTGATCTAATTTTGAATTAAAAGAATTGATAAAATCTAGAGTTTGTGAAATAAACTATAGATAAAATTAAAGTGATAGATTTACCAATATCTAGATTGTTTTTAATGAGTGATGATGTAGATTCAAATTAAGCTAACTAAGGACAAAAAATGAATTACATGGGGATAAATGTTATGAACTTTTTTCCCAAAGTGAAAAGAAAGTTACGAAAGCATTAAAAGAGATAAAAAGTAAAGGATAACGTGATTCTTTGATTAAAATAGATATTAATGAAGAATATTTATTTATTTTTTAAAAAAAGGGATGAATAATTATATTAACAAAATATTAATTAAAGGCAACCTTTATGAAAGGATACGATGACCTTTATAAACCACCCCTTTAAAATTATATAGAATATTTTATGTGAGACTTGGAAATTGGCATGAAGATCACTCAAGGAATAATAAGGTGGTTTGGTAGACTATGTGCGTTGGAGAAAGGCATGTGAGAGTGTCCGACTTGGGGTACAAGGTACACTCGGGATTGTCCTATCTAGGTTTTGTGCGAGTAGGCACATATTTTTATGCAAGTAGGCATAGACCATGTTTTTAGATAAGCCTCCAAGTGTGTCATAGTGAGGGCCAATACCATTGAAATATTCCTAGGGTGAGAGTGACATTTCCAAGTACTATGATTCAAATAAGTATTAATACCATTGATTGTAAAAGATATTGAGAGTATTATATACATATTCAACTATGATATTAATTTGATTAAATTATATGGATGTATTACTCAATTTACTATGTTAACTAACCATTTACTTTTAAATTCTTACTAAATTCTCACATGTATTTTATATTGGTTATTTGTGTATATTTTTATAACATTAAATCTTGTAAATTATCTTAATTTTAATATTTAATTCATTAAACCCAATGCTAATACTCAAAAAAATATGGGAGCAGAGTAAAATTAAAATACAAATGAGAAAAAAATAACCTACTACTAGATTTGTCTACAAATCTCTTAATCTTCTTCTATTCTTCACCATGAACATGTTCTTCTCTTTTCTTACACTAGTTTCTAGATCTACTAAAATAGTCAATGATAATGACACTTATTTCAATGCATGTGATACAAACTTAGCCCTTCTTATGTTTCTCTATTCTTTTAAATTCTCTAGAAAAACTTGTATTACCTCTCGCATAGTCTATGATGGTAGAATATCTACTCCCATTTCACTTCTTTATTTACACATTTAAACTCAATGGATCTCTCATAGAAGGTTGAGGAATTCTCTTACCTGAATCATCGCGGGGATTCTATTATTAGGATGGACAATATTTCTTTACCACATGGTTCTCAAACTTCTATTGGTAATCTTTATTTTAGAAACTTTGGTGGTTCTTCTTGAAGGGATGATGAGCCTCATGCTTCTATTTATATTTCCCCTTCACAAGAAGGAATATTCTCTTATTCTTTTCTCCTACTTATTTAGAGTTTTAAATTCCTCTCGTTGACAGTACAAATGTACATTTAACAAAAACCTAATTCTTAGAAATAATGAAAAATAGGATGGTGCAAAAAGGAAATTTAATACAATATGTACCAATTTCATATAACCCTTATGAGATAAATAATACAAAAAAAGTATTTAGAATCTACACTAAAAAAAAATAGAACATACCCACAAGATAACACCAAATTAACCATGGTTAAACCCTTTTGGGAAACACCCAACCTCCAAAAGCACTCAAAAAACTGAATGTATTATCTCAAGAATAAGATTATAATACACTTGTAGTGTCTCCATGCAAGGTGTTTGAAACATTAAACAACTCTTTTTCACTCCTTCATGTGAGAAAGAAATTGAAAACCATGTAACTACACATTATAGTCTATGCTTTTGAAAATCACATATGCAACTTATAACATATGACAAATTCAACCAATTCCAATAAATAATCATGTGCATTTTTTATATAAAAAGCTTACACAAAACCACCAATTGGTATTACATAAACCATGTACCTTAAAACCATGAGCTCACTATAGGTGTAAATAGGTGTTTTATAGGTCTAACTAGTTCATTAGGGAGTCCTATTTACATGTTAAGTTTGTTTAGGTCCTAGGGAATATAAATATAGAAGGTTGTTAGATGTCATGAGATCTTATCTTATCTTTTAACATTTAATGATTGTGTTCTAGGTACAATTTACTATTAGTTGTCTCATGATATAGGATTAAGACACTTGTCATGATCTTGTGTAATCCTATGTCTCACCTTGGCCATATAACCAAGTGGTCTCATGTGTAAATCATAAAAATCATATCATCATAATCTATCATTTGTATCCTTTTATATAATAATATTATGCTCTCATAGATGATCTTTCATGAAGTTCCTAGATCTTAGGTGGCTATGGTATTCAATCAAATCTTCCATGGTGTAGAGTATTTTATACCAACCCTTACATGGTATTAGAGCTTGTGGGATTACTTATTATTAATCTTTATTGAGAGATCTAGATTGCAAATCTTGGTGGATCTTGAAAATTTGAGTATGCTTTCTCTTGCATCAAATGGTGACATACAAAATCATAAAAAATAAAAGAAATACCAAATTTGAAGGTTTCTTCTTTGTGGATTTGTCTTGTAGGTTTAAATTGGAGTTTTGGTGCAATAATGAGCTCACCATTAGGTCCAGAGCTTTCAAGAAAGTAAAAATTTACTTTTGTTTCATATAAATTGGATACATGAGGTCATTTCTATGAGGGTTTGAAGCTGAAAAAATGGTTGCTAGATCCGAAAGGTAGCTATAATTTTAGAGCACTTTGAGTAAAAAAAGACACTGCCATCATGTCCAAGAGACCCAAAAACCACAAGATCCATTGCTAAATTATCAAAATTAGACAACTTGTCTCAAGCCCTCAGATAAAATTTTGCCCTCCTTGGCCATACGATCGACTATACCATTGTATGATCATACAGGTCCATAAAGCTTAATCACTACAAAAAAAATTGTATGGGTTAGCAAAATTTTTTTTGGTAGGGTAAAAAACTACCTATTTTTGTAGTTTTATTTTTCAAAATTTTAAATAAAAAATTAGCTTGTATGCCCGAGCGTACCAGTTGCAGGCCTGATCGCTGCAAAATACAATTGTACCTACCACGGTATGTGGAGAGTCACATGGCTCAATCAAGGCTATGCATCATAGTCGTGGACCCACCTCCTTTGCATCAATCAAATGACCTTCCTTCTAGCTATCAATTTAAACCAACACGGGAAATATAGAATATTCCATTCCTTGCAACATATTCCACCAATTTTGTCTATAGAATATTCCACGAATATTCTTTTGGAAAAAATATTTCATTCAGGTAGAGCATATTCCAATGGTGATGGCCTCCCAATCATCAAATTTAATTGTGTAGTCTGCTAGCATCAGCATTGCGTGAACATTATTATGAATATGTGCAATTCATGATAGGATAGGGTAAGATGTGTGGAAAAGTATGTGTACATAAGAATAAGTAAAATATTAATGATTGAACCCAATTTTGTAGAAGAGCATGCTAAAAATTGAATGAAAATTATAATGGGTATGTAAATTTCATCATTATTATTAGAGTATTCATGCATTAGTTAATAATTAAATATTATGTTAATTCACTTTATGTAGTTAAGCTAAATTCAGGAGTGCTTTTTTATGTTAACTGAAGTGAGATTTTATTAGATCATTATGTCTCATCACATAGGATGACAAAATTTGTCATGATCTATTCCCTTTTTCATTTAGGGTTGCACTCCTATAAGGCACTCACCCTCATTGTATTATCTCTCGATCTCCTTGAAGACTCTTGAGATTCATTTTGCAAGTATTTTCTTGTTGAGATATATCAAATCATTATTTGTAACTCTCTTTGTGTGGAAGGTGTTTTTGTTCATTGTTTGATCTTGCATCTCGTGTTTATTCACAATTCTAACATGGTATTAGAGCATGGATTCAACAAACCCCTACTTGATTTTTGAGTTTTTTTCTCAACTAGGACTACAAGAGAAAATCTGAAATCTTCATTGTTTTTAAAAAAAATAAAATTATCCACCCTAGGGTCATATGGACGACTAGCACCCAACCCTTCGGTGGCTATTTTTTTTTGTTTTTTGGTAATTTTAGCAAGATTGAGAAAATCGTGATAATTTTTTGCTCGGTTATCGAAATTGGGAAAAAAGATATTGTCAAAAAGTTGGTTCTAAGCACTATCCAATGGTGCTATTTTTTCTCAAATTTTTGCTAGTACATTTTATCACATGTTAAATTAAAATATGTTGTTTTCACTCTCGAGATCACAACTTTTGACTGGTGTCTCCATTTTTTGCGATTCTAGTGGTGTTGGGATGGTATTTCAAAGCTATTCATGGTAATGGATGTAATTTTTCTAGATTTCTCTCTAAAATTTTATCCTATTTGGGTATTATAGACATACTTTGCATACAATTTCTTTTTGTAGACACACTGAGATAAAGTGTCATTATAGTACTTGCTTTTGGGGATTTTCACACATCCTGTTGTGCCTTTTGTACTCGCATTATGATATAAAGTTCCATGGGTGGGTTGTGAGTGCCTTTGTTTTTCCATCACACCTTTGTCAAGTGAGTGTTCCTTCCACAACAATATCGAATCCCAATGATTGTTGCCTCATGTGTGTAGGCCCTAGTTTACATACCCTTTTATTTGTAGGTACTTTCATATGCACGTTCAAATGTTCTTTATTATCCTACATACACTTCTTGGTGACACATAGTTTTAGTGGACCTATCTTGCCTCTCCCTTTTCGCATTATGGGGGGTTTCTACTATTGGTGTTAATGCTTCCTTGATTTCATTTTTTGGAGTGATCTATGTATCTAGTTCTTGTTCCTATGTACTAAATGGATGCATCAACTAGTTACCCATGCATTTTGATGAGATGGAGCATTTACCATATGGTCACTCTTGCAATCCTATTTGTAGAGGTGACCTTCCATTTAAAATTGATTAGTATTCTTCAAACTATTGTACCTATACCATTTGTATCTTCGAGTTCTAGATATTTTCCTTTGGTTGCCATTTGATTTGAGTGGTGTCATTTGGGGCACTCATGCAAATTATTTTCTTGATCTTGATCATCATCAATTTCAGAGGAGCTTCTTCACTTCAAAACCATATCAACCATCATTCAACAACATTCTATAGCTTCTTCAAGCTTATGCGATGTTCTTCATGTTCCTATTCTTTTTGGGACACTATTTTGGAGTCTTCTTAGTCCTTCATTTGACTCTCTCTTTTGGATAGGATTTTTTTCCATGAGGTTTTCTCCTTTTTTCTCTAGTTGTGAGAGATTAGATTGTTTGTACATGGGTACCTCATCAGGTCTTGTTTACTAGGACCCATCATTCATTCTTTTCTTTTTATGAATTGGATTTTTAGGGGTTTTAGCTACTCCCTAAGTTCATCTTAAGGGGGGTGTTAGAGTATTCATGCATTAGATAATAATTAATTAATCTTTAATTAATTATTAGGCTAATTCATTTCATGCACTTAAGCTAAACTTAGGAGTGCTTCTTTATGTTAACTGAAGTGAGTTTTTATTAGATCATTATGTCTCATCACATAGAATGATAACACTTGTCATGATCTAATCCTTATATCATTTAGGGTTGCTCCTATAAAACACTCACCCTCATTGCACTGGATGTTATCTCCCAATCTCCTTGAAGACTCTTGAGGTTCATTTCATAAGTTTTTCTTGTCGAGGATATAGAAAATCATTATTTGCAACTCTCTTTGTGTGGAAGGTGTTTTTGTTCGTTGTTTGATCTTACATCTTGTGTTTATTCATAATTTTAATAATTACAACTATGTAATTGAAGTTACTTGGTATTTGGTCCCACCATGTTTATAAGACTATATGACACCTAATAAATTGGATGGGGATGCAACATTGTTTCAACACTGTCACATATTTATTGACACTTTACACAATCTATTATGAGTGAAGGATTCCATTAACATTTCAATTATATTTTTTATATTTATAAAATCAAAATTTTGTTGGGATTAAAATTTATTATTAATTTTAATTAACATAACATTTTAACTCTCCAATACAAAATATTAAAGTTAAGTGAAACTTTTTAAAAGTACTTTTAAAACCTTGCTTTTTAAAGGGATTGATAAAAAAATGCTTCACCTAATATACTTGAACTTTGACAACTTGTAATTATTAGACTTCTTAATATAAATCCCATAAAATTATGTTAATATTAGAATACAACACTGATTTGGAATGAATGTGAGACTAATTGTGCTAACTATGGACTGTAGAAATTGATGTTTCCCCTCTCTCCAATATTTCTTAGGCATAAGGACTACTAATATTGAAAAGTACTTTAGGAGATTGCTAGATCACTAGTGTTATGTTCTCATAGGTTAATCCTGTTGATTAGACAAGCTTCATAATCATGGATGAATATCAAATACGTCAGTTTTAGGTATGCATGTGTTATAGACAAATTTTCTATAGGTAAATAGATTCCTTATAGTGTCCAAAATGAAATGTATATGTAATGATTATTCTTTCAACGCATAAGACTTTCCCTGGATAATTGATATGAATTAATGCACATTGAACACCTTCAAATATGAAGAAAAAATAATAATTGCATAAATGTACCAAGTTGGCTCATAATGCTCAATAAAATAGGAAAAAATCCAAATTTAAATTTATTTTTTAAGAGTTTTAGAGGTCAATTCTATGAGGTTTGAGATTGAACTTGCATGTTGTATGATTGGTCGAGGACAAAAAAGTGTGAATCTAATGATAGGAAACTTGAATATATGAATTCAAGTGTAAGGATAGGTGAATGAATGGATCATTATTATGAATATGTACACATCATGATAGGATAAGGTATGATGTGTAAAACTTTGCAAAAAAGCATGTCCAAAATTAAATGGAAATTACAATAAATCTAAAATTAAATGAAAATTACAATAAATATGCAAATTTCACCATTACAACTATTTAAATTGAAGTTAGTTAATATTTGACCCCACCATATTTATAAGGCTACATCATACCTACTAAATTGGATGGGGTATGTAACTCCATTTGGACACTTTATGACATATTTCTTTACACTTTACACGGTCTTTTATGAGTGAAGGCTTCCATTAACATTTCAAATAGACTTTTTATATGGCCCGGAAGCCTAGGTCGCCAAAGCTCAAGGCATCACATGAGTACAATGAAAAAAACATGTGAATAGTTATATTTTAATACAACCCATAACTTTACAGGCAAGATAGTGGTGATGGCATTAATGGAGGCAGGAGCTTTCACACAGATGGGAAGGGAATTGAAAGAGGGCATGGATTTACAGGGGCAGCCTCAAATTCTCCACCTGGTGGCTGCGATTATTCTCAGTTTAGCTGCGTTATCAGCGATTGTATTTTCATGTGTAGAATCCAAGAAGAAGAGCAGACGCCCTTCGGCATGGATGAAGCCTTCATACGATGGCAGCAGCAGCGGCGGCGGCGGCGGCGGCGGCGGTGGCGGCGGAGCAGGGGGCGGCAGCGGAGACGGAGGCTGCGGTTAATATCTCCTTTATCCATCAGAATCTGTTGGCATAAACAATCAGTATGTTGTTTAAATCGGATTGTTAATAATGGGCGTGTCTTTAATCACTTCCATCAAAATCTCAACTCTCAGATTTCATGATCCTTTTCTGTAACGTATCTTTGTTTGAAGGCAGATTCTTTCTCTTCTGTATGGATCTGATATCAATTAGCTTGTGGTTTGAATGGCATACAGTAGATCGTCATGTATTGGGGTTTGGAAGGTTCTTTTATCTGGATTGTAGGTATAGTTTTTTCACCGTCTATGAAGAATAGTATGAAAGTTTTTTGATTCAATAATGCATGTTTTTTTAGATTGTCACGTTCAGAGATCCACCATCATAAAGAAGAGATAATAGGATTGCTGAATTGACTTTAAAAAGAGCTAAAAGGGGAGAAAGGGATAAGGGTTGGAGAACAACTCACGGGTAGAGAGGTGGTTAGGAAAGATAAGAAAACAACTAATGTTGAAATATAATAAACAAATATAAAATGAAAAATTATAAATATTAAAATAAATTATAATATTGATTGTTTAACTTTTTAGATTTTCTGAAATTAATATGGTAAAAATCCTTTTTAAATCTATTTTATAATCAAATATTTTTATTTTTCTTTATAAAAAATTAAAAAAACATCTATTTAAGTGAATTTTTGACAAATGTAAATAATCTCAATTCAATTATTTGTTACCAGTTAGCCAAGCCACCCCAATGAATCTCTAAAGTTTTTAGACAAATTGAAACCTATTGCATTGTGTAAATCTTTTATATATTTATTTTCATAAATTTTCTTGAATATTAGATAAATGAAAAATAAACATTTTTTAATGTTAAAAGTAATCTAAATAAATAGATTAAGTACGATTTAAAAAAAAATAATTCAATAATTTATATATTATGTTACTTAAATGTTCATATTTAAATAATATTATTTAGCTTAAATTTTGATTTAGTAAAATCTTCATCATTCAAGAATTTATCAAAATGTCTTATATGTATGTCTTCATCTATAAATTAGAAATACTCAATGAAATTTTAGAATGCTTGAATGTGGTTATCTCTTTGTGAACTTATGTGGCATCACATCTAAGCATTTAATTATAAACTTCTTTTGCCAGAAGCTTGCGATCATGAGCCACCCAATATAGGTCCAATTTCTTGTATGCATCTTTGCAAAGAACACTTGAATGCTTATGTTTATGAATCATGAAGATAAGTGTGATTTAGGCACTAAGTCATTAATGTCATGATATTTAGGTACATTGGCATACTTTGAATTATGAAGCCCTTTGTAGCCTTCTTCTCCTAACTCATATTCATAATAATATGTTCCACATCCAACCATATTGCAATGATTCGATACACATTCCACTTTTGGATGTTCCATCTTGAACCTCTAATTCAATATCAAATTCCTCTACTTTAGTTAACATTTCCTCCTCCACATACTTTACTCAAATCCTTCTAGGACTTGGATGTTTCCTTAGTAGTTCAACTATAACTATATAATTATCCTTATCATGATAATTGTCTTTATTTTCCATTCCATATTATCTTTTTATAGGAGATGTTTTACACTTGTCAACGCCTATAGATACAACATCTTTCAATATTGAAAACTTTAAGTTTTTCTCAGTATTCATTGGCATAGAATATACTTGATGAAGTGATATAGGATTTTTATATCTTAATAAGAAGCTCATTTATTCATTGAATGCACTTGGATACAAAACCAAACACAAAAAAACATTCAACCTTACATGAAATGTAGAATATCCTTTATAGCCTTTATATATCTCATATTAGGGTGAAGCCACAATAGTGGTTTACAATTCAAGTGAGGAAGGAAAACTCACAAAAAATGACTCCAAGACAAAAAAAAGTGATTTTAGGGGTTCGTACGAACCTACTGGTTCGACCGAACCAAAAAGGGGTTCACGCGAACCCCTTTGAATCTTGGCCGCCAAAAAAACATTACAATGTATAGGAAAGGGGTTCGAACGATCCCCTTTGAAGGGGTTCACTCGAACCCCTATGGGTTCGAATGAACCCTCTTATCCCTCATGCCCCATCCGAGACACAAAAAAACCCTAAATTTGGGCACTTCGGAGCTCGGGTTGAGAATGAAAATGGAGGAATCTTCACAAACCCAACTAGAATCAGGTAGTCCTCAGAACAAGCTATCCAACGAGTATAATTTTAATATGTTTTGGTTTTATTATGTATGTGTTTTTTTAGTTTTATTAAACATAAGATATTCATTGAAAATCAAGCTTTTTGTTCTGCACATGTGGAAAAATAACTGATTATCAAAATAAAATTTTATAAAATACGTTCGGGCTGGGTATTGATGTCCTTGATCCATTAAAAAAATAAAAATTGAATTTTGATACATACATAAAAAGTTATGTTGTATACAGTCTGCCTATGTCTGAATTGCAATTGGTTTGACTTTGAAACTTGATTAAGGAAAAAATATTCAATAAAAAACTATAAGACCAAATGAAAGTGTTAAATATCATAGTTACAAATCTAAATTTAAAAAAATTAGAATTTTATCCTTCATACAAAAAAAGTTATGTTGTATACGGTGAGCGTCACTTTTTAAAAATGTTGTTTTCTGAAAAAAACCAGTTTTCGTGGGAGATGAAAAAAAAGTGCAATATGATTCCAAAAATTTTGAAAAAAATATTTTTAAAATTTATAGAAAAAATGTGATGAGACTCTAGTTTGCATCATCTTCAAATTCTTCACAGTTTAGCCGCTATAGGTGCCCGAATATGAAGATTTAGTTAAAAATAATAATTTCAGTGTCCAGTTTGACCAAAAATTGTAAACCACTATTGTAGGATCACCAATTAAAAATAGGAAATAATCCCTTTCCATCTTTCTAAATGTGAATGAATGCATCGATCAATGAATACACAACAATTATTTCATTGAATTGATTTATAAATTCTACCTTTAATTCTAGCAACGAAGTAATATAAATAACTTGTAGGTCAAATAACCAATCCCTTGCATTTTCTTTTAGGGACTACATAAAGAGTTTCATTATGACATCTTCTCCCTCAATCTCATAGTCTCCTATTAGGCCACTGAATTCCCACAATTTATTTTCACTAACTCATAATTGTTTCCATTGAATTTAGGTAGATGATAGCTAAATTCATTAGAAATGGGATTTTGATAATTTTGGATACTAGGAAAATTTAGTGATTTGTACTTTCTTAGATAGATAAAACTACATTCTCTAAAGACATGATTTATACCATTTTGTACATATGTATTATGACATTTAAATATGTAGAGGGAAGGCTAGAGTAACATTCCATTTGAAATCTTATTCTCAGAGAGAACCTACTCCCTTCATCACTATTTTTTACAACTTCTTCAACTTAGCAATATTTTAAGTCTCCACAACACCACCCCTTATCCTTCCTATTTTTGAAACCTCCCTTGTTAGTAAGTTTTAACACATGAAGTGTTCATACTTTTTAGTTATACAAATTTTATGCATCTATGAAGATTTGATATATTATCATAAAATATGCATTTATAGATAATAAACAATCCCTAGTTCTCATTTACAATGTAACTTTCCACACATGTACATATCATGACCATGTTTTCAAAAATACATGTATACATTACTCATCTTAACTCCTTTCTTCCAATATAAAGTTTACACTCAATATGGGAATACAATTTCTTCTCAAAACAAACTCACCCAAAACCCCCACATAGTAATATTTTCATCCATTAGAGATAGGAGATGATGTGAATTAGGCATACCTAGAAAATATTCCAAACTTGAAAAAAATTATCCCTTTGAATAAATACTTTATAAATCTGTCATATATTTGCATAATAAGAAACAAATCTTCAACCATTTGACAATAGAGTTCCCACATCTAAAAAAGAGTTGAACATTAAAAAAACCATTACTCTTTAATGTTGAAATAATCTTCTAAATTCAGATCTCTAGCAAAGTCCTCATACATTAGTTCAATAATTATAATTTCTTGGCTTAAAATTATAGACCAAGAAATTCAATACTATTGTAAAATTTTCTTAAACAAGATATAAAGATCTTCAACATATGAACTAGAATTTCATCCCCAACAATGGTGTCAATATATTTCCATAAGTTGATGTTTAATCAACTTGTCCAATAAAAATAAACAATATTGGATTAGTATTGTTTGCAAGATATAAATCAAATCGATAATATCCTCAACAACAATAGAAACTTGTTGGTTCTTTTGGACCTTATTACCCTCAACTCTAAGGGATGACAAAAAAACTAGACTCAAGGATCAAGTTGATCCAAGTAAGATGACAATACTATGATTGAACCAAGAATAAGAAAAATCCAATGAGACAATGTTGGACCTTGTCTTCTACTCTTTGAGCTACACAAGGCTTAAGAGGGTACACCCAATGAGGGTCTTAAAGAGTAACAAATCTCTTTGATAAAAATGCTATAAAGAAATATAGTTCCAATTGACACAATACATAATAGTCTAGAATTTTTTTCACTAACTTAAAATATGATAGGTTCATATTAGTTTTTAACTATAGACCCTACAAATTTGGATAATTAAAACATTCATAGATGTATTTAATAAAAGGATTTTAAATTAGAAGGTGCAAGCATGATTCTTAATACCTTTATTAGCATTGTGAACAAATAATTTATACAAACAAATATTTATTCATATCAAAATATTCAAGGGGGTGATAAATAGATAAAAAATTAGTCCCATCCTTTGCATGCTTTGAACTCCATGAAGACAAGCTTGTCCCCAATAACTAATACCTTGTTGAAGATGTTCATTATTTCTAGATTTGAGGTGTTGAATTAGTTGCAACCATAAGAGACTAATGCCTTAAACTATAGAAATAGATTCAATTCAATACCAATAACATCAATGATAGAAAAAATAATAGTTTAGATGAGCCTATGCACATGGATTTTTTTATAGAACCTACTCTTAAATGGGTCTTCATATTTTTAAATAATGTAACCCATTCTTAATAACCCATTTCTAGCTCATAAACTCCACATACCAAGATAAAAGGGCTTCCAATTGCAAGTTACAACTCATAATAATAATTTTTTTATAGTATCCCTTGAATACAAACTAACCAAACCATAACACAAATGCAACAAATGTGTACCTAGAAAGTTGTCAAATTCTTTGAAGCCTACAATAAGAAATGGAGATAGGTAGTAGAGAATTTAAAAAGAATGATTCTTCTATTAGTTTACTAAAAGGAGATAGGTAGTAGAGAATTTAACAAGAATGATTCTTCTATTAGTTTACTAAAAGGACATTACAATTTCATAGGAAAATTAGACTCAAATCCATACCATTCCCATATTAAGTGAAAAATTTACATTAATTTTAAACCATAAATCTCAAATAAATATAGAGATAACTTAAGTATGGCTTGGAAATTTTAATAGTCTCTATGCTAAAACCCAACATTTATTTCAAAAAGACCTAGAAATTACATTATAATGAGAAGAGGGGGAAATTCAAATTGAAAGCAATAGTGACACTTGGAAGAATTTGAGCCATTGATGTGGAAATAAATAGGTATCTTTAAACTCCTCCCATTTCCCCCTCTTTAGGAAAACTTGTAACGGCCCGCCACACAACCCTAGAGGAAGTTGCAAACAACTACTTAAACAAAATATTTTTTTTTTGTTTAAGCACAATTAATAAGCAAGTTCACTAACTAATGCCAACAGCCTCTAAGGTTACGAGATAGAGGTTATATAGAACCTCAACAAAAAACATGAATCTAAACCATGTCAATTATTTAAATAATAAATAAACACATACATTCCAATTAAGATAATTTACATCAAGCATAAGAGATAACTTTCAATTTCATTAATCCATAATTAAATAATAGGGTTACAACTCTCATTCCTCGAATGAGGCAAGTCCAATAAATAAGGTTACAATTACAACTTTCCACATCGATTACAAATGAGGGGTAATAAATCACAAGAACAACTAAAATGAAATAAAGCAAGAACTGAAACTGAATCCAATGAACTCTCCAACTGGAAGTCTCGTCCACACGAACATGAAGAAAGCACCCAACGATTTAGGTGCACGCCACCCAACCAAGTGGAACCCAAAGGCCCACCCCTCATGCTAGGAGATAGTAACAAGGAATCCTAGCCAAGGACATCTACCTCTAGACACAGGCTAACACAAAACTGAACCAAACTGAAACAACCAAACACATGAACCGCACAAGTACCTCACAAGTACAACATAAGTACCACTCTAGTACAACTCTAACATGGTCACATTACTTCTAGAAATAAAGCAGATCAGGTATGTTATGAGAATCATACACCTAATAACAAGTACCAACTGTCATCACATCAGGTAAGTTAAGGGAATCATACCCATAAAGTCAAATACCAACTGTTGTCCTAGACAGAGTTTCATCACACAGCTCATCATGAGTATACCTCTAGGAATCTTCATAGGCTCCGGCCCCCACAAAGGGTTATCCTGGTGACCTCTACCAAATCCCGACCTCCATACTCACTCATGCGGAATCAAATACGTTTCGTACAGACAAGATAGTTGACCTTGCCATTCCAAGCCTTCCCACTCATCCCAAGTCTAAACGAGCCCTTGTGTCTATGAGTGAGGCAAAATTATCTTGATTAGTGAGAAGTTAGTCCTAATCTTCTAAGTATTGTTTTAGTTATCACTTGATTATACCACCTCCGAAGGTTGTCTAGTTTACCTCTTTGGGCTATGGCCCCTACAGAAGCCACTCTCCTACTTGACAACATACCAAACAAAACCAATCACCATGGAAACCCAAGTGCAAACAAATAAGATATCATGACCACTCCTTCTCAGGAGGCGACATAAGTCAAAACCCTCTCCTAACACTGGAGGTAACAAAATATCAAAACCACTCCTTACAAGGAGGCACACATCCCATAATCCACTCCTAACCCAGCAAGAGGCACAAAATATCCCCACTCGTGAAAATCGGGTAATTAACTAAAAATGCACCATGCACTACCCAAGGAATACAACCAGGTTGACTACATGACACGACAACCCACAAAATTGAAACCCAACTGGAAGACTTCTTAAACTCTATAACTCCATCCCCCAAAACAAGAACACGAAGGAAAAGTTCACTGAAGGCAACTAAAAGAAACTACCTTTGGATATTCTAAATCCATTTCCTCATTTCATTCAGTAATTTATTGCATCAATAAAACTGAACTAAAAATATGCCTTTTCAGATAAGGGAGAAATTAACACTATTTATTTAATTTCCCTACTTGCATTTAAATAATGAAAATTAACCAGTTCAACATATAAAACAAATACGTTGCTTTAAAATAAATATTGTTTCCTCGTTTCAATATAGCCATTTAAAAATAATTAACTTGACTTGAAAATATATTATTTTAAATCAAAACTATTCCCTTTTAAAATAATGTTTAGAAACAAACAATGATTTAACTAAAGTTAATGTATTTTCCATTCCCCCAATTAAACTTAAATCATGTCATTAGAAAATCAATAATTTCCTATGCATATTTAATTTAAATCCACCACTCTAAATATACAAATATTATTTAAATATAATATATATATATATATATATAATATTTTAATATTATAAATTATAATATAAAATATTATTAAATAATATTTTAATATTATAAAAATAATATATAAAATATTAATATTTATATATATATATATATATATATATATATATATTTTATTTTTTTATTTTTAAAAAAAGATGACTTAAAAGTCAGCCCATGCTTATCCTTGGGCGGCGTGCTTGTTTGAGTGGGGCGGCCGCGCAAGTTTCGAGGTGGGCAGATTAGGGCGTCGACTGCGGGTTGAAGGGCGACAACGGTATTTCTCAGGCCGTGGTTTTGTGAGAGGGCGGCGGTAGCTTGGGCGGTAGGTTGCATCCATCGCCGAACCCCACAGTTGGGCGCGGCGGTGTAAACATCGCTGACCCAACTGTGGGTGTCGGCTGTGTATGCAGTCGACCCACAGTTGGCGGCCAGGGGAGTCTATGCTTGGCGTGGCTCTCTCCCCACGTGCCTCCCATGGGGCGTGGTGGGGAGGTGAGCCCCTAACGCCTCCCCAATTTTTTTTAATTTTTTTTTTAAACCTTCAAAAAAACATAAATCCCATTTTCGACTGCGGATTTTTTTTAAAGATCCGATTTTTAAATAATAAAAACATGGTTTTTATTCCCCAACCCAAATACTATGAAATAAACAATATATATATATATATATATATATATATATTCACAAGGAATCTATATAATTAATATAGGAAATAAAATTTAAAAGACCATTTTCAGTTAAAAACCCCATTGATTTTCTTGAAGAAATATTTTTCCAAAGAAGGGATTTTTGCAAACAAACTCAGATTTCAACATGGGTTTTCTATTTTTTTTTAACATAATCTATTTGAGTTTCCAAACAATGAGTTTTGCAAACAACAATTCCAAAACACATGAATCCTTTCAATTTCAATAACAATTAAATAACATGAACCTGGTATTTTGAATTTGAGGAGGTCCAGATGATGCTTAGCTTCTAACCTTGCTTCCAAATCCAGTTCCACAAATTTTTGCACCTTAAATCCCAAAACCCACAAAATCCAACAATTCCTCTTCTTTCTATTTCAATCTTTTCCAAAATTTTCATGATCCAAAATTGTGAAGAAAAAATCAATAATAAAGAAATTCTTCAAAAAAATATCATGCACCAACCCTCATAAATTTTTGAAAACAGAATAGCAAATATCTCAATTTTTTCAATTCAAATTTTCTAATTTGACTTTTAAAACATTTTCTTTTAATTTTCAATTTGAATTCCAATTTCCAATTAAAATATCAATCAATTCAAACAAGTAACTTAATTCAATTTAATTAATTCAATAAAATGAAGCTAATCCAAGATTAAATCATTTTATTAATTAAATTAAATTAATTAATTAATTAAATGACATCTTCCAACATAAAAACCAAATTAATTTAATCAATAACTTAAATACAAAAAAACCATTTAATTACCTTTTTCTAACTTGCAATTAAATAAACAAAGAGAGGGAACAATATTCAAAGCAACACAACCCGACTAACACCTGACGACACACTAGGACTAGGGTGATGACTTGACATGGAAAACCTAGCTACTATCTCCCAATCGAATACCGTTGGGCAATGGACACGCTCAAACCTGTGAAACCAGGTGGAGTCGATGTCCTGTACCTGTCAACCTGCGAACAAAGAGTATATCCACATGCAATATATGTCATCATTAAAACACACCGTGAAGGGGAAATCTCGGAATCGCAGGGCACTCGCCAGCGAGTGATGCGATACCATCCCCTTCACCAATACAATGTAACTAACTGACAATTCTAACATACTAATATAATTCAAGGCATAAAACATCTTTAATTCAACATCCATAGTGCTAATCCCAAAACATGCCAAAATGATAACATCATAATAAAATATCATCACATACAAAATAGAACATTAACGTCGCTTTATAGATAGCAATCAAATAGCAACTGAGCACCATAGTCAAGGTACTAACATAAAGTACAACATAAAAGAGTAGAACACTGTTCAATCAAAAGGACAAAACAGAGGGGTATTACAAAACTAAAAATGGATTTCACAAATGTTGTATTTTCCATGCAGATTTTTACCCTTGATATTCACCTTGCAAGTGAATAGAATGACTCTCAATTTACTCTTTTCACTAAAAAGTGAAAAAACATTTCATATTAGAAATTTTGCCTCTCAAAGCTCCTCAGAGGTTCTTCCTTGCAACCATTTAGACATTTTTTTCAACAATTTTCTTGTAATTTTATTGTCTTCACATTTTTATTTAATTTAAACTCATCTTACCCCAAGTCTAAAAATAAAGACAAACATGGAAAATTTACAGCCTCATGGATTGGGCCTATCAAATCGATGAAAGATGTGATTAGTGTTACACTGTGTTGTGCTACTACTTATTTACTTTTACCTAGTTGGGTAAAAATGCTTAAAATGAGTGTATTTATGTTTTATGTGTTTTGGAAATATGAAGAATAAATGTTGATTCAACTTGATGTTATGAAATGATTCTAATTGTGAAATATTTGATGCAAATGAATGTATTGTTTTTAGTTTATTACTATTGCAATGTAATAAGTTGGATGTAAGAATTGATTCAAGCCTCCTGAAGAGAGGGGAAGTATCACTCAGGGAGAAGAACTTGGTCTGGTAACCTTCGATAAAAGACCTAAATTGAGCTTTCACACACACACACACACACACACTTCTAGTTTGGTCAAGTCAGGATAATAGTTGGTAAATAGTAGGTTACCTTTAGTCTTGCTTGTGGTTTATTTGTGAATGTTCTTGTTTAGAGCTTTACAATGTTGAGTCTCTTTGTGATGATCAATTTCTTCTTTATGTGTTTCTATTTAATCGATAGGATATATATATAAAATATATATATGTATATATGTATGTGTCAATGATAAAATCATACACATGAGTAATTACACGCATGAGTATATGTAGATAGATGTATCTACGCATGCTCATGGACAAATTACCCAAATGTATAGGAATATCAATCAGACAAGATGACATATATACATACATATATATATACATACATATATATGCATACCATGTATATATATCGATCTATATGATTATGTTAATATATGCTTAAATATCAAAGTATGCTATATATATATATAGTAAGTATGCAAGTATATACATACATACATACATACATATATATATATATATATATATATATATATATATATATATATATATATATATATATAGTATACGAGTATATACATATATATATTAACATACCTGTATGTATCAACATAATGGAAAAATCCATACAAGTATATTAATATATATAAATATATATGTATACATATGTATATATACACATACATGATTATATATAAAATATGAGGATACATATGAGTATCCATATATCGAATGGTACAATTCCATTAACTTGTGAATTATGTGTATATATATAAATAATTATATACATGTTAATTCATGATGTATATAAATATTGTAATGTTTTCTAAAGCGCTGAACTATCAATGTAGTGCATATCATTCTAAACATAGCTCACACTAAGAATAGCATGAAACATATTAAACAATGGAAATAGCGCTTAAAAGAGTGGCACATATATATTTGAATGGTGTTTAAAGCATATAAACTGCAAAGTAATAAGAATATGGACAACGCCATATAAAGCGCTTATAAACCAATGCATTCCAACATGTATGCGTCGCTTCCAAGACTTTGTCAAAGCAAAAAAATAGTAAATACGAATGTACAAGAAATTAGTTGAGCAAGTCAAAAAAACATACATCAATCATGTTAAGTGCAATGACATAATGTGGTGCTAAATGAGAAAGAGATGAATCAATTAGAAGTATTTCTCGGTATGAATTTCCAGAATGTGAAGCATTTGAAATATATGGAAATGGTCAAGAGTGCAGCTGTCTATGTAAGTCGACTTGTAGAAGACAAATACCTTGCATTTTTTATTATCTTTCTTGTTGTTCATTGAGAAGTGTGACTCATTCACCATGGCTATGTATCTGTTCACTATGCATCAATTTTAGCTACCACCTTTTGTTTACATTGCTGAGTTGAATCATTTGAGTTGAGAAGTGTCAATCCTCATGCCCTGTTTCTAGCCTTTAGTTGCAAATTTTTGTGTATAAATAGAGGAGCTATCTACCTCATTTGGATGCATCCTATCTTTTCATTCTTGTTGTGATTTTTTGAGTTATTGTATTATGATTTCTTGAGTTGTGAGTGAGTTTTTGAGAAAAATTGAGAGTGGATTTTGAGAGGGAGTCTTTAGTAAAGTGGGGGAAAGCTAATTGAGAGTTGCTTACTGTGTTGGGAATCTGAATTGATTAATTGGAGCATTTCATAAATGTGCATGCTGATTCCTACTCTTTTATACTTTGTTTTATGAATTTGAAGAGATTGTGTGTCATTGTTTGATTTGTTTGGGAATATAGTCCTATTGCTTATTAGGTAAAGGTTATTTGATTCTTTTATGAAAGTGAAAGGAAGCTTATTGTATTTAGTATAAAGATCTAATTTAATTAATGTGTTTATATATATATTCCATATTAAGGAATGGGTAGACATAGTGGGTATTAAATACTATGTTAGGGATATAACTTACATAGATAATGGTTAAACTAGTTGATTCTTAGAGTTACTTTGGTTACTTTGTAGATGTGTTAGTTAAACATAGAGGTAATAGGTTATTCTTGAGGTTAGGATAATCCAATGAAGGGGATAGCCTATGCATAGATTATGAATGGTTAATATAAATTGAGCTAGGAAGGTGGGTGAAATATATGGTGTCCACTTGTTATACTAAGGGAATGAAATAATTTGGCCAAAGTAGTGTAAGTTGCCACTGTTTACACTATCAGTCACTATGATCTAGGTTTACATACTATTCTAAGAAAGTCATATGTGTAGGTTATAGCCACTATGTGATAGATCTAGATATGTAGGACACAATACCATGCTCAGAAAAGGTCAAATTTTATTATGAGGTTACCAAACCAATCTCTTCATCGAAGGGTAGGGCCATCTATCAGTTTGATAGATGTGCAGGGGACTACAGTTAATCCATGGTTGGCATAAAAGTGCTTGAGTGATGCTTCTCCTCATTAGTAGGTGACCAAGATCTGGGTGGAGATTTCTAGGACTTCGTATCTATTGCTAGTAAGCTCTATAGAGCCATGTAGTGTATTTGTATCCATTATGATGGAAATATTATAAAAGAGAAATGATATCATGTTATCATGTACTATGTAATCATTACTTTGGAAATTTGTAATACTTTGGTATAATACAAGGGAAAGTTTGGAGAGAATATTTATTTCAAATGTGCATGCTATCTTTATAGTTTTGAAAAAAAAAAATTATTTCTCATTTTGGCCAAGATGCATGATCTATTTACTTGAGGTAAAAACTTAGAGAAATTACCATGTAGAACAATGGCAATGCTATAGTTAGGATACTTTCTACCTCAAGAGTCTTGATGGAGCTACTAGTTCATGGTCAACATCTCAAGCATTACTTCTCTTTGTAAGGAAGATAAGTTATTAAAAACTTCCTACATTAAAACTTTAGAGGAGAATATGCAAATCTTAAAAAATGATTTTAACTTCTTGTTGATGCATGAGCTCACATGTTCAACAATTAAACAATATACCAAAACATAGTGATTTACATGGAGAAACATTCCTTTAAGAGAAAAATCGCACACTCCAAAGCAACCCAATATATTAATGAATAATCTTCAAGATTATAATATACCTGTAGAGCAAGCCTTCACAAGAGTATTCACCAACATACAATGCACTTGAGAATTTTTATAGCATTCCAACAATACTTCAATACCTATAAATTCAACATAACAATGTGTCCATCTCAAGCCCTCAATATATAGAATCATGGAGAATCAAAATACCACCATAAAACATTAGCTTGGGCGTAAATAGGGTTCAAAAAACCATGGTAAAAATTCATACAACCCCTAAATATTAAAAATACTCTCTTACAACAATTTGTCATAATCTATCATAGTTGACCATCCAATTTGGGTACACATGTTTGATAAAATAAACAATCTTAATGAGGCTCTTATATGTTCTCTTATGCATCTTATAGCCAGTTATCACCTCCAAAGTAACCTATCCTATTTTTAACCCTTACAATTATCATATAATTCAGTTAACATCCTTAAAAATAGGCCTTCCATAATATACCACTAGGTGGGAATCTTTTGATAGCTAATACCTCATTTTTCAATGCACTAACATGTGGCAAAAATGTCAACTCAAATTCTCATGCCCCTTTTTGGCGGAGCATAAATATTTAATAATATGAATTATAAAGTATGTTAAATAATAATGGGAAAATGTTAAATAATAAATAAATGAACTTAGGAGAATTACTATAATGTTGATAGTGAGATGAAAAAATGGGATCTAAGGAAAACTCTTAACCTAAATCACTCATTCCACCATAAAACATTGAGGGACACAAAAGTAACCAAGAGAAACTATTTGGTTGCTATCCTCAAGGGAGAGCCAAACTATTAGTCAAGGTTTTGGTCCTTTATTTTGTTTGATGATGTGTTTGTGATGATTTATTGGAAGATGTAGAAAAATAGGTGAATTAAGAATAAAGTGATAATTTGTTATAGAATATGGGAAACTCAAAGCAAAAATAAAAAACCTAAAATAAAACTAGAAGTTCACATTCAAATATGAGGTTGAATTGGAAAGATATGGGCGCTAGACACCCTAATCTAGAAATTCTAATTTTTAGGGTCCAAAAGTTGGTATAGGTGGAGTTGTGTTTGCAAGTCTCAGACTATGAAAACCTAGATTTGAATTCTAAAAATTTGTGAATAATTAGCTTTCCCTAATTTGATGATGAAAGGTACATGAATGCTTGAACTAGGGTTTCAAAGCCTTGAGATCATAAATCCACTTTAATCCACGTTAGACCTGTAAACTACAAGAAGGAAAAGGGGAGAAGTGTTGTGCCATATAGGGGCTTTCCTTAGTCAAATCCCATTTTGTTTTTTCCACTGAGACACAAATGGCTATGATGATAATAATATAAATCACGTGTTCTCATAGGAGTAGAGTGAAGAAAATAAAATTGAATGATAAATAACACAATTGTAACTTACTACTCAAATTTGAATTCCTTGTAGGACTAAAGTCATTTAGCTTGTCACATAGAAGGACAAGATAAGAGGATGCTTGGAGACCCTACAAGTGTTAGTGGTCACAAAATTAATAAAAAATAAACACAAAACATCTTACAATGCATAACATGAATCTTATGATGTATTACAGACTTGTAATTGATTGTAATTATGTTGTAGATCTTATACTTATTCTACTCTTGATGTTGCATTAATTTCCTTTTGAGTTTCTTGAGAGATAAAAATTTAATTAGATGTTCAAATGGAGGGAGAAACTTATATTTATATGAGTTTCAACATATTTTGCATTAACCGTTAAGACAAGTCAACAATTGATGTTGGATTCTTAATAATATTGATGTCAATAATAATATTTTAAATTTAGGGCTTGATTAGGTGGGATATAGGGGTGTTGGGTGCCCTAGTCCATCCCTTTTTAGCTCTCCTTAAGTCCATTAAATAAATATTTAATTAAATTTCTTGAATTTAACTCAATTTCTTAAAAACACCAATAAAATGAGTAAATAATAAGCATAATTAGGCACATGCACTTAAGGGGGTGCCAAATCTAGTGTGAAATTGTTAAAGATGATAATTTACAACACTAAATTTAGCCCCCACTTTAGTGAGGGTACAAACTTACGCTCATAATCACACTAAAGTATGGAGTAGCCAAAGAGTCCCTTCATCAAGACACTAAGGAGGTAAGATAACGCTAAGCTAGGAGATGTGATAGCCCCCAGGCTTAGGATCCTACAAAAAAAATGTCAAGATAAAAGGATCATACATAAATGAAATATGATGCAAACACGAAGAAAACATGAAGCATACATGAAAAAACACAAAGATAGGTATGATATCACGAATTAGCAATATTTGCAGATTCTTACTAGGATCCATACTTGAGAGATGACATCCATAAGTCATGGGCTAGAAAAAAATGATATTTTCTAGATGGATCATGACTAAGTGAAAGAAAAGTTTGATATTCACTAGGTAAGCCTCACAAGAAACAAAACAAGCTAATGAAGTCTGATATTCACTAGGTGAGTTTTGTGAATATGTGAAAGCACCATGGGCTAGTGAAGTTTGATATTCACTAGGTGAGCCCCACCAATAGCATATGAAAATAAAATAGGCTAGTGAAGTCCAATATTCATTGGGTGAATTTTATGTAACCAATATAAAAAATTACAGACCAAGAAAAATACGTTGTTTGCTGAGTAACTTTGATAAAGTTCTACAAAGTTGTTCAAGAAGCATCACCATGTTCCTAGTGTGTGAAAAATTACATAGTGGAATGTATTCCTCCATCTTAAAGTAATTTATAACGTCAACTAGGAGCCATTCCCTTTAAGGTAGAAAGAGTGATACACACAAAACATAGGCATGAGAGCTTGTTGATATGTTTCCAAAATTTTGTGTCATCATAAGGGGTTACCCCCAAATTAAAGCAATGTCATATGTAACAATTAATATCATAATGAAAAAGGAGAAAAATAGGTTCACCAATATAAATGAAGGGAAATAGGGTTATGATGGACCTATCTTCCTCTATTTCATTAGGAAATGAGATCCACAAAAAGAATTGAATTACAACCCTTAGGTGAGTAAACTCAAGATGTGAATCTGTAGATTTACTTATGACTGAAGGATGGGGGTCAAGGTCAAAAAACACTTTGGGGAGAAAAACTAGAAATAGTAAACTAACACCAAAATGCAACTTAACACTTGAAACAATAATTTTAAGCTCAATACTGACATAACCTACAATCAAATTACAGATCAGAGAAGGGTAGATCTGAGTGTACCTTTTACCAAAAGTGAGTTTTCAAAGGTTGAATAGGACTCATTCGCTGGGTAGGGGCGAATGGATCCACTGTTAGGGATTTTCTACAACTCTTGGGAGTCTCTGATATAGATTTGAATCTTCCAATTTGTCTAAGTGGTAGTGTTAGAATGTCGGAAATAAATTTTGTAGATGAGTTTTCGTGAGATGAAAACTTTTGCAACTTTTTCAACTTCTTCAAATTTTCTCTTTAAGAGATCTTCAAAATTTCTTCCACCTATATTTTCAAACACAACATGAGAGGTAAAAATTATTTGTTTTTGGTGAATGGGGGTTTGCCTTGGTCAAACCCCATTTTGGAAATCAAACCTTGAAATGAAATGAAACATGAAAGAGGGAATGAAGAATGGACAAAGTAATGTTACCACTCAACAAACCCTTGAATAAACCTTGGAATGTAAATCTACAACTTGCATGAAATGGCTTCAATAGATGCAGATCTTGAACTTTGAATCTTTCTTGAAATAGTTCTTTGAATGCTTGATTGGATCATGAAACCTACATCACCATATTAGCTCCAAAAATATGCATGATGCAAGAAGAATTTGACATGATAATTGGATCTTGAATGTTGCAATAAAACTCTAATAATTATTCTCTTGAATTCCTTTAATTGATCTTGAATTACTCTTATGAAGTCACATAAAAATTCTAGCTTGAAAATCTTAGATGAAACATAGTGAAATAACCTTATATTTATAGATATGTATCCTTAATTTCCCAAAATTCAAATATCACAAGACGACATTGAAATGTAGATTTGAATATGTTAAAATAACTCCAAAAACATAATTTAAATTTAGGTCCTAAGGTCTAGGGAGGACCTATTCACCCATGGGAGAATGGGTCCCAAGTCCATAAACCTAGGACACACATTTCTCAATGAGAAGTGTTATGTTAAGGAATTAATGAATGTTGGGTTTCCTCTTCAGAAAATGTAATTAAATAGGCTTGGTAAATGAATTAAAAGGGCCAATTAAGGAAAAATTAAGCTCAATTAATTAAAGGAGCCCTAAATAAGTGTGAAAGTATAAATAAATATATTTTACAACACTAAATTAAGGCACAATTAAGTCCAAGTTAACTAGGATGGGCCAAACAAGTGAGAAAATGTAAAGGGATACATTTTCCATCACTACATTTAGCCCCCACTTTAGTGAGAGGATGACCTTGTGTCAAAATCACACTAAAGTAGACATTCAAAACATATGTATGGAGCAACAACAAGATACTCAATCATACAACACCAAAGACTTAAAGAAAAGGTAAAAAAAAGGGTGGATCAAGCCTCAACTATCCAACGTGATGTGGAACATGCCTCAACTGTTTGTCCAAAAATGTTCACAAGCGAAACCCTAGCTATCTAATATGAAAAAAACACACACACTCACACAAGCTAATGGAACTCCGACTGTCCACTAGGTGAGCTCCCAAGGGTGGAAAATGAGAGAATCTTATTAGGCTCCCATACCATATCAAAGCTATCCCTTTGATAACTTCAATAAGCCACCACAAAAAAAAATAAAAATTCAAGCTTCATAAGGCCTAACAAGCTGTGTTATGCTAAGAACCTATGAACAAACAAGGCAAGACTCCATTGGCAAGCAATGTGTGTTATGCTTGGTGGCCTTGAAAAGGGTTCGAGCTTCACAAGGTTAGCAAGCTACGTTATGCTAAACACTTATGAACAAAAAATGCAAATAAATGTTTTCAAATGGATTTGGATTAGTTCGTGTAAGGTCTCCTCTTAAGTAACATCGTGACTAATGTATCCAAGAGAGAAAAAGATTCACAACTTAGGGAATGCAACACATAACATCACCACTAAGAGGAAATTTGTACATGCAAAGAAAGGTCACACTCTCGGAGGACATCAAACCCAATGACACCACCAATAAAAAGATGCATCACAAGAAGTAAGAAAATCGCACAATGAAACATAAGGAATGCCAAAAATTTCAAAAATAATAATGCCAATGTATGCCCCCACTTTAAATAAATTGCTAAACATCATTATATGAGCAATTTACTTTAAAGTAGCAAATAATCAATGCTAACAATAAAGAAGACATGAGAGCTTATTTGAAAAGCCCTATGCCAAGTCATATGTTTCCAAATGAAGCTACACCATGAAAAGGGAGAGAGAGGGGTTACCCCAAAAATGAAATCCCAAACACATGAGGGATCTATGGATTTTGGGCTAGTATGTCTTTGATACAATGCTGTTATAGAGCTTAGAAATGTCATCATTCCCCAAATACTCGTAGAACAGGAAGAATGACACATAGAGAGCGAAAAAAAAGAAAAGATTTTGGGTCAACATGGAAGAGACCTAAATGTATCGATGCCTTGCATCATCCCCAAAAGGAAAACATGAGATAAAAGAAAAGATAAATGTTTATGACATATAGAAGAATGTAGATACAAATAGAGGAGTGCACATGAAGAGATACATCAAACAAAACAGTACAAAGGATCCCATTATGCACATGCAATCACACAAATAACATGAAAAAGAAAACAAAGACAAGACTAGCAAGGTAAATGCGAGTCAACCTATAGCAGGTCATCTTCATCCCAATCTTGTTCAATATATGCATAAGGCAGATAACTAGCCAAAGGGAAAACATCAAGTGCCAAACTAGGACAAGGATATCTAACCCCTTGCCCCCACTAAGTGCAAGGTGAAGATGGGCCGAGATGAGTGATGAGAATGAGCTCCTTGCAAAAATGATTTGCAATGAATGTAAAGCATGCAATAGTGAGTATGCTATGATTCTACAACTATCACATGGCAAGGAGAAAAGTTCATGTAATTGCTATCCAACTATTTTAGAAATGTTATGAGGGGAAAATAACTCAATATGATCTTTAATGCATGACACTCATCAGTAAGATGCCCAAGAGTTCTATGATATGCACAATAATTCATGTTCTTAGGCTTGTTGCTTATACTGGGAGGTGACAATGTAATCCACTATAAATGAAGAAGGTGTTCCATTTTTCGTTTAATTTTTGTTTTAGTATGTAGGAATGGAAAATTTTTGAGTTTATAAGGTTTGGCTTTCTTACTTGTTTGAGGATCTTGTTGAGGTGGATTTGAAGGGGAAGGGCCTAAAATGATCCTATCATCCTTATGATCATTATGAAGGAGGGGAATTGTTTCCTTAGAAGCTATAGAGGGAGAAGGATCTTGATATCCTAGTCCTTTAGTATCTTCAATTAAGATTTGTTATAAAAGTTTGTGAATTTCATGCTCATTAGTTATGTCACATCCTTGCTTAGTTAAGATCTTAAAGCCTTGGCCATAAGTCTCTTCTAGGTTGATGGGTGTGTTGGTCACTTTATGAACATAAGATGGATAGGTATGCAATTGGTTAGAGGAACTAGGTTCACTCATTTTTGGAGGTTTAGACTTAGTTTATGACTCAATTTCAAGATGCAAAAGACTAAGCATTTCAAGTTGTGGGATAGTAAGAGGAGTTGGTTGTTGCATGAAAGGATAAAATGATGCATTATTCTCAAGGTTGTCAAGACAAGTGTTTATGAATTCATGCATGCTATCATCTTCTTCTCCTATGATGTCAACTTCATGAGGACATTCATTAGGAGTGGATTGAGCATGATTAGGTTCTATTGTATTAGGATCATTTCCAAAAACATAACTTGAAACATAAACCAAAGAGATTAAGTACTTCCATAGATTACCAATGCACATGTCCATTATGCAAGAATCGTTTGAAAAATAAATTCTCATATTTTCATATTGATAACAAGATAATTTTTTGATTATGCTATGCAAAAACCTGAAAAATGATGTCTTGTAAATGCAATTTTTAATTCACACAATACACTGAATTTATCAAATGAATCTTAATACGATCAATTTGAGATAACATAATTTTTCTAAAATGTAACAACAAACTAAAAACAACAAAAAAAATACAAAAACAGAGATTTCAATGCCTAGGAATGTGCGAAAATGCCCTAATTAGGGACTCTTTTTCCCAAGGGTGAATGGGTCCTAGACGAGGGTTTTGAAAAATGAATTTACATATTTTTGAGTGGATTTCTATGCTTTTTAGATTCTAGACTGAGACATGTGGTTTTAGTTTGAATTTTTTGTAAATTTAAGTCTAAATGCAAATGCAAAATAATGATAAATGACAAACTAAGAGACCTAATTTGATATGCAATTTTGATTCAATTTTAAAATGTAAATGAATGATGATGCAATATGTAAATGATTTGAAAAATGATTGCTTTTTTTGTTTTTTCTAGATTTTAAAAGATGCAAAAATGCAATCCTAAAACCCTAAATGAGATGAAAACTAATGTAAGTCAAGTAACCCTAAATGAGATTCAATTCAATGCAATGCAATGCAAATGAATGTAAAATCTAGATCTAGGGCTGAAAGAGACTACAAAATCAGAAAGATATAATGCTCAAAAGTTGGGTTCACCAAAATGAAAAAGGAAAAAATAGGTTCACCAATATAAATGAAGGGAAATAGGGTTATGATGGACCTATCTTCCTCTATTTCATTAGGAAATGAGATCACACAAATAATTGAATTACAACCCTTAGGTGAGTCAACTCAAGATGTGAATTTATAGATTTACTTATGACTGAAGGATGGGGGTCAAGGTTAAACAACACTTTGGGAAGAAAAACTAAAAATAGTAAACTAACACCAAAATGCAACTTAACATTTGAAACAACAATTTTAAGCTCAATACTGACATAACCTACAATCAAATTGCAGAATAGAGAAGGGTAGATCTGAGTGTACCTTCCACCAAAAGTGATTTTTCAAAGGCTAATTGGGACTCATTCTACCAGGGGCGAATGGGTCCACTATTAAGGATTTTTTACAACTCTCGAGAGCCTCTAATATAGATCTGAATCTTCAAATTTGTCCAAGTGGCATGTTAAAATATCAAAAATAAATTATGTAGATGAGTTTCTGTGAGATGACAACTTTTATGACAACTTTTGTAACTTTGTCAACTTCAAATTTTCTCTTCAAGAGATCTTCAAACTTTCTTCCACCTAGATCTGCAAACACAACATGAGAGGGAAAATTTGTTTATTTTTGGTGAATAAGGGTTTTCCTTGGTCAAACCCCATTTTGGTAATCAAACCTTGCAATGAAATGAAACATGAAAGAGGGAATGAAGAATGGACAAAGTAATGTTACCACTCAACAAACCCTTTAATATACCTTGGAATGTAAATTTTCAACTTGCATGAAATGGCTTCAATGGATGTGGATCTTGAACTTTGAATCTTGCTTGAAATAGTGCTTTGAATGCTTGATTGGATTATGAAACCTACATCACCATATTAGCTCCAAAAACATGCATGATGCAAGAAGACTTTGACATGATAATTGGATTTTGAATGCTGCAATAAAACTCTAATAAATACTCTCTTCAATGCCTTTAATTGCTCTTGAATTTCTCTTATGAATTCACATAAAAATTCTAGCTTGAAAATCTTAGATGAAACATTGTGAAATAACCTTATAATTATAGATATGTATCCTTAATTTCCTGAAATTAAAATATCACAAACCAAAATTGAATTGCAGATTTGAATATGTTAAAATACTACCAAAAACATAATTTAAATTTAGGTTCTAAGGTCTAGGGAGGATCCATTCGATCATGGGAAAATGGATCCCAGGTCCATAAACCTAGGACACACATTGCTCAATGAGAAGTGTTATGTTAAGACATTAATGAATGTCGAGTTTCCTCTTCAGAAAATATAATTTAATAGGCTTGGTAAATGAATTAAAGGGGCCAATTAAGGAAAAAATAAGCTCAATTAATTAAAGGAGCCTTAAATAAGTGTGAAAGTGTGAATAAATACATTTTACAACACTAAATTAAGGCACAATTAAGTCCAACTTAACTAAGAGGTCACAAAAAAGTGAGAAAATATAAAGGGATACATTTTATGTCACTACACATAAAATAACACATAAGGGATCTAAAGATCTGGGGTTAGTATGAATGATAGATATTGTATATCAAAATGATCATTTGAATTGACATCATTCCCTAAATATCATGGAACTATGAGTACAAGGGAAGAAGAGCACATGAAAAATATAAACATTTGGGTCAACATGAAAGAGACCTAAATGTTTTGATACTTTGTATCATCCCCAAAGGAATAAAAAGTGCATTTACAACAAATGGAAGAATGAAGATACATATAGAAGAATGTCACAATAGATTCATTCCATTTAAATCCTTGTGTCAACAAGAACATCAAGGTTCATCCAAAGAGAAATAACAAACAAAAGTACACACCAAGTAGCACATTATGGGGAGTAACATTACATGCAAGAATAGCACAAAGGAAAAGGGTACCGCAAATGGTTATGGTCTATAGTAGATTGTCTACATCTCAATCTTGCTCTTCATATAGAGATGGCGAGCAACATGCTAAAGGGGCTACAAAAAGTGCATTACAAGGAAAGGTACCAAGTTAAAAATGTGGTTGATTTATTGCTATAGAAGGATCATCATGCGTGCCCCTAGAGCTAAGTTCATGGATTCAAAAAAATCAAAGATAATTTGTTATGATTTTCTAGTGGTCCATCCTTGTTATCATTTGAATCGGTGTCGAAGTATACCACAAAGGGTACTATGTTGGTTCTATTAGTGTGAGTGTGAGAACTATCAACCATAGAAGGAGATTTGGGAGGAGGGGTAGAAGGATCTCATGGACTCAATGGCAGCAAAGGTGGAATTTTTTTTAGTTTTTGGATTGGTTGAGAAAGGTATCATGTTTTAGTGACAAGGGTGAGGCAAAGTTGGGGGATGACGAGGATGAATGAGTGGGAGGAACCTCATTAGAATTTGGTTGCATGGGGGAGGAACTATTAGGTGAAGGTTCACCTCCTTTAGCAAGCTATCGAGCCATAACATGAATTTGTTTTTGTTGTGTACGATTTTGATCTTAAGTGGGGGTAACTTGGGTGTCTCCCAATATTTATTCATTTTCTTCCTTTGAAAGAGGAACAAAAGGAACCATCGAAGGTTGATAAAAAAGGAGGGATGGTTTTATCACAATGAATTGATTTCCTCTAAAATTTTAGGATACAAGAGGAACAAAAGAAATCCTCAAAGTGTGAGAAAATCTAGCTTCTGTCAGGTGTTTTCCTCATGGTCCTTGATAGGATGGAAGAGGTGGAACTGCAACATAAATTCCAGATGCTTGAGGTCAAGGAAAGATACTTGATCTAAGTTGTGGTTCATTCACTACCTATGAATAAGAGGAATAACCATTTTAGCCACAAGAGACCAAGGAGCCTCAAGGGTAATAGCCAAAGTAGTGGATCAGGTGTTGGTAATAGATAGTTGGGAAATGCAGCTAGATTTGAATTTTTGATATGATAGAAAGAGAATCCTCACAAGGTCAAGTGCATTGGGCTAGTTGTGGTAAAAAGTAGTCAAGGGAAAGTTTCCACAAAGAGACAAAGGCTTAAACCCACTATGATATATATGTACTTTTCCTTCAAATGCGAACATGAGGAATTTATGGATAATGGAGGGAACCACATTCATGAAAGAAATCCATGGATGACCTAACTTCACATGAAATTTATTCAAGGTAGGGATTATGGAAAAGGAAACATCCAAATTTTTAGGTCTAACTTGGATAGGAAGGGTCAAGGTACCAATGGTAGGATGGGTGGAACCATCACGAGCTCTTTTAACAAATCTTATTACTTATATTTTTCTTGGTATAATTCATGCACACAAAGGAACTCTTCCATTATTACATTCACTAAGCATAACCGATCAATGAGTATTCCTCATGTGGGTTTTCCATTAATTCTACCAATAATATAGAGAAGACCATCAAGTACATGCATAGAGGAATCAATATGGGTCAACGCAATGTCAAGAAGGAGTTTAGATTGGTCTTGGCGAGAGTGAACATTGATCATATTAATCATATTATCCATTGATTTACCTATACTATCATAGGTGATAGATGTGGGTAATGTATTGAAGAATGACTTGACAAGGTTAGTTATATGAGTAGGCAATAGATTAGTATATATTTGTAAGTTTTGAATAGGAGGTGAAACATATTTATTCCATTTATCATTCACACCTATCACTTGGATGACATTAGAGTCAATGAGGTGTTGCACATGGTTCCTAAGACATATAAACCACTCAGTATCATGTCAAAGTGTACTTGATGATATTGATAGAAGGCTTTTGAGTTAAAATAAGGAGGTAAAGGTTTGGTTGAGTCCATGAGACAAATAGGAGGGAGTTGAATCAAATTATTGTTGAGTAATTATAGCATAATAGAATGAAGAGATAAAAATTTGTGAAAATTATTGATCCCTTGGTATGAATTGATAGGGGGTTATACATGAAGGTGTTGTAGACATAACTTGTGATTGGATAATGTTATTGGAAGAAGAGTGATAATTTATCTTGATGAAATTATGATTTTCTTTTTAAATTATTGATATTAGAAGAATTTATAGCCTCATATTGACCAACAAGATCTGATGAGGACACATCCTCAAAGTGGCAAATTGATAATTGGTAATCATGAAGAGTCATGCAAAAATGTGTAAATGAAGGGTATCACATTAATGTAATCTTATCCTGAATGTTTGGCTATATATTTCCAATAAAATCTCACTGCACATTAGCATCCAGAAGGGAATATGAAATTTGAGAGTAGAAGGCTTGATATTGCCCAATGAAATCAGTTAAGTTTTCCTTGGTTCCTTGATTACAAGCAAGTTAGTTAATGTGATTTTTTGTCCAATGTTAGCTTGGAAGTGTTGAATAAATTTATTGAAAAATTATGAGAAAGAGTTGATTGAATTATTAGATAATGAGAAAAACCAATCCAAGGTCGTGTCTTTCAACGATCGAGGAAATAGTTGGCTAAAAGGGAATCATTGAAGAGGAAATCACTACATAGTGTGGTAAAGGCTGATATATGATTATTAGGATCCCCATTTCCATTATACTTCTCAAAATGTAGTATTTTAGTGTTTTGTAGGATTGGAGTTTTTAGGATTATAAATGACAATGGGCTATTATTGAGGTATATTGGAAAGTTAGAGTGGGATTAATTTTGGTTCATGTTGGATATTTTTTGTTGTAAAGAAATATTTTCTAAGAGTTGGTTTATGAAAGGATCCATAGGTAACATGTTTTGAGAATTTGTGGAATGTGAAGGCCTCGCATTAATGATAGGTGGATTGATATTTTGATAATTCAATTATGGAACATGTTGAGAAATGGTTGGATTGATATTTGGAGAAATAAATGGGGCTCTTGAGGAAGGTGGAATAAAGTTATATTGATTACCACATGAAAGCCCCATACTAGTCTTAATGTTATTACCGTATGATGTAGCAGGGGTTATGATTGAAGAAATGAAAGTAGGAATAGAAGAGGAGATCATGGGAGTTGATACTTGTGTTCCAATTTGATGCATTGTTGAGGATTTCCACACAACTAGTTGATGCCATAATGTTTGAATACACTATGTGAGCTAGGTTGTGCAGGATTTCAGTACCTTGTGAATAATTTTCTAAGGTTGTCTAAAAGAGGGATATCTTCTCCAACTAAATATTTAGTACTTAAGTATAGTTGGAGACCATTCAAGTCTTGATCTAGGTTTTGGAGTTTTTCTTCAGGAATATTAGATATAGAATTTTCCAACCCCAAGTATTAATGAAGGGATTGTGATGAAGAGGACATTGGTATGGTGAAAGTAGGATTGGGACCCAAAGGTGATTGTATTGTAATAGATCCTTGAGTGAAAGAGTTAATAAACTCAGGCTTAACACTGGAGCTAGTTATTGTTGGTGTGAATAAATGTATTATACCTAGTTAATTCATTTACTAGGAAATTAGAGGACATATTCACATGTTAATTTTACTTAGGTCCTAATATTCTTTGTAGAAGACTTAGTTTTCATGTCTAGATCTTGTCTTTTTGACTTTTATGTCAAGTTAGTTGTCTCATGTCATATGATTAAGACACTTGTCATGATCTTGTCTAATCCTATGCCTCACCTTGGATATTTAACTAAGGGGTTCTCATTTATAAATCAATAATATTGGATTTAATACTATTGCAATCTTGAGAATTGCATATTGATCTCTTTATACTTTCCATTTGGCCTCTATATCTTGGGTGGCAATCTCCATAGCTGGCTCTAACATGGTATCAAAGCAAGTTGGGTGTCATTGGATAGTTCTTTTGGAGATATCTCGATAGATATTGAAAATTTGAGTATGCTCTTCTCTTGCATTGTATGATGATCTAGAGAATAAGAAAAAATTGATAGAAATACTAGATTTTGTGGGGTTCCTCTTTGACGTGGCTTTGTATTGCAGGTTCAAATCAAACCTTGTTGGTGCAAATCTAAGCTCACTGTTGAGTTCAGGGTGTTTGAGAAAGTTAATTTTTCATTTTGTTTCATCCAAATTAGACATACGAGGTCATATCTATGAGGGTTTGAAGCTGAAGAGTTGTTTCTAGATTCAAAAGGTAGCTAGAATTTTGGGGCATTTTGGGTTGAATCCGACCTTGCCATCACATCTAGAAGGCCAAAAAACCTCAAAATCGATTGTCAATTTGTCAAAATTGGACAAATTTTCTCGAGGCCATTGAATTTTTTCCCCTTATTTGGTCATATGGTCACACTTGCATAGTCACCATTTATCATGGCATGGTCACAAAAAAATCATAATTGGTTAATTTTTTAAAAAGTTTCTACTTTTTTTATAAATAATATATTTCAATTGATTATATTTTCAAAAAGTTTTAGTTAAAAAAAATAGCAATACTTGTAGTCTATAGGGTATTGTAGACCGTAGCATACCACGTCACATGGGTACATAGGCACCACTGTGCACCACACAGTGCAGGCGATCCTTCCACTAAAATCCATCGATAAGGCGATTGGTTAACAAAAAGAAGTGACAATTGTTTATTAAAAATCAATGATTAAAAACCCTAGTTCCCTCAGGGTAATAACCGAGGGAGAATATCCCAGCTTAAAAATTAATATTTCATCCATAAATATAACACTTGGTGAAAGAATCTGGTAGTTTGAATATTCCATCAAATATTATGTTTTTGGAATACATTGGTGACAAAGAAGAATATTTCAGCTAGATGACAGTGAAGATGCCAAATTTAAGCTAGTGTTTTGCTATGATGTTAGCAACTTTTTTGAAAATTTTGGCCCCCTCACGGATGGATTTTTCTTTTTGATAGTTCATTTTCAAATGACCATAATTAAGTCATCTGACCTCCTTTTTGCAAGATTTGTTTTTGATTTGGGGCAGAATTTCATGCTCTTCATAGTGGTGTAGTTGGTTTTGGTTTTGGTGCTTGGTGTTTCCATAAATTATAGATTATCACAAGTTTTTCTGAGTATTCTCATTTTGGTAACTTTCAAGGCTTTGTTCTTTCTCCTATGGTAACATTTTTGGGTGATTTTTTTTGAAAGTGCATAATTTTTTATGTACTTTTCATTGGTGTGATTAGATTGATATGTTTCTATTTACAAATTTTAATTTGAGCTTGTAGCTAAATTTGGAATATATAAGCATTAAAACCAATTCCACTTCACTTTTTTTGGCAAGTGGCACTTGTAATGACACTAAATATAAAGTGCCTAATCATATATTGTTGGTGCAGATTCTTGATTGAGTGATTTGGGGGGTCTCTTGGTACATTCTTTTGATTTTTTTCTTTTGCTCTTCTTTTCCATGGATCATTCTAAGGTTCCTTTGCTCACATCATATAACTATTCAAATTGGCCTCAAAATGCATGGCATATTCTAAAGACTGAAGGTCACTCTCTATATGTTGAAAATAAGGTACTTGAACCTACAAATGTAGATAAAAAGATAAAATGGATGATTGAACATACCAAAGCTCTTGGATGTCTTTGTAAACTAGTTTCTCAAGATTTTTTGTTTCAAATTGAATCATGTAAGGATTCTCATGAATCTTGGAACAAATTGAAAATATTGTATGGTACTTCAAATGAAGTAAGAGGATATCAAATTGATAATAAAATCACGAGCCTTGATCCTAAGAACTTTAAAAACATCCAAGATTACATCACTAAGGTTAATGATCTAAGAGAGTAATAAAAAGCATGTGGAATTCATAAAAAAGGATATTCAATTGGTCTACAATACATTGAAAAAACTTGGTCTTGATTATGCTGCTTTTGTTTCTAGCTTTCATACTCATATATTGAATACGGGATCTACATATACTACACCTTAATTTGCATAATTTTTTGAGATGTTAATACATGAGAAACAAAAGCTTATATCGATGGGTCTCATCAAGTCACCTAAATCTCAAGAATTATTGGTGAAAGAGAACATTTTGATAAGAAACAAAAGAAACAAAGGAACAATCCACATTTAGATCAACCAAAGAAAAAATCCTCTTCTAAAGAGAAAACATCTAAGAAGGAGAAGCCAACTTGTTCATATTGAAAGAAACTTGGACATGATGAATATTCTTGTTATAAGAAGGATATTGATGAGTTGAAACATCTTCTAAAAAAGAATCAAATTGATTTGCCTTCCAAAATGTCTGAGAACTTATTCTACTTCTTCAAAACAGTCTAATAAGGATAAAGGTCATGCTAGTTTGGCTTCTACATCAATAAATAAAGGGAAATATCTTTGTGCTTCTACAGGTCTTGGCTCAGGGAGACGACTTCTAGATTCAGGAGCATCTCATCATATGACATCTTTATAATTTATATTCTCTTCTTTTGAGCCTTGTGCCATGCCTCCTATTTTTATAGTAAACAATATATACATAAGTGTAATTGGGAAGGATCTATTGATATTGGGGAGGGCACTTTCAATGATGTTTTGTGTGTACCTCATTTATCAAAAAATCTTCTTTACATCTATTAGATTACACATGATGGAGATGGGAGAACTATGGAATTCACTCTGCATTCAATTATCATTAGAGACTTGGAGAGTAGAGAGATTCTTTCTATTGGGATGGTTGATCTTTCATCTTAATTGTACACCTTTGTAGATTTTTCTTTTGATGATGACTTTGTTCCTTTGGTTGTTGATCACACCTCTAGTGTGAACCATGACTTTGAGGAGACTTTTGGCTACTTGAACTTGGTAGTTCTCATATCGGATCCTATTCTCGAGCCTTGTATTTCATCTCCTCCATCTACCATTGCATTTTATGATGCTTGTGATATGGCTTCTAGTGATTCAATGCAACAAGATCTTCATCATCTTCCAGCTACATCTACTTCAAATGCATACTTAATTTTCAACATAAAGTAAAATTTATTTTCCCAAATACAATTAACTTAGTTAGCCATTCCATTTTATCTGTCTTCAAATAATCTAATAGCATAAATGAATTTCAACCAAACTATTTATTTCTTTTTCCACATACCAAGAAAATACATAACCAATTATATCACTCAAGAAATATATATTTATGGGTTTAACACAAAGGGATCTAGAATCATTATTTTTTTAGTTATTGGCATTAGTTTGTCCATCATACATTATATTACTCTATATAGAATAGGATAAGCTTACAAAATCAAAAAATACACCCACAAAGACCATAGGTCACTAATTTGACCACATGAACATGACAAGGTGAGATGACTAAGTGAGATCCATGTCATTCCCTTCCACATGAATTCCATTGGTCAAACACCTTGAATTTTTTTTACACTCAATCACACATTATGCACATCTCGAAATACGTAAAAAATAGTAAAACTCAATGATAAGATTATCAAATTCCATAAGATTTACATTTAATAAATATATTTCATTTAAAACATCCACCCAAGAGATATGATGAACATACAATTTAATAAATCAATAAGATAATCACTATATGTACTCAATCTACTCAAATTATATATTAATTAAAATTAAAATAGTGAAAATGAAACACCAATGTATATTTAAGTATAATTTAATAATGTGTATGTACATATATCTCCACATAGATCCAAATATGCATATCAAGTATAAAAAAAATTAGTGTGTTGGTATCCATAAGCAATAACTAGCCAATAAAAGTAACATAAGAATATTTTATAATTCCAATTCACCACTACTGAATTTGACTCCAATTTTTGACGACTATTCATCGGACTTTCGACGATCTATTGTCGGGAGGTCGACGAATCACAAAAATCAGTGTCACTAACTTTTCGTCTATATTTAGACGAACTGTAAAACATCAAACACACGACGCAAGTTTGTCAGAACCACAATGTCAACTTCCTCAATCGAGTGGTGATCAGTAGCCGGAGCACAGGCGACATGCCTTTGCCAAAGCGTTGGAGCAATGACATCAGTTCGTTGGAACCACGATGATAGTTTTGTCGACCTAGTGACGAACAGTTATTAGAATAAAAGAAACATACCTTTGCCAAAGCATCAAATTAACAATAGACGTTCGTCGCCATTATGATGAAAGTTTTGACGTATTGCAAATATCGGTGAGAGATCAAGACTGTTACAATGATCAAAATTGCCTAAGAAGATATATTGGGAGGACTGGCTTGTTGTCTCAGTGATGAAGTTTCATCGGCGAGATACACATCTTGTCTTATCAACGAAGCACGAGGGAAGCATATCGGCAAGACATATACCGTCGGAGTAAGTTTTGAATGTCTACCTGACCTGCTATGTGATGCCAATAAGAATACATCGGTAGGAGTCTTGGCGACATACTTCAGATTGAAATAGCGACAGAAGTTCGTCGAACTCATGATGAAATAGGTGAGTCATTATGAAGAAATTTTGTTGGATACATTACAAATTCATCGGACGATTTTGGAGGTTCATTGCAAATTCAATGAAAAAAAGCAATGTAAAAAAAAAAAAAAACTATTTGTTCAAATGTAGGAATATCGGTAAGAGATCAAGACTGTTACAACGATCAAAATTTCCTGAGAAGATATATTAGGAGGACTGGCCTGTGGTCTCAGCGATGAAGTTTCATTGGTGAGATACACATCTTGTCTCATCAACCAAGCACAAGGGAACCATATCGGCAAGACATATACCATTGGAGTAAGTTTTGAATGTCTACCCGACCTGCTATGTGACGCTGATAAGAATACATCAGCAGGAGTCTTGGCAACATACTTCAGATTGAAATAGCGATAAAATTTTGTTGAACTCGCGATGAAATAGGAAAGTCATTACAATGAAAGTTCGTTAGATACATTACAAATTCATCGAACACTTTTGGAGGTTCATCGCAAATTCGATGAAACAATGCAATTTAAAAAAAAAAAACTATTCGTTCAAATGTAGGCATATCGGTGAAAGATCAAGACTGTTACAATGATCAAAATTTCCTAAGAAGATATATTGGGAGGACTGGCCTGTGGTCTCAGCAATGAAGTTTCATCGGCAAGATACACATCTTGTCTCATTGACGAAGCACAAGGGACGCATATCGGCAAGACATATAGCATCAGAGTAAGTTCTGAATGTCTACCCGACCCGCTATGTGACCTCGATAAGATTACATCGGTAGGAGTCTTGGTGACATACTTCAGATCAAAATAATGATAGAAGTTTGTTGAACTTGTGATGAAATAGGCAAGTCATTATGATGAAATTTTGTCGGATATATTGCAAATTCGTCGGATGCTTTTGGAGGTCCGTCAAAAATTCGACGGAACAATGCAATTTAAAAAAAAAATATATTCGTTCAAATGTAGGCATATCGGTGAAAGATCAAGACTGTTAGAGCGATTAGAATTTCCTAAGAAGATATATTGGGAGGACTGGCCTGTGGTCTCAACGATGAATTTTCATCGGCGAGATACTCACCTTGTCTCATCGATGAAGCATAAGGGAAGCATATCAATAAGAAATATACCATCAGAGTAAGTTATAAATGTCTACTTGACCCTCTATGTGATGCCGATAAGATTACATCGGCAGGAATCTTGGCAACATAGTTGAGATCGAAAGAATAATCATCGGGAAGACTCACCACATCAGGGAAACTGCAGAATATCCTAGCGATACATGATCTCTTGTCGATGAAGATACAAATGGATCAAAATACTTATCGGGGTGACTCTAGGCGATATTTAAAAGTAGTAGGAGGCTCCAAAGTGCATCCATAGGGATAATGGTAGCACATAAGGATAGGTCAATCAAAGAGAGAAAGTTGATGTGCCAAGACCATGAGCATTTAATAGGGGTAGTAAAAGACAAGATGGATTGTCATTAATGCTCAGATATAAAGGACAGATTGTCATTAATGCTCAGATATAAAGGACAGATTGGAAGACTTCATTATGAAAATTTAGATCACAATATGATTAACCTTGTTTTGACAAATGCAATGACATTAGTGTCAAGAGTTAAGAGGCCATTCAACTTTGCATTTCAATAAATTATTGTATGCATTGAGTAAGTGTTTACAAGGTAGAAAAAGGACAGTCATATGATTGTTTAAAATATCAAACAACATGTTAGTTGTTGTGTTTAATTAGGCTTACAGAGGCAGGGATTTATCATTTTTTTCATACATTTGCAGTCCAAGCTCTAGGCCTGCATTATTTGGTTACTATGTATGAGAAATGTGCAATAAATAATTGTAGAATATGGAGGCTATGGATGATATTATGATGGCCATATTTGATGTCGATCAAAAATTGGAGCAAAATATAAAACCTATGATGAGTTATGAGATCAAGGGGACTGTCATGGACAACAAGCACAACCTACGAACTGGATTCTAATTTTGCTAAAAAATAAAAAATCAAACTAGTGAATATTAAACTACACACTAGAATCTAATTTTGTGGAAAATGAGCAATTTGGTGAGAAAAATTACTTGCAGTGCGTCTTGGATACTTAGCTAGTGTACTATAAAATAGGATTGCAAACCCAAAATTATTCTCACTCTGGAAATTCAGTAGAAAAATACAGAATGTTATCCTAGATACTTAGCTCTTAGACAGTCAATACAACAATATGAGCATGATTATGAATGGTTTTACCTGGTCCCACTCTTGATCTCCATGTTTGAGAGCCTTCTCTTTAAGACCCCATGAATCCACTTTGATCCATTGTTGCCAAAAGAGATATTAATGTGTAAACAAGGAGCCACATTTAGAAAAACTGGTTGTTGATTTCTTCTAAGAAATTTAGAGACTACAAAAAGAAGATACCTGATGGGGATCAAGTGGGCTTCCTAGAGAAAGCATTGCAATATGGCCTCGAGCAACAATGGAAAACTTTGGATTAGCTTCACAGTAAATCCTAACAGCATGGCATTGAAAGTTGCTCAGGTACTGGGTCCTCTCCCCTAGATTAAATTAAGGAAAACATTATTGTAAACACAATATGTATAGAAGAATATGAATGTAAAGGAAAATGGATATTAGAAAAACATAAATGTAAATAAAAGTAGTGTGAGCAGAAAATTAATCTAAATTGGTCTTGAACAAATAAAATCATACCCAATTAGCATTAAGTTATACTGACCTTGTACTCATTGCCATTGCCAATCTTGAAGGTTACTTTGATGCCTTCTACAGAAACGCTCTGGCCACGAGGCAAGAGAAGGCGGGAAAACTGTGTATATTGACGATTTCCTGACAATCAAAAAGAAACAAGCAGCCAATCAACCCTATTAGAATAGAATAATCTTATGAATTGATTTTATTTGTTTTACTGGCTAATGGATAGTCGACCTAGTTCTCTTGAATTGAGATACTACTAAGATGTGCTGACTGGTGATTTTAGACTACCAATATTCTGCTTCAATCTCTATAAGTTACTTTTGTCTTAAATATATTCAAGATAACTCTGTAAAAAAATTCCCCGATCTCTTAGAAATTATGCAGATTATTTTGTTAATACTTCTCCATTTTGATAATTTCTTTCAAAAATTCATAGAAAGATATGTAATGCCATATTTGAAACTTACATATTTTAATTTTACTAGTTATTTAATTATAGGATATGATTCCAACAATTGTGAAACACATTGGCAATATGCTGGATGAATGAAGTAAACTATGCAATTGGCAGGTGTAAAGCCAAATTACTTAACCCTTGCCAACATCCTTCTTGCCCGTTTTAAAACATGTACTTTGGAACAGGGCATGAAAATCCATCTAAGTATAATGAAAAAGAGATTTTTGTTAGATATTATATTACAGTAAGTTGAATGAATGTAAGTAGAGATATTTTAACATACTTGCAGATGGTACAAAATTTCATGGTTAAGTGGAAGCCTCTCATCAACAACAAGATCCAAATATCCATGTATCTATCTCAATCAAGCCTCTAAACCCTTCAAGCTGTCAAATTTTCCACTAACTTGTTATGCACAAAAGTTAAATTTTAGAGACCACTAAAAAAAAAAAAAAAAAAAGAGCTTTGAAACCAAATCCACACACAGCACAATGTTCATAGTGAAAAGTTAGGTACTTTCTTTCGTCTTTGCATATTGGTTTGATGCTTCAAATGATGCATTTCTTATATTGAAAAGTGCATTACTTACCTTATTGAGCTTCTTTTTGTTTTGAGAGTAGTTTAATATTCTCTACTTAATAGGGCCAACCACGTGAAGGTGGAAGCTCATTTGGTGCATCCCCCCCCCCACATCACTTTCAATTCCCCATGCTCGATCATATAACATTAATCATTCATTCATCCATTAATAACATATAACATTCATTCATTCATCCTGCATTAATAGCATATAACATTCATTCATTAACATATTCACATTCATTCATTCATCCATTAATAACATATAACATTCATTCATTAACATATAACATTTATTCATTAACATATTCACATTCATTCATTAACATATAACATTCATTTTTTCAGTTTTTACATATTATCAAAAATATGGTTGTCATAATATGATTACAATCACTTTTTTTTTGTTTCTTTTTTGTAGCTATAAAAAGATGAAGTGGAGTATCGTTTTCAAAATCATCTGTCCCCCCTTTAGTTGTTCTGAGCTTTGTTCATGATCTTAATGTATGCCTAGTCGTGTACTCACAACGTGGACGCCGCTGCAAGGGGGGGTCTGTTGCAATAGCAAATAAATGTTAAATTGATATGTTTTATTATTATTGTTACATGTATTTCATTAATTAAAAAAACATCAGAGTGGTGCTCTTTACCTGATTGGGCCACATCATGTTCCTGATATTATCTTATAGCCTCATGCTCAACATGCTAAATAACATCTAAATCCTGATCTGGAGTTGAAACACAAAAGATTACATTAATTAATACACCAATTGCAATTAAATATGTTTAAAAGAACATTAGAGTGGTCCTCTTTACTTGATGGAGCCACATCATGTTCCTGATCTTGTCTAGCCTGATCATGCTCTACATGCTCTAAAGTTGAAATAGGAAAGGTTACATTGACTAATACACCAACTATAATTAAAGATGTTTAATTGTATTAATCCATACTGCGTTTTGTATAGCACACTAATACATCCAGTACCGGGATGCACACCATGGCCTTCATCTGCAGGTTGTGCTCCACCCTCACCAGACTGCATTCCAATCTCATATGTAGTATTATCATTGCTTATCTATGTAAAACAAATAGAAACAATATTATGGTGAAAATTAATATTCAATAGATTGCACAAGTATTCAATTTTAAATAAACTTTATTGAGTTTATTTACCTGCATGCTGGATGCAGTGGAAGATTGTGTTTGCCCAGTCAAGACTCTTAGCTGTTTAGCCAGGGTTCCATAGCCTTACTGGAAGACAATCTTCAAGTCCTCTTCTGTGGGCGCTCTGTTGAAATCAGAGCCTTGCATTTTTGCATAAGATCGTGAATTTTGCTTCTATGGTGTGATAAAACCAAAATTATTTGTAATTTATTATTTGGATGCAATATTTCATTTATTGATACTTACAAATCGTGCGACTAATTTAATATAACAACCAGAGCCAAGTTTGTGCTACCCGTGTTTTTCTAGTATTTCCTTTGTTGCCTTCGATGTGTCAGGCAACCTATGAAAAATTTGAAATACGTTAGATTTGTTGAGAAATTATGTCTCAACTTCCAGCTTAAAGTCCTCATTTTCATGCCTTGGTGATTTTGTGTTGTTTGCAAAGTTCTGGCGGAGGCGGAACCAGGATGGAACTTGGCACTGTTTGGTTTGCCTAAGTTTCGGGTCTTTGGCGGAGGCATAACTGGGATGGAACTTGGCATTGTTCTATCTGCCTAAGTTCCAGGTTTCGGTTCTCGTTCCTGCTCCGACTCCGCTTCCTACCGTCTGTTGATTCTCGCTTCGCAAGTTCTGGTGGAGGCGGAACTAGTTTTGGAATTTGGCAATGTCCGTTTGCCATGTTCCTGTTTTGGTTTCTGTTCTGACTCTGGGTCCGACTCCTACTTTTGTGATCTGGTTCTTCTAGATGTTTGGATCCTCCTCGGGGTGTTTTCCTTCGCCTTGTCCTGGTTTTGGATTGTTGTTTCTTGTAGTTGGTGGAGGCGAAACTGGAACCGGATTTGTTCTTGATCTTGGACTTTTGGTAAAGTCCTGTTTCTATTTTTGTTCCATCCCCGGGTCTGAATCTGACTCCGGTCTTTTGTGTTCCCATCTTGGTTTGACCCTGGGTTGACTTACCCCGGTCATAACTGTTTCCGATGAGTTCCTCTTTGCCGTGGGCGGACGCGGAACCGAATTGGTTCCTGAACCTATAATTTCGGTGGGGTCATGTTTCGACTCCAGTTCTGTCTCTGACTCTGACTCTGACTGTGGCAGTGTGTATTTTCGGTGGAGTCCTGTTTTGACTCTTGTTCCAACTCTAGCTCCGACAATGTTAGAAATGACTTGAAGTCTTGGTCGCGCCCGATGTCTGTTTGACCGTTTTGGTTGCTCTGTCAGTTGCGATTGCTGATGGGTCTTGAACACGTGGAACTTGGTTGAATAGTGATTGGACGGATACCAAGATAGTTATTGTGGCAGTTGCATTTGTCAACGAAGGGTGGTGAGCTCAACCGTTTTGAGTAATGGCTTTGAATGCAAAGTCGGCTCATTGCAGGAAATTTGTCAGATCCAACCAGTTGCGTGATTTGAGGATGGACTTCATTGCTCTTCAGAGTCGGTTACATATGGATGAGAGATGTGTGATTTCTCATAAGTTAGACAAGTCAAGTGTTGAGTCGGTGGTTGCAGAGCAAGTTGAAGTTGCAAGCTGAAGAACAGAAGGACGTGAGTTCTTGAGGAGGGTTTTGAACTGTATGTTGTAAAAACATTGTAACAGTGAATCTAAAACTCCCTAGGTGATTGTGAGCTGAACAAAGAAGTCTGGATATTGTATGTAATCGATCCATTACTGTAATACAATAGTTTTGACTTTGTGTGGTGGGTTTTTTACCTGAAAGGGTTTTCCCATGTAAATACTGTGTCATCTTTGTTTGCTTATCTTTCTGATTTCTCATTGCCATGGTTGTATGCATCTCTATAAGTTTTAGAAACTGTTAGTTTTTCATTTTTGCTTCTCTCCCCTGTTGTAAAGGTGTTAAGGGAATGTATTCCACACTGTTGGGTCAGTAGATCCGCATTCTTTTCCCTTCAAGATTATGTAAAAAGAAAGAGTAATCGGTATATAATTACATTGTTGATAGTATCACATACCTTCCTTGGCCCGGTGGTGTCTTTCCTTTTTTCCTTTCAGCCTTCTCCTTTCCATCTGACACCAAGTCCTTCCACTCCCTCTCCAGAATCATGGGGGGACGCTCGTACTTTCTGTTCTTCTCTAAATGTGACCTATATTGGTCCCTCACATACTTTAGATAGATACCACCTTTCTTAAGGACCTTGGTTTGGTTGAATGTTTTATTGCCGAACAACACAACTAAACAGTTAATGAGGTCATCTTTTAAATCTTGATTTTGGGCATTCTACTATGTACGTATGGTGGGCCCGAAGAGCTCCAATGTAACATCACTTAGATGTTTATAAAAAATATCATTTCCTCCAAAATGATCATGGGATCATTAGTCTATAAAGAGTGATCAATAAGTAAATTTCAATTGGATTATATATAATAATAATTAAAACATTTTAAAGTACCTGGGACCTTCTCTATCTTTATGGGAACAAAATCCTCGATCACCACAAATGTGACTGGCAATGTTCCCGTATTAGTAATACGGGAAGATCCAAGAAATGCTGCTAAAACATCACCAGTACTAGTGGCCTATGCATCCCTAGGTACTGAAACATGTAGTGGCATGTGTTCACTGCTAGAGGGTGCACTACCAAATGCCTGCATGGTATGTGTTGCCATAATTTCAGTCGACAATATAGGCATGGATGATGAGGCCGGATGATGTGTTGTATGCGCAAGAAGATCAAGATTGACACTTGTACTAACCCCTACTTCCCGGGCAACACTTGCAGTACCTTGATCATGGCCAACAATATGATGAGGACACAAATAATCCTATAAAAACAACACATATTTTAGTTCATGACATAAAAGAGTACAAAATATAAAACCATGAATGAACTTATGTTATAATTAAAGATCTCATGACAACTTACTTGCAAGTTTTGTGCTCTCTCAGACAATATTTTAACCCTTTCTCTTATCTCATATGTTTGAGGCACTATGAATACCAACTGAAGGATTTCTTCATTGCATTTTTTTTGGGCCTTCCTCATCATATCCACAGGGTTTGTGGAAAATGTGATGTTATCATCGCATAATAGTGACTACACCTCCATATGGATGCTCTCCTGTACTATTGGTGCCTTTCCCCAATCAGCCAACTGCAACAAGAATATTAAAAAAATTATCGAAATTAACCCAATAACTCATGAAAAAGACATAATAATAATTTTTTTTGCTCATATCTAATTTGTACAATTACAATGAGGTAAACCTGTCGGGTAGAAGCGCCTGAATATGGATCACGATCTGTGCTTTGGGCCGAAGCCTTCCTTGTATGATCAATGTCCCGTTGTGACAAAAATTAAATATAAAAGACATTACCGAAATGAAACCAATAGAATTACAAAAAAAACATAATAATAAAATGGTATATTGGAGTCATTAATTGGAGGTTGGGTAAAATGGTATATAGTACATACCACCCCCATAGTAATTGTGTTTGTATCTAAGCGAATCAAATTGTAATCGATTAGCAACTCTTCCCCTGCAGTTATTGATTTTATCGCACATATGAATACACAATTTCCCTCTCATGCCTCAAATATGCAATTGGGTTGCTTATTTGTTGACCCAAGTCATGTACTATTTATAAACCCTACAATATTCCCTGATGCTTTTGGCCTCCCATCAATGTACCTAGCCACTCCTTTATTTTGATCCTTATCTTTTAGTTGTATATAATTTGTTGATAGTGCATACCTATGCATACTTCGTGTATATTGAACTAGCTGCATCCAATCTTTGTAACTGTAACAGGGTCCAACATACTCCATCAACTTAGTAACTTTGTCATAACAAACCTTTATTTCGTCCATGCAAAATAGGCCCAAACCATGTAATGACTATGGTGCTATGTGATATATCCTCTCGTTGACGCAAAGATCAGTGTTTATTGGAGGAAGTTCCTTGGGTACCCATTGTTTCCGTAGATGTTTGTACCTCAAGGGCACCTCAATGTCACCTATGCTCTCATCATCATAAGAACATGACCCCCCTTCAGCAAGAAAAAATTCCATGCGTTTACCGAATTTTCTTCTAATCTTTTGACCTTTAGATGATCTCCCTCTTTTAGACCTACTACATGTCTCGCTTTCCTCTTCTCTTCCTAAATTTCCCCCGCTTGAGGAAGACAAATATGAAAAATACCTATTTGGTGGTACCTGCACTCATAAGGATGTTGGATGAAGTTCTTTCATGGTGATGTGATCCCAAGGTGACATTATGATTAATCTATCATTTCATCGCTAGAATTTGACAGGTTATAAGGTAATCAAGTCTTGATAGATTGCAAGTTATTGTTACTACCATCCAAACGTGTCCATCACAAATCAAATCTACTTAACGTTTTAATTCCCAAACTTTGTAACAAGTGTTAAATGTGACTATGGTCCACAAGTTACACAACCAAGGCCTCAAATGTATTCTCTAATTGTAATCAAAAGAATTTTCTCTTCATTCAAGTAAATAAACTTGAAGGGAAACACCGGCAAGTGGTTTATTGGACACCTACATGACTGAAAATAGCAGAAAATTTACATTTAGTTTCCATATGTCTAAGTGGTTAACGAGGAGGGAGTGTGTTCTAGGCCTGGTAAAGTCATCATAAGTTTATGCTTTGGCAATAAAAAATGTTAAAGTCATCTTAAATCTTCCTATGTCTAATTGCTAGGAGACTTTTGGTATGTTTAAGGTAGGATGAGTGGTCGAATCAATGTTCTAATTCTCTATGACAAGGTTTCAACATCTTCAAATAGTTAAAGTTAGTGCTCATAGTTATTTGAAACAAAAATATTTTGATTATGATATGCTAACGAGTTGTATGGATAAAATCATTAACACCAACACATTTTTGGAGTCTTTTGAAAGAGAGGTGAATCAGGTAGCAGTCAAGTACACACCTTATAGTGCTAAGGTGAATGAAGTAGTAAATTTTGATTGGCCAACAAATGAGGAATATCAGAGATGGGTAGACAAATATTTAACTGAAGAAGAATAGGACAGAGTCTACTACTGGCATTTCACAGCTCAACGGTTTTGGTTATAACAAATTTTGGTTATGTCTTGATGGCAGTTTTGGCACAGGTATTTGAGGTTTGGCCAATGCAACAGCTCTTTTCGAAGCAGATGGGATAAACAGGAAGATTCTCTAGGGACTCGATTGTCTAATAAATTTTTGAAATGTCATAGGGTGGTCCAAATGATCGGTGACATGTGTATTTCTGGCTTGATGCTTGTTTGCTCCTTCATTCTCTATAAGAAGGATTTCAAGGCCAAAACTAAGAGTTAGCAAGTCAGACAATTTTAGGTTGAGTCTAAGTGAGGTTGCAAACCGAATTCTAAAGAATTTGATGTCATAGTGAAAATGTTGTTTTAGGTTTTTTTGTCATTTCTGTAGTAGGTTTTAAACTCATGAATGTTTAATGTTTCAAGACAATACTAGCATTTGAATGGAAATTACTCATTTCGAGCTCACGTCTCTCCATTGTATGAACATATCATTATCTTGAATAAAATGGTCAAGTATTATTTTGTTCATCTTACTATTGGGGTGTGTATGATTCTCATTTTGGCTTTAATTCAAGGAATTAATTAAAATGATTGAGTGAGGTTATAGGTGGATATGTTTATGTAAGGATCTGATAAGTAGTATTGGGATAGAATACAAATTGATGATATTGTAAGGAAATATTATTTGAGATTTTATATGTTATGTGTCTGAATCTGTCATGAACCCTGAAGTGCTTATGAATTTGACTCCTCCAATGGTATATGGCACTAGTCTATGTTGTAATAGTTTGTGAGGTTCTGTATTCCTTTGGTTTTTCTTAGAGCTTGCTACAAATTGTAAATCAATGATTATCCTAAGTTGTGTAATGTTGTTGTAGTATCTCATGCTCCAAATAGTTGATATTATTGATGAACAACCAATTTGTTTCAGTATTATCCTATTATGTTGAGCTATTAAATGAGATGATCTGTTATTATTGATGTTATTTATAAGTTTGGTGTGGAGGTTATAAACGCATTAAGGGTATCACCCTCCCAATTTTCGTAGAGCCCAAAGATTGTTCATTCTCACTTTTAGGTGTTAAAATTTAACAATACCTTGATTTATGAAAGAGCCCAAAGAGCCTTTCTCCATGGTATCCAAGTACACATAGCAGCAGTCTTTTGTTATACGGTTGGACATGATTTAAAGAGATTAGCTAGGAATTATTCATTTAACCTAAGGTTTTCTCATAATGCCATCATTGGAAAAGTATGATCAAATTCTTCTATTATGAAGATTTGGTCTATGTGCCTCTAGTAATCACTATAAAAATGTGAAAGACTAAGCTATTTTATTTTTCTGTCTTATCTTATACCATTTTATGAGAATGAGGGTGCCAATGTATGGGAAGATCTTTGGAAACTAGGCATGAAAATTGTAGGTTAAAGAGAATGGGGGTGCCAAACTTACAATACTCATTGTCCCTTGGTCGTTGATGTTCCCCGAGTGCCCTCAACCTCATCCTCAGCGCTGGTATTGAACTTTCACTTCTCCAATTTGATGAGCTACAATATGGTTTCGTTAGGTTTTAGAGTATGTTAATTAAATTTAAAATTATGGCACCATTTAGAGTAGTGAATATAAAGCAAGCCAAGTGGTGCAGGAGCACCTTAAGGTCTTTTGGAAGATCTTAGTGATTTTTGGCTTGTAGGTGGTTCTAGCCAACCAACAAGGGAATAAGGACTATGTTATAAAGTCCCTAGGTTGTTTTTGAGAGTGTTTTAGAGTAGGTTTGGCTTAGGGTCTGGAACTATATGAGTTCCTAGGCAAATCTTGACAATTTGAGCATTTTGGTAATTTTTCCTAAAACTTGGAAAATAGCATTAATGTTGTTCTAAGTCTGACCCAAGGTTACTAGCACATGGGAGAAAGGTCTATAAGGTCATAAAAACCCTAATACCTATGTTGGAATTTCATTTTCATGAATTGAGACTTGGAGAGCATTTTGTGTGATTGGAATTCAACAACTTTTGAGTGAATTTTTGTGTTTGAGCCTTCATCCAATAAATGATGGATTGAAAGGTCTTTTCTGATTGTTTGAGGCTTACCATTGTGTCACTTATTTACTATGTGAAGCATTAGATTAGCCATTTAGTTTAATTTTTTCCTGTTTTGCAAGTTTTTGGAGTTTTGGCCTTATAGCCGGTTTAGGCCAGTTTTTGGAAATCATGATCCCCACTTGAATTCCTGTGGCAAGGCTACCATGGCCAATTGGAATAAAGTAGGGGAATTTTTTTATAGTTTAAATAGTGTGTGTGGAGTCTTTGTTTTCAGGGGAAGAGTTGAATTCATCAAACACTAGGCGAGTGCAAGTGCATTCTGGCTAGTGGCTTGGAGAGGACAACAGTAAATAAAGATGATAAATGGATTGGTTTGTTCCAATAAGGAGAATTAGAATGTTGGAACATGTATTCCAAACATGTGTGTGAAAGGAGGAGAGTTGAGGAGGTCATTGAAACCCTCAAAGTTGGAAAAAGGAGCCAAAACCCTAGAAACCCTTAAAATTAGGGGGTATGAGGACAGTCCTATGTACGGACACTTGCAGAACCTTACACCTGGTAAATCTTGAAGCCTAGGGTACTAATAGAAATAATCTCCAAAAATATTTGGGGGTTGTTAAGGCCGGTTTTGAGAAAAGCCAAGAAAATGGGTTCTAGGAGGCCAAAAATGGGCAAAAAGGGTACAAGGCCTAGAAACTAGAAATTATTGAAAGCGGAGGGAAAAAGGTGAAAGTATCCAATGAGATGGATTAGTGAGGATTCAAAACACCTAAAGAAAAACAAGACCACCTTACCCTAGCCCTGGAGTGGTTAGGATACATTTGGGTCAGTGTGGAGCTCAAGGAAGCCTAGTGGTGGAATGGGAGTGTTGGTGAAGATTTTGAAATTGGTGGAGAGACCTATAAGGAGTTAGGGGTTTAGGAGAGATCCCTGAGTAGGGTAGAGTTGAATACCCTAAGAATACCAAAGAATAGGTCTTGGGAAGAGCAAGAGTGATCTTGAGGTATAGGGCTCCCCATCACCAAGCCTATTATAGTCATGAGGGAAATAACAAAACTCCTAGGATACTTTGTGAGACCATTTTCCTTGGTTAAAGGGAGGCCATAAAATATACGTTTGATTTTTTTCAATCTTCAAATATGAGGATTTGCAAGGTTCTTAGCAACATGAGTAATGGAAATGTGTGCAACAAGAATTTTTGAACACACATGGAATCTCCTTGCCAAAGAAAGGGGCTTCATAATTTAATATGATAATTTTTCTCAGCTCTAGAAATGATATGTTTCCTTAAAGAGGAAGGAGAAACCTAAAAGGTAAAAGATATGCTTAGGAATCTCAACACTTCCTTATGATAAAACCCCTTCTATCCATAGGAATTGAACCAATTGGGCTTGGCTAAGAAGGATTTCCTATAACATTGAGTTTTATGCTACTATATATTTGACCTTAAAGCTTTCCAGAAAACATCTAGGCATTGAATATCCTAAATAATGTCATGTTTGTCCTCCAAGAGAGTGAGAAAGAAGTCATTAGAAAAATTACCATTGAATAGTTGGGCTATAGAGTTAGGAAAAGTAGCACCTTTAATAAGGTTCCATGAAATACTATTAGCCAAAAGATATCCAAAGGCTTCCATAAAAAACACACATAAAGTAGGAGCTAAGGGGAAAACATGAAAAATTGAATGAAAACACCCAAAATCCTCAAATTTATGTTCATTCATGGTAATACAAGTATAAGCATCATAACTTTTTTTTGAAAAAAGTAAAAAAATAATTGAGGAACAAATCCTAGATGACATAACTAGTCCAATTCAACACTAGAGGTAGCAAGAGATTAATGAAATTACCAAAAGTTTTAAGTAGAAGTAAACTGCCATTTTCAAGGTTTAATGCTAGTATGAAATTGTGACTAGCTAAATGGAAAGAAAATTAAAAAATTGTAACCAACATTTAAGTGGAAATAATTATAGGTAACCGCACTTTTTGCATGGTTGAACCAATTTAAAAATTCAGCCAAAGGTGATAGTAAGAAAATTAAAATGCACCTTTATGAAATATTTAGTCTAAGAGCCAAATTTGGATGGCAAAGTTAGTAAGAAGTAGTGTCAAAAGTGGAAAATTAATCATGAAATCATGGCTAATAGAGCATACAAAATATATTGGAAAAGTCAAGAGAACTTATATCTGCACATAAACACACTCAAAATAATAATTATATCATACAGTTCATTTGGGAATATATTACAATATGGCATTTACAAAGCCTTTCAAATATACCTTCCCATTTGAACTACTATCTTATAAGAATATAACTAATTATTTAATAACAAAAATAAACAAGTTAGTAAGGTGAATTTATTAATGTTAATCTTAATATTCCAACACCCTCTCTTAAGTTTTACATTCCTCACAACAAAACATGTTGATTGAAACAAACAAATATATATAGGCTAAGCTAACATCATTTGATTTTTCTTTAAGTTCTCCCTCAAGAACATCATTGGCTCGAGTTATACAAGTCCACACTATGTGATCCTTTTTCTTACAATAATAACATTCATTTTTATTTTTTAATTATTATTACCTCATGAGTATAATACATTCTCATGTTGAGAATCAACTTTTAAATCTTTTCCATTGTTCTTTTTTCTTCTCCTAATAGGGCCAAAATCACATCTTCTTGTGTTTGAGAAGTTATTGGACTAAGCATAGAAATAACATTGTTGTATTTTCAAACTATTTAACAAAATATCCTTAGCATCTTCATCATCTAATAGAGCCTTGACTTCTACCATTTGTCTAATGAGAGATCTCAAATTTATTATGTGATTAGACATAGTGATTATATCTCTCATTTTGAATCTAAATAGTTGAAGTTTTAGGAAAAACTTCACATTAACTATTTTTGCTCCAAATATTTTATTGAAATTATCCCAAATTTCCTATGATGATTTATCTAAATCTATATAATAAAATTTAATGTTCGAAAGGGAAAGACCAATAATATATTTGACTTTATCATCTATTTTATGTCATTCCAATAACTTATTTGCATTTGTAGGTGGTGTTTTGTTCCCATGCATGATTCTCTATTATTCATTTATTGCATTTGCATTTTTATTTTCCAAGTATGAAATTTAAAACAATTTTATTTTTTTTAAAAGAATCTTTATCTTAAAAATATGAACTAAAAATATTTGAAAAGTTTAATGTCAACCTTATCACTCTAAAAAGTACAACTTAAACATCCCTTTCAAACCTTGTAACCACTCTCCAATTCATTTTTCCTCATCAAAAACATTGACACCATTTTACTATTCTAAACAACTTATTGAATCCTCTTATGCATCAAACTTATTTAATTGTTTCAAAAAAGACACAAAAAATAAATTTGAAAATATGACTTTTCAAACTTCACACTTCCTTCTTATTATTACCAAATGCCATTATTTTAAATGAAAAACACATGAATGTTATAAATGCATTATTTCTATAAGGAAACAAACCATATATCTCTTTTTAATGACCAACTTAAAGAATATTGAAAATAGAAACTTGGCCATTGTATAGAACATTGAAAAACTAATAACAAAGAATTAAAAAAACTACTACAAAGACCTAGGATAGGCTAGAGGCCCACAGTAGAACATTCATCACAAAGCAACTAGCCTTTACAATGATTTTAAACTTGTTGATTCCCTAAAGAAAACTTTATCTTGAGTATAATCCATCATAGTCACATATGATCACATCATTCTTGACCATTTGATATCATGAAAAACCTCCAAAATCTAGTATTCAAATAACCGATATCATTGGCAAGACAAGTTCCATCGAGGTGAAATAGAAAGGTCATACCAAGCATATAGGTCTTACTGAGGAAGTTCCATCAACAAGAAACCTGTCTTGTCTCACCGATGAAAGCACAAGGAGTTGTATGGGCCAAACCAACACCATCGGAGTAAGATCCCTGGGTTAGCCTGAGTGCATTTGTCTCATCCAGCTTGAATACTTTGTGGTGAAATAAGATGAAGGAAAAATACTTTATGTTGATCGAATTGAGCTAGTAAATGTCTCATTCGCCATTAAAGTTGACTTGCGTGCCGCCATTTAAATTCTAACCATCGATCCTTTACTTTCGTTAGATCATCAAACGACTACCTTCAAAAGGCTGATGTAATCTCCATCTCAGCACCAAGGGCCCACCACATTATGCATCGCCAAGGAAAGACATGTGGTGCTCACCCATGATATCAAAATCAATAAACACCTTGCATCTTTGGATCACGCGTGGCGGGCAATCGTTGATCTCCACCATCGGCAATCGTGTTCATTCATAGTAGTCACCCGCACTGAACATAACTGTCGAGAAAATTTTCATCAAGATTATAACATCATTGTCGATTTTGAGCACATGCATCTCGCAACCGCTTTAGTAACCTGTAATATAATGTATCAGAACTAAACATAAATATTAAAGCACTTTGATTATTCCTTTGGCACTGTCGGCTGATACACGTGGCGCTCGCCTGCAATATCACAATCAGCTGAAACTTAGTGGTGAGGTCATCACGGTATTGCAGGCAACGGTCAGGATCAACTAATGGATGATCGTCTGTCATTAAAAAATCATTCCTTGCAAAAAATAAAACAATTATTAAAGGGACAATAATTAAAAGTTTAATAAGACAAATAATTGTAAATTAAATTTATTTTAATAATTATTTGTAATAATTCAAACTTAAAAAAATTTAAAACTTAAATCTAAGTTAAAAATTAAAATATAATAAACTAAATGTAAAGTCAAAATATATCAAAATCTAAATGTTATTAAAAATAATTAATAAAAAGGTAAAAAATAAACTTACTATATTAACAAGAAAAGACAAACTTGGGGTCTAATCGGATGTGATAGGGCTCAACAATAGAGGGCAAGATGCAAATAAATCGAACAAGTTCCAAGGAAAAGGCAAGATTGAGTGGACCTCAAAATACTTTGCATTAATCACATTGGGTACCTCCAGCAGAGCGCCCACAAGTTTACATGCTCCAACCGCCAGGACCATAGAAAATTAATCATGAAGACTGCTAGCCACCGTAGTTAAAAAAGGCTAGCCTGGGTAATTTAAAATAGTGTCTTTGCAGGAATAGTGTGTGCATGCATAAGCTCAATATTTTTACTTGGTGATAGAAGTAGGCGATAAAGGGATGGAGACTCCTCTGGCCCTGGATACCAACAAGCAATTGCAAGCATTCTGAGGAGAAGTGACAAACAAAAGGCTGAATGGGGTACTGGCCTCGTCCCACCCGCTGATACTCTGGGAAACCAAGAAGGTTGTAGGACCGAAGTTCCTGAAAGCATATCACAGGTTTTGGTCCAATGCAGAAATACCAACAATGTTTCTGGTGGTGCTCCTCCACATGGGTGTGCCGAAGGAAATTGTAAAGAAACTAACCCAGATGGTCTTCATTCATGCATGGCTGGGAGACATTGATGCAACCTTGGATAATGTGGATGAAAATAATCTCATCCCAATGCCCCAGAATTACTACATGTTGAGCATACAAGGAAGGGAGGTCATGAAATTCCCTCTAGTCAGGACAATTGACCTAGAAGGGTTTGAAAAATGATGGGATGAAAGGGACCAGAGCATCACCTTCCTGCTCAGAGTAGCCAAGCTAACCACCAACCAACCTTGTGGCGGGGTAATGCGATATGTGCAAGATGAAGGGCTGGTAGAGGAGTTAGCATTAGGAGACGACATCGTCTAGGACTTAGGCTCTGGGGAAGAATGGATACCAATCGATTACAGGGACCTAGAGGAGAAAGCGAAGGGGTTGGCTCACCAGAACTGCAGAGTAGACTACCCGGTGATTGTAGATTACATTGCATACAAGAAGCGGGTGGAATCAGAATACTCTGAGGACGAAGACTCCGAGGGAGGAATGGAAACCTGACTCAACCCACCGTTCCATGGACGTCTTTTCTAAGCTCTTGCATAATATTAATGAGTTCGGATAATTGTAAGGTGTAGATGTTTTAGTCAGTCTTGACCGCCTCTGAATCATAGTGCCTATGCATTTTCCTAGGATTTTTGTATTTAGTTAAATCTCTATAAAACTTGAATCGTAGTGCATGTATTTAGTTTAATCATAGTGCATGTATTTAGTTAAATATCTATAAAAATTGAATCCTAGTGCATGTATTTAGTTAAATCAAACATCATATGAATAGAGTTTAATTTGTCAAAAATGTTTTCATTTGAATTGCATGTGAATTCGCTAAGAGCATTTTAATCGATTTGCACATCTCTATAAAACTTATCATGTTCTATCTTATATTTCAATGCCTTGTACACCCTCTCTCTATTGACTGTAAAATTGTAATTTGTTTCGTGATGGTCCTTCCTTCGAACAATAATAACTGGTAAATCTTTTATTCAATCTGGTAAAATTTTAGCTATTTCTCTTACTTCTTGTGGAAAACTTATGGTATGTCCTTTATATTTGTACTAACCTACAGTTGCATGTGTGACTTGAAGTATTGGATTTACATGCCCTATCAACATTTCCTCAATTTGTGTTAAGTTTGCAAGTTCTAATGGTTGTGGACCAGGATTCATATTATTTAATGTCAAAATTTGATGTTCGTGTTTCTCTTGTCGACATCTATTGAAAATTGGGCCTTCAGGAACTCATAAAACCTTAATTGTAGGGTAAATTTCTTGACAAATGTAACATATGCTTGGTGCTGTAAGTTTATCTAGACCATGTCGAAATATAATTTGTAAATACTTCAAATCAAATTGTACATTTCTATTGTTATTGCATGTACCTAGATCTCTTTCATTTTGTCTTCTATGCAGTCATCTTCGTCTTCTCAATTGAGAGATTAACTCCTATTTTTGACTATTATTTTCTTCATGAGTTTTAGTTTCAACATTTATTGCATCTTGAACTCTATTATCTGGTGTTAGTAACACATGATCTATTGTAATTGAATTCATTCCTTCAAATTTACCCTCTATATTCTTATGAGATTCATAATTCCTTTCAACTAATTCACAATTGCATACTTGTATTTTTTGTTTTTCTATCTCATTAAATTGGTCTAAATGCTCATTTGTTTGTAATCTTCTTAATATATATTGCTCATCTTCAGATTCTCGTACACGATGTATTCTCATCTCATCTGCATGTTGTCTCATTTTTGCTTCAATCTCTTCAACTCCTTATCTTCCCTACGTTTAACACGTCTTTCTCTATCATTTTGGTTTCGATGATTTCTTGCTTCTTCTTTTTGTAAATTATTCATTTGTTCATGTCTTTGTCTCATGTAATTTTGAGCATATTCTCTTCGTTGTTATTTATTTTCAAAATTTAATCTTGGGCTAGGCATCCTAAACAATTATTTAAAAGTAAAATTAAAAATTAAAAAATATTATAAATATGAGAAATTTTACTATACACTAATTTCATAAAAAAATATATCATAAAATTAATACATATTTATTGATAAATCTTATTTATTTATAATTAATAATTAATAATTTAATCTTCTTAATAAAAAAAATATGTCTTCTAAAAACAATTGAAAAATAAAATACATGCAATCTCTTTTGTAAAAAATAATAACTTGATAATAAAATATAAGTAAAATTTTATTTAGGACTTATACATTAGAATTTAGTTTTTAACCTTTTAATTTTTTTGAAAAATATACAAATCATAGAAAGTAAAATTTATTTTATTTATTTAGAAAAATTGTAAATGATAAAAAGTAAAAATTAAAGTAAGAAATATACAAATCATAAAACATAAAATGATAGAAAGTAAAAAATATATTTGATGTTAGAAATATACAAATCATAGAAAGTAAAAATTAAATGCACATACTTACTTTGTAAAATTTATTAATTGGTTTTTCCTGAAATAATTACTCCACTTCACAATTTGTAGAATATTTTTATTGAAATAATTAATCCAGTTCTCACAATTCGCAAAATGTTTTTCTGAAATAATTACTGCACTTCTTTATTAGTTCCTGCCAAAGAAACTATAGGCACCACCTATGCTTTAACTAGTGATTAATAACTTTGATTTTAAGAAAAAATTTGAACTCTTCAAAATTAGTTCTTGTTATATTTTCAATTCAATTCATTTATTTACTTGTCATATCTTAAATAAAATATAATTAAAATAATAAATTCAAATATATAAAATAATCTAATAACAAATTCAAATAAATAATGTATTTTTAATATATTATATTATTAATTTAACAAAATATTATAATATTATAATATATATACTATATATAACATATATAATGTATAATATATAATATATAATTTTAACATCATAATATAATATTATAATGTATATACAATATAATATGTAACATATATAACATCTAATATATAATATAATATATTAAATAATAATATTATAATTTTATATTTTAATTTTAAATTATGTAATATATTATCTTTTAAAATAATTTAATATATTATATTATTGAATATTTTTATAATATATTATATTAAATTAACATCTAATATATTAAATTAATCTTGATTTTTTTTTTCATTGCTATTTATTTAAAATTTCTCTTTTTACCTAAACTAAAGATAAAAAAGATATTAAAACAAGTAATTTTAGTCCTGACAAATAATTTTAGTTCTAATTGCTCTACTCAATTACTATATATTTTTATAAGAAACAAATGTATTAAAAATGTAGAATGTTTTAGTCATATTTACAACAACTATCATTTTTTCTATAGACCCTTAGGGAATATTTTAAATTTCAATATTATCTAAGAAATATTTCATAATATGATGAGGAAGAAAATTTTAACTATCTCTAAATGCCTATTTACTATTTTTTTTGTAAGGGGTAAAATAGGAGTATCCAACTTTATTATTCACACTACAATCACACAAATATTTTGGTAAAACTATATTCACACTACAATCAATTATGAACTAACTTTTCTTTGTTTAATATATTTATCATTAATGTCAAATTTATAAACTAATATCAAGAAATAAATAACCTTAACCCCAAGATTTATACTATAACTCTAATTGAACCCTAAACCTAACCCTAATTCAACCATAACAATAGGATTTAATTACGGTTAGGGTTAGAGTGAGAAATTAATTATGGTTAGTGTTAGGGTTAGAATTAGGGTTTAATTACCTGGTTAGGGTTAGGATTCAAATATGATTATAGTTAGGGTCAAATTTATAAGCTAATATTAAGATATGCACAACTCTAACCCTAACATAACCTTAATCTCCATTTTAGAATGCTAATTAAACCCTAATTGAACCGTAACAATAAGGTTCAATGAGAGTTAGGGTTAGGATTTAAGTAGGTTTATGGTTGGAATTAGGGTTTAGTTACCTGGTTAGGGATAGCATTCAATTAGTGTTATGATTAGGGTCAAGTTCAAGTTATAGTTAGGGTTTAGTTAGGATAATTTTGGTTAATCTTACAATTGGGGTTTAACTAGAATGCTAATTGAACCCTAATTTAACCCCAACAACAAGGTTCAATTAAAGTTAGTGTTCAGGTTCAATTAGGCTTATGGTTGGAAATTTGGAATTAAGGTTCAATTAGGGTTAGGGTTAGCATTCAATTAGTGTTATGATTAGGATCAAGTTCAAGTTATAGTTAGGGTTCAATTAGGCTTATTTTAGTTAAGTTTACAATTAATGTTTAATTAGAGTTAGGTTTATGGTTCAATTAGGGTTAGGGTTAGGGTTAGGGTTCATTTAGATTAAGGTTCAATTAGGGTTCAATTAGGGTTGAAAATTCTAGTAGCACAAGCCAGTACATACAACATATGTCACCCGACTTACAAGATAGATGAGTTTCTGGAGGAGATGCAAATAAAGACAACTTTTCAATTTGTTTCAATGCCTAGTGTGGAGTATCAAGAATTTATTGTTAATATTCAATATGATATTGACATATATCATTGAACTAATATTGATACAACTATTCTGATTCATTGGTGATAATTATTGGATTTGTGTGTAAAATATGGAGATTTGTGTTTGACTGCAAAGAGTTATCTCTTGTGATTTATTACCAAATTAGTCAGTCATGTTTCCTATGAAAAGGCTTCAAGATTAGTTTCATCAATTAATCCTCTACCTTTTGGTCCTGGTCCAATGACTATTGCAATGCTTCTGTCCATTACTCTACAATCAGTAAAATGAGCATATGGGTTCAATTGAGGTTTCTGATGTTTAATCAAGGCCTTTTTCAATACACTTCACATTATAAGTTTTATGAGGCTTATAAATGAGTTATCTATTATTGAATGGTTAAGGAAATATTTGAAGTTCCATCAATAGTCACATATGATCACATCATTCTTGACCATTTGATATCATGAAAAACCTCCAAAATCTAGTATTCAAATAACCCATATCATTAGCAAGAAAAGTTCCATCGGGGTGAAATGAAAAGGTCATACTGAGCATATAGGTCTCACCGATGAAGTTCCATCGGCAAGAAACCTATCTTGTCTCACTGATCAAAGCACAAGGAGTTGTATCAGCTAGACCAATGCCATTGGAGTAAGATCCCCGAGTCAGCCCAAGTGCATTTGTCTCACTGATGAAATATCATCGCCGAAACACTTGTTAGAATTGTAAAATTTTGAAAATTTCATTGGCCATTCATGTCCATTAGTTTCCTAAAGAGTCCATACTACAAGTATAAAATTGCTTCACATAGCATGTTCACCAATGTTCATGTCAAAATTTTATCATATGGTCCCATAAAATTCATCTAACCCTGAGTATTTAATTGTATGAATCATATCAGCATGAGATGATGGAGGTCTCCCCGATCCATAGATTATTTTATACTAACATATATCCTTTTCAGCATATCAGCAAGAAATCAGTAATGTCATACCGATGAGGATACATGTCAGGAAAGCACAAGTTCATAGTCTCTATCGACAAGACAATGGTCATCAGCGTGTCGGTATGAGGTCATATCGAGCTTACATATATCTTACCGCTTGGAGCACAAAGAAATATATCGGCTAGACAGGAGTCATCGGGGTGAGGTTTCCAAAGATAGCCCGAGACATTCAACAGTCTTTCCGATAAAGCGGAAGAGGATTTGGTCAGCGGGACAATGTCCATAGTTATGTCGATGAAAGAAATCCATTGGTGAAACAAAATGCAGTGAGGAGAGATAAGAAAGTCATGACGAATGTAGACCCATTGGAAAGAAAATCGTTATGTCTCGGCGACCAAAATTTATGAAGGAAATGATTGTGAAATACACATCTCTAGAGAAAGATGAGGATTGTTTGCCCGACTTGCTAAAGTCACAGCGATAAGTTGCTTCGGTGGGAGCTGTAGCGATATGCTTGAGACTGAAAGGATAACTGTCAGGAAGACTTAAGGTGTCGGGGAGACTATAGGAGGTCCTAGCGGATGTTTGATGAATGTTGGTAAAGGCCCGAACAGAAGGATCACCCAAGGTTTGAAAATTTATTTCCGATAAGCTACATGATGTGATAGCGAGAGTTTCAAAAAGCCTGCTACATTCATGTTTCAGCCAAGACATTAATGGTGCCATGAAGAAAAAATGATTTTGTGAATCAAGGCGAATTCAGTTGAAAACATTATTGTGGAATTGACAACAGAGGAAGCAAAGGAGTGAGCAAAAGACCATGGTATTCTCTCAAGCTCGAAGCATCTAGCGAAAATACAGTAAGTTCCCCATACCTTAATTTTGCAAATTTCGAAGAATGGAAGCCACTAGTTTAGAAAAAAAAGGGTAGAAAACATGGGGAAAGTGGTCAATCAAAAGGAAAAAGGCAGAAAACTAAAATTCAGCCAGAGGGTACCGAATGAAAATTGAACCAAGATCTCATAGACTAGCTACTTGGTTCTGGACCCAAAGTGAGACACTCTGCACAACTTAGGGCAGAAGTAGATAAACTAGACGATAAATATAAGTTCATAGGAGATGTTTGGACTCCAATTAGAGGCTATGAACTGTTCAACTTCCATTTCTATTAGAGGAATTGTTTTGAGCCAGTATGTAACCCATGGAAGCTTAATCTGGGAAAACTAGTCTGCCCTAATGTTTTTGTCGATGTTGAACTGGTGAAATTATTAGCCACTCATTATAACCCAAGACATAAAGCCATATGTGATCCATCTGGGAACCCATTGATACACTTCCATTTCTATCAGAGGAATTGTTTTGAGCCAGTATGTAACCCATGGAAGCTTAATCTAGGAAAACTGGTCTACCCTAATGTTTTTGTCGATGTTGAACTGGTGAAATTATTAGCCACTCATTATAACCCAAGATATAAAGCCATATGTGATCCATCTGGGAACCCATTGATACACTTATCAGAAAATGCAATATGTGAAGTCTTTAAATTGGAAGGGATATGCAACGAAAATATTATAGGTGAAGAGCTATAGAAAGAATTCAGAAGGATGGACACCATTTATAAGGGTTGGAGATTGCTCCTGCATAGAATTAGGCACGGTAGTAAACCAATTCCACTAGAAGATACTGAAGGACCAACATTCCATGTAGATATTTTCGAGCCTTATATGAAATACACCTATTTCTTTGTAGGACAAGTATTGAGAATGGAAGTCCCTAAGTATATGGAAATTGTGCCCATGGTGATTTTAGCAGATATCCGGTATCACAATTCTAGGCCTTTTGATTATGCCTCATATGTGTTTAAGGAACTTGATGTTGGGTTGATGGCAATAAAAAATGGAACCTCTGTTTTACACCTCAGGAATTATTCATTATTGATGCACATGGTGTTATACTTCGGGCAAGAATTAGGGTTGTGGCCTTAGGAGATGAGAATTTCATAGTTTGATAAGGAAGGAATGTCATTGCCTATTCAATCATGGATTGTTGTTTGGGACAATAGGTTTGCTAACTCTAGTTTTATACATTTTGACGAATATTTTGTGAAACCATTGTACAAATTTTGTAATCATCCATGTGACTATTCTTTGTCTGATGAGATAAAGAGGTTTCTCAGGCCCAAAGACTTTCATGGAACAATTAACCACAATTGGGGGGATTGGTATTGTTTGGAGAATGCCACCATCATTAGGGTCTATGGATTTGAAGATGCCTCATTTATTTTTTCTAGAACAGTCTCATATAGGATTGCATACTTGGAAATTGTTAGGCAAATGGATTTTTCTAGTGTTTGAATTTGAGTTCATTCGGAAAACAAGCTTTTATGCCCAGTACACTATGCTTTGGTGATTTTATTGTATTGGCAAAGGAAGGTATAATTTGATTCTTGATAAATTGTTGCAATATAACATGAATAGAGGACCACCTAGAAAGAATTTTGATCTAGAAGGATATATCAATTCTGATAAATAGAGAATAAACTTTGGAGGGTATCACCATGTGCCCTACCAATTTGATGATATGATTAGGAATTTGGAGGCAGAAGAGGCAGAAATGGTGGTTGAACGACATAATCAAGAGTTGCTAGATATAGAGTTGTTGTCTTCCGGAGAAGAAACATCTGAGGCTAATATACCACATGATCTACCTAATAAGGTATCATAGGTGAGAACTCAGGACTACACTTGTTCTGCCAGGGAATCAAATCTTGAGGAAAGTGTAGATATAGATACAAGGCATGTAGAATACAAATTCTTTGTAGCAGATGATGAATTTATAAAATCTCTAGAATTAAAAAAATTCCTATGCAAGTGAAAGGGAAAATAAATAAGAGGAATGGTTGACAATACCACACCAGGTAATGAAGAACAATTGTTGAAAAGTTTGAAAGATGATTTGGAAAGGGAGATGGCCGATATCACCCCTAAGAAAGGGAGGGAAATGTTAGAAAGTGTCGGTGTCATGATTTTTCCAGGATTAGACCTCAATTCTGCACTAGTCTTTGATAGTTTCTTGAAAAACAATAATACTACACACAAGCTCAGCACAACAAAGGTGACAGAGGTTTATGCAGGATCAAAGTACAATCCAAATGAGGAGACATTGATGATTTGGGCCTTGTATCCACCTCACAGGAGATCAGTTGTCATTAATACTGAGAAGGCATTCAGGCATGTTATGACCCTAAAAGTTGGGGAGGTTGATCCTGTGGCGACAATAGAGATTGGGATCAACGTAGAAAAATTAAATAAAGCTCAAATACAGGCGTTGATCAAGGAAAAGGAAATGTACAAGACAAACAATGAAAGAATGTTGAGAGAAAATGAGCATCTGAAATATTTATTAGGAGTTACAATGGGGTCAACCAAGCTACTCACCCATGGTGAAAGTTCACAGACGAAAGGTCATTGGGAAGGAGCAAGTGCATATTCTCAAGGAAAGTATGACGTACTTGTTGCAGTAATTAAGAAGAGGCAAGCTAGTCTGACTCCCTAGTTGAATAAGCTTTGGGAAATACACTCACAAAACCTTGATGCATTACAAGAACACAAAAGAATGGATGGTAGGATCCTAGAGAAGCTCCAAGAAATAAATCAGAGGAATGCTCCTAATAAAGCTACAATTGAGGCTACAACTCATCTTATGGATAAGCATAAATACTTCTTCAAGGAATTGCGAGGGGATGGGCAGGGATTAATCGATGCCACTAAAAAGGGGTTGACTACATTCTTCGATGATAAAGGAAGATTAAAAGAGATGGCTAAGTGGAAAAGTGAAAGTGAGTCAACATTGCAAGAGATTATGAAGATAGCTACTGGGAAAGATATGACGCTAGATGAAGCATGCGAGTAAAACGAAAAAATTGTGGAAATGGAGATCACGATCCAAAACGCATTAGGAGATGCAAATACACACAGGCGTCGAGACTACTGGGATCACTTGTCGAAAGTTCACTTATGGCTTAAAAGAGATTAATTAATTTTAACTTTATTTTTGTTTCATGCATAAGACATTTTTGAAAGGACGTGTCCTTTCAGACGGCTGATGTATAAATATCCATTTTTTGTAGCAATGACAAGGAGGAACAATAGGATAGAAGATAGGTAGTAAGAAATATAATTTTAGAATGTTTTTATTAAAAGGGGCCATGTTGCATGTATAAGATTTTGAGGAAGATAATGAAATACTTTTGATTCGGCGACTCCATTCTGGTATCAGTTGTTTGTTGAATTTCTGCAGTTATTTTATTGTCTCCAACATAGTATTTCTTGATTATTTAAATTGAAATATCAAGTATATATTCAATTTATCAATGCACATTTGTTGCATATGTGTGATATGATTAATTGGGTTCTTTAAAGAAGAATTAAATTCCTTTCAGTCAATTACAGTAATCTGGGAATGTTATTTGGATTAGTAAGAAGAATCGGATAATTAGGATTAATAAAGATATTTGTTTGATTTTTCCTTGCTATTTTCATCTTAAAATTTAAATAAATGTATTCTATAATATAGAATTATTTTCAAACTGGGACAAAAAGGATTCTGAGAGATATATTTAATCATAAATTTTACAATCATAAATATCATTTAATTTGTATGTTGTAACTTCAATACTTTTAGTTAACATAAAAATAACTTAAAGTTATATATACATATAGTTAAATTGGCAAAGTTGTTTGTCCATTTTATTTTTTACTAACTGAACATATTCTAATATTACACATACGCTTTATTAGGATTATATCTGTTCACTGTAAGATTTCCATTGTGAATAGATTGTTGTAAACAAAATCACATCACTTAAGTTTGCTCAGTTTGCAAAGGTAGACCCACCTAGGTTTGGCAGCACCTAAAGAGAAGAAGGTTCAAATCATTTGGCCTTGTTTGTTACCCTAAAGTGTATCAAGAGATTGGCAACCTCTTGAGGTATTCTTACTTGCATTTTTGAGAGCTAACAGCCTCCAAACCTCCAAATCCACAAAAGGATTCCACTTGTACGGCCAAATTCTTGCCAAACCCAAAAACCCTTGTTTTAGACCAAAATCACGAGGGTTTATTGAATCTCCTACTTCCACAACCTCCCAGACCTCAAAAACAACTCAGACACAACCCATTAGGTCTATACATGGGTAAAAAATTTTAAAATCAGATCACCCATACATATTTTGTTGAAACCTAGGCTTGAACCTCTCATTTCACATGCTTTTCTTCACAAAACTCTTGAGGACAACAACTATACCTTATTTATTTCTCATCCTAATCCCTATTCATGCATCCTACAATTAAAATAGTATCCATGGGGCCTCTTACACAAGCTACAGTAATCACAAAAAGTGTAAGAGCTCCTTTATATCATGTTTGGACTACAACCCTCAAAAACAAGGTAACCGGGTTGGGTGCAAAGAACTGAAGCTTTCTAACTTGAATCAACACCTTAAGCCCTCAAATCAGATTCAAATAAAAGATAACACATATCTTCACAACATGGAATTCATTTCACATCAATATATGGCTATATGTGACCATACAATGCTGCAAAACAGGAAAAATACAGAAATTTTGAAGAAAAACATAGATTTTTGGAATTTCAAGAGCTTGTATTTTAATTCCTCAACCATCAACAACCTTTACAATGATCACTTTATGAGGTGTAGGTGCTCCTGCACCACTACCCCATCCAAAATTTGTTCACATTACACAAAGCCACAATGTTCGTAAAAGATAAGCCAATCAAATCCTACCTTATGTGTCCTATTAATCAAATTGGAGATGATCCTAAAAATGGCATTGCGAAGGGTGATTGGTCTAAAAAATATAAAGGAATTTGCAATTATTTCACTACTACAATCAATGTGTCATCTTTCATGAAATTTCCCAAAACACTATTCATTATGATCATATGGAAATTTCTAGGAGAGCTACAATAGTTGTAACATCATGAATTAAAATTAAACATTAAAAAGTACTTCATGAATTAATTATGTAACCGCATAAGTCAAATATAATTCTATCAAGAAATTAATATCAAATAGATAATACAATCGCATAACTCATACATTTCAATGTCATTGATCTTCTTCTTTATCCAACTCTTTGTCTGTATCATCCAATCCAGATTTGACATTGTAAGGATTGGTCATATCATCATCATAGTCATTAATATTAGTTTCGATAATGTCATCATCCACACGGATATCACCTTCATGAACATTAACTCCTACATCATCATGATCTATTTCCTCCTCTTCGACATCTTCGTCAAGCACATCATCAACTAACTGTTGATCCTGATCATCATCTACATCATCTTCTAGTTCTTCAGTATCTTCTTCTTCCACCACATTAAAATTTACTGGCCTTCCTCTTGCTGGTTTACGTAGAACCTTTGAGTAAAATACCTGCTCACATTGGCTTGGAAGAACATAGGGCTCATTTCCAGCTTGCTCAAAATACCTTGTATTAACCATGGTAAATCCATTATCATGTTCAATAACAGTTCTCTCAGGATCATTTTCATTCAATCGTAGCCTATACCATAGGATGACGAACATAACTAATTTGAAGGACTTAAAGTCACACTCAAGTATATCATCCAAAATCTCGTAGTATTGATTTTCTGAGACTTCTGGATGTATGTCACTTCTAGATGAAACATTAGTCACCTGAAAGGCTGCAGTTATCCCATAATCACAAGTTTTCTTCGTGTCATCCAACTTTTTGATTTGAAATTTACGACCATTGCACCACATAGCCTTGTGGTGTTTCACCTGCAATATGTCAAACATGTAAAAATTATTGCAATATCATTAGTTGATAAATATATATTCTTGGCCAAATGTATGCAAAGAAAAATATCTCAACATATATATACATAAATATAATTGAAAATAATTAAATAATATGGGCGATTAATATATTTATACGTACCTATTTATCTCTTAAACCATATGCTAAATCAATTTCCCTTGGTGTAACATTGGAATCTCCATTACGATGAGCTTCTTTAACCAATGAAGCCACATCTTCCCATGTTAATGCGCGACCAGATTGTTGATGTCGTTCAATCCATACCATCATCCAATCAAGATTGTTTGTGATGTACAAATGTAGTGCATCCCATTCTCGACCAACTATATCAAAAAAAATTTGAAATTCACAATTGACGTATAATTAGTTAATTACCAAGGTATACGACCTTAATTTATAATTGATGTATATTGAAGATTAATAATTAAATAAGTACAATATACATAAAAACCAAATGTGAAATATATTCTAATTAGTCTCCATGACCATCTTATAATTACCTGTCACTTTCCTCAATCTACCTTTCCCCATCAGGTACTCCCCTTCAAATTTGTTCATAAGGTTGGGATCCCAAATGCGATATACATGGATCTTTGCTGCAAAATTAGGAAGATATTCAGTAATGTACACCATGGTCTGGTATACCATATATCCCTCCACCATAGAACCCTCAGGATGTGCTCTTTGTCTAACCAAAGCCTTCAAAAATTTCAAGTTCCTCTCAACCATCCACATTGACCTTGTGTGTACAGGTCCACACAATTCAATCTCCTGAACTTGGTGTATGATGTAGTGTTCTTGTGCATTGAAAAATGTTGAAGGTAGACAGTTTTGCATTTCACACATTAGATGAGGAATTTTTATCTTCCAATAATTTGTATCTTCTTTATGGATTGCTTTAGATGACAACCATCTACAAGTGATTCAAGGCACAAATATATTAATGATATTTAACAAAAATATACAACGAATTGAACAAATATCGCTACTTACCTCATTTATTTTCCAAGATCATATATAAATTTCTTGACATTGTTGTCAAAGTTTTCTGGGAGAGATAGAGGTAGAATGTATTGCAACAATTATAAAATTATCTTTTCATTATTTTTCCAAAAGTAGTAAACATAATACACTCAAAAGTACATGCAATATACAAATATATATATATATAATAAACCAGAATAATTACCTTAATGAAGGTATGCCAATCATGCGTTTTCATCCTTGACCCAAATTCAGCTTTCTTTGTTATAATATTGTTTATGTTTGTAGCAAATCCTGTGGGAAATCGAATTTTTTGTATGACTTCTTATAGCATTGCTTTGCTGCTCCATTAATAACCAAGGAAGGAAACTTATATTAATTTGGTCTCCATCGCTATTTAATTGAATGACATTTTTCATTGCATGATTGGCTTCCTAAATGTCACTACAAATTTTGACAATTTTTTCTTTGTCACGCCTTCCATCCAATATTTTCCATAATGTTTCTGTCATATTCTTTCTGATATGCATTGTATCAAGTAAATGCACAATTTGTAGCTGCTCATAGTAAGGCAACCTACTAAATTGTCTGGGATAACTTTTCAGTCCCTGTGGAAGTCGACCATTAATGCCTTGACAACCTTCATGAAGCATATAAGTTAAACAAATTGACAACGACAATCGTTGTCAATTACAACATGAGTAAACACAACACAATATAAAAATATAAATTCAAAACATATCATATATGATAGATAAATAATTTGATTTGATGTATAACCTTGATGATTAATTCTATTATATTCCAACTTCCATAGGTGAGGTGTCATTCTTCGTGGTTTTGATGTAGTCTCTTCTTTCCCATTGAAAATATGTTTTTCATTAGTTCGATACTTATGATTTCTATGGAGGAAGTGCCTATACTCATCAAACACCTACTTTCCTAAACTTGTTGAACGATGAGATTTCATCTTTGGACCACAAATTGGACATGCAAATTTTCCCTTTGTTTGAAGACCTACAAATCATATATAATTGGATTAAATATGTCAATTTTTATAATTATATATAATGAATAGATTATTTAAAAAATATGCATGATATATACCTCATAAAAAATAAATATCATTAAAGTCATGTAGCTGAACGTTATAACATACCAGAAAAATGTGTTAGCCTTGGGGCATCATGAATTGTCCATACAAGCATTGCATGGAATTGAAATTGTCTTTGTCCTATTGGTTTAGATATGTCATACATAGTGACGCCATTCCATAACTTTAGTAACTCGTTGGTAAGAGGCTTGATATATACATTCATATCTTTAACTTGGTACTTACCTAGTTGAATGAACATAAACATTACATAATTATTATAACCATTTTACTGCAATATATATAAATTAATGTACATGACTATTAAATGAAAAAAATATGTCATTATGCAACAAATAAGACAAATGAGATGCTACTACGTTAAAGAAAATTGATGTAAAAAAATACTTGGAACAATCATTTCCAACATTATGTGCTCCCTCTTTATTGACATCCATGGAGGAATGTTATTATTGATAACAAAAACAGGCCACACCGAGTAAATAGATCTCAGCTCTCCAAATGGATTGACACCATCCACTGCTAATAAAAGCCTGAGATTACGAGGTTCTTCTGTAAAGTGTGGCCATTTTTCCTCCATGTCCCTAAATGCAGAACCATCCACAGGCATTCGAAGAATGCCATCTCCACTTCTATTCTGTGCATGGTAATCCATAAATTGTGCTAAGCTTTCATACCTAAATAATTGTTGCATACGTGGAATAATGAGAATATAATGAAGAACCTTGCGAGACACCCTTTTTGTTAGTTGATATGTTTGATATCTACTGATATGACATTCTGGGCATTCTGTTGCAAATTCATGTTGTTTATGATATATAATATGATCATTGGGACATGCATCTATTTCTTGATACTCCATTCCAATATCTTTCATAATGCTAGATAAATATCGCTATGAGCGAGGTAAAATATTTGATGGTGGTAACAAAATTTCACCAATCAATCTACAACAAAAAATAATTTGTTAATATAAAGAATATTAATGATACTTTTTTCATCCTTTATTTACTAGTGATGAACTAACAACAATTAAATAAGATGAAAAAGATGACATATATGACATACCTTAACATCCATGAGATTGCTATGCTGGATAAACCATTCATAACCTTGAGGTTCACCAGCAACAATACAACAGAGAGAAGAATTGTTTGGGAGCCTTCATAAAGGGGCTCGTATGCCTTCTCAAGTATAGATAAATCATGAACATCATCAAAGTCATCTCGATCAACATGATCAGCTGTGCCATTAAATATGTCATGGATCAATGTATTTGTACCATCATCTGCAACTGTGTTTTCTGGCGCATGATCATCTTCTTCCATAGGATCATTAACTTCGTGTTCGATATTCATAGCTCCATGTTCCTCCACTTGCAAAACCACATTCTCCAGGCCATGATAATCCATATCATGTGCCCTAGGGTGCCCCACCTTTATAATAATGACAAACACAAATAAACCATGATCATGATCAAGTGTTTTTTTATATATAAAATGTTAAAACAATATAAAAATTTATAAATTCAATCAATATAAACACATATAATGAACAACTTACCAATGGACGATAGCCATGCCCCCCTTCAACGTGACCATGTTGCCTACAATGTTTCTCAGCTGTTGTGATTAAAATTCTTCTCGTCCTTAAGCCCTTGCAATTATTGCAAGGACAATAAAATTTACCATCACCCTTTCTTTTCAATCTACCCACAATCTATCAAGTGACTCTTCATTTTGTTCTGGACTAATATTATCTGACATGATTTTTCTTTACCAAGCTTGAATATTTAGATCTTCAAAAAATATCAAACTCACATTCCAATAATTTTTAATCATAGACAGGTAACAAAATCTAATAATTATGATATTTTACACCAAAAAAATTCGGCATGCAACCACCCTTGCAAAAGAGAAGATAGTCTGAGAGATAATGACCCCCAAGAAAACTTTAAAATGCTAACTCCATAAATTATTAAATTATGATTTTACTATGATTTCCAACTGTTAGACTCCTAAAATCAGAATATTGAACTTGCACAACAAAATCTAGAAATGAAATTCTGAAAATTCACAAGTCTAAAAATGAAATCTGATGAGATGTTACTTTAAAATATGATTTTCAAACTTGGAAGTACAAATCTAACTTCACAAATGAATTCTGGAAATAAAATAGTATGGCATAATAAAGAGTTTCATTTGAAGTAGAACATTATATCATGGCTGAATGAAAACAATGTTCAATGCCATGAGGCCCAAATGATATTCATGCATTGGTCTTGAAATGTCATCAAATTGAGACTAGACATTGTTATATAGTATCAAAGTTTCATTGATACTATTGGTCAGTATGATTTCTCATGTGAATTGATTAAAGATTGATAACCTATATATTCATAGGGTCCAATCATTATGTTTGACAGTGTATTGGCCAGTTTATTGTCCGATGCTATTTGCAAAATAAAATATAAAACCGTGATCTTTTCTATCTACTCCACTGTAAATAATAAATACTATCGAAATTTCCTTCCAATTTGAGTGTTGGAAGTCTTTATTATTTACAGTGGAGTAGATAGAAAAGATCAATGTTTTATATTTTAATATATTTTATTTTTCATTGTATTTGATCAACAAATATAGTTTGATGATGATTCTTTGACTAGTGCTACAATATTAATTAGTATCTCGGGGTATTATATATGCAAATATAAACTACATTTGTATGATGCTTGATGTTATACCCATGTCAACTAGTTATCACCATAATTGTTATTATTATGTATATGCAATATAGGGATACTATAGAGGTAAGGAGCAACGAGCAAAGAGAAAAGATTTAAGGAAATGGACATCAAAGAAAGTCATGACACTTTTCTATAGATTCCCAAAAGGAGATCACAGTCATGAATATTCAAATAAACAATGATTAGTCCATGTCATAACCATGAAGGGGGCATTGAAATTAATAATAACAGTGATAGGGTAGTATGACGGACTTTAAAATATACATAAAGAAAAGTAACTGAGCAGTCAAGAGGGCTTTTAAAACATCATAAATCTTGTCAAGGGTTCATTTACTTCATAGCAGTATGGTAAACTAATAAATATTTCCATCTCACAAAGTTTCAAAAGAGAACAACCTACAAGTGTATTAAGGAGTGCATGGACAATATCTCAAGCAACTACCATAATTAATTTCTTCAAGTGTTATGCAAGGCCATTGAAATCAAATGAATAAACTCATGCATAACCTAAAAGACAAAGGATGGTCAAGTTGCTAGACGGTAGGTATCACAAAGGATATGGGATCACTTTCAACAGAGATGTGATGCACTTTTACGTTTTTTGCTTTTATTTTCCTAATAGGGTCAAATACTTTCTTTTAGTGTCTGAATCTACCACATAGAGATTAAATATGCTTACTCTCAAATAAAGTTGAATTATATGAACAATAGTTAGATGCCTCCCTTAACATAAAGGACAATCTAAAGTACTAAGGAATTTTATATCCTTTATAAGAGATTGCTTTTAACCAATTAAAAACTTGAGAGGGTAATACATAGGTTGCAAGGAAAGTTAAAAATTTATCATAAGTAGCTCAATCCAAAAGGAAAAAATTAAGCATGGAAAAGCATGAGTAGGTTAACTAGCTTCACTAAAAGCATATGTTATTTTTTATAACATCTTACTTGGATATTACTTGATAAGGCAAGGAGTGATCTTTTCCACTCAATTTCATATGGTGGCATATCTACACACAAATCACCAAATTGTCAAATAACTAAATAAATTGTATTACTTAATAAAGCTATTACAACATGCCATTCATGTCAAAATCAATTCTTCTTACCACAAAAAATTTGGTTTCCAATTTGATAGGTTCATCTTTTGATTCCTGTACCAACTTCTGAAGGAATATGGCAACTTATACTTCTACATGAGGAGACAATTTCATCTTCTAAACTATTCCAAAGTACAAAAAAAATAGAAATCATATAATCTACATGATAGTTATAGCTTGCTAGATGTTTGGCAGCATCTAAATTTTTTAAGTGAACTGAGAAAAATAGAGAGGCCTTGACCTTCATTTTTTCATTTTTTAGTTGGTTGCTTTCTTTCTTTCTTGTTCAAATAAAAAATAGATACATTTGTATAGAGTCAAGATGAATTCAAAAACTTCAGGTAATAAATATGCCCTAACTACTTTTATAAGACACTGGTATCTAAGGTCTAAAATCTATTTCTAAAACTTGGCAAAGGGAAAAATACATCTTTATGAAGCAGTCTTCAAAAATATCATAGCTAAATGGCTCTAACTATCCACTATCAAACATTCCCAATTATTTGTTCAACCCTCTAGGCCTGAATCTTGACAGCTATTTGACTCTGTAGCTATCCCTATGCCTTTTGATGGAGCTTCAAATTTTTCTCTTTGATTTCCATTTTGTGTTCACCCTTGTCCTGGTCTACTACATTGTTTAGGAGGATGTTAAGATTAGGTTTTACTTTGGCTTTCCTGAAAAATCCTAATGTCCTATTGTAAAAACTTGGGTAAAATCTATTTGGCCATTACCTTTTTGGAGTGGTGTTAAAATGACTTATGCCTCATTACATCGTCTAGGCCAGGCCCCTTTTTATAATTGAGTTAAATTTTTTGCCTAGATTTTATTATTTCCTAAGTTTTGGTCGGCCGGTGCCCCATGTTTCAAAACAACTTTAAGCCATTGTTTTTTGTTGGCCTAGGCAATGTCCCCTTCCTTCGTATTAATAAATGTTTTATTTTGCAGGGAATGTTTAATTGACTGTTGATCAACCATCGATTGATCTTAGCTATTCCACGTGATCTCGTGATGCCCCCACCATAGAGTTTCAACTGATCGCGATATCACGAGCGGGCGCCACGTGTCTTAGCGGGCAGTGTTGAATGAATAATTAAAATGCTTTAGTATATGCGTCAAGGTTTTAATACATTATTTGGCAGGTTACTAAAGTGGTTGAAGGATGCACATGCTTAGAATTGACGAATGTGTTATAATCGAGGTGAAAAAGTTGCTCAACAGTTATGTCCAATGCTGAGAAATGATATGGATGAACACGATTGCTGGTGGTGGAGATCAACGGTTGCCCGCCATTGCATGATTAGAAGATGTAGGATGTTTGTGGATTGCAATATCACTAGAAAGTGCCATGTGTACTTCCTTCGACGTTGCATACTATGGTGGGCCCTCAGTGCTGAGATGGTGATTACATCAGCCTTTTGAAGGTAGTCGTTCGATGATCTGACGGAAGTAAAAGATTGATGGTTGGAATTTAAATTCTCATCAAATGTGATTGGAGTCATTGGTGCGACATGTATGAGAGTTTTAATGGCGGATGAGACGTTTAGTGGCCCAATTCAAGCGACATAAAGCATGTTTTTTTCATCTTATTTCATCACACAACATTCAAGCATTCACAAGTCAGTTACAGAGCCAACAACGAATTTTTGAGCAATCATAGCAAGAATTTGGTCTTCTGCGAAGCATATCCCGTGAGTTGTTCTTTGAACTATTTTATTGCTTTGGCTATGGTTTTGTGAAGAATTGTGATAAGCTGGTCAAAGGGTTTGTTGATTATTAAAGTAGGGTTATTGGTCTGATTGAATTGTGTGATATTGCAAAGTTTTATTGTAATTTCATTGTTTAAAAAGCCCTAGTTTGTTCAAGGTTTGAATTTTAAAGAAACCCTATTTTATTTGAGATGGCACCACCGAAGCAACACTCCCGCCATGTGGATTATTTACAGAGGAATTTGTATGATGATTTCCTCGATCAATTACCACTGTCTACAAATGATAAAAGGAGGGGTGTGGTTTTGATGAATGGAAGAACCCTAGGTGAGGGACTAGTATGCAAAAACTATAACATTGCAGATGCTAGGGTTCCTATGATAGGTTTAGACATGTCAAGATTTGGTATGGACAACACAATTTACCTCACCCTTTCTCTAATTCCTGGAGATATGACATGGGGAAGTTGGTAGTGTTGAATGTATTCCCCGATGTGGACCTGCTCAGGGCTATGGCAGCATGGTATGACCCTGTCACTAGGGTGATTAGGGATAATGATGGAGGAGTCCTGTTGAGTATAAGCAAAGAAGAAATCCAACAGGTGTTTGATTTAAGTGAACCCAGTCCATTCTTGGTTCAAATTGATATCGAGGAAATGAAGCAAGAATATGCAAGATCAAAGTCATTGTTTAGGTTGAAGTTGCTTCCTCCTCATCTGGCAAAGGCAGGCAATTCTACAGTTTACATCAGTCCCAACGACTAGGAGCCTTTCAGGCTAAGCTGCTTTGCCAATAATTTTTTGGCTACTTTCTACTCACTCTTCCAGATTCTGGGTTTTAGCCCAAACACTGTTATGCCCATTGCATATATGTTCATGGAGGCCCAGATACAACACCCAAATTTCTCTATAATATATGATTTTGCATCTTTTCTAGCAGAAAAGATGCATGATGGATTGCTGAAATTGCAAGTTGGAGATACTAGCAATCCTTTCTTCTGGTATTCATTGCTTATGTATATGTTTTTGTATAAGAATGCAGACTTCTTTTCAGAAACAATGGAATTAAGGCAAGACATAGATGGGGAAAGGTTATCAGTGTAGGTCTAGACTGCAGACCCGTCATACAATAGGGGAAGTGCTAGTTATGTGCAATTTGATAATTTCTTTGCTTCCAGGCTTAGGGCTCGACTAATTGTTAATGTGCCCAGGGTTTTTGAGGATCTTCATGACTTTATCAGGCCTAAGGGGAGGAATCCATATTTAAAGGTTTCTCACAATTGGGGTGACATCATTTTGTACCTTGTTAGCACCGTCTTAAGAGTATATGGTTTCCAGGGAGCCCCACATATTCTCCCTTTGAATGTGCCATCCAGAATGGGGTTTGCCAAAGTTATGTGGCAAATAGGTTGTATCCATGAGCACAACTTGACAGGGAAGGGAAAAAGGACTCTCTTCCTTGATTACACCGTTGTATCAGATTTTGTTTCTTCCAAAGGTGGATGGGTTCATTTCGGGAGGTACTTTGATGAATTTCAATCGAGGAGTGGTCTGAGGTGGCAACATGATCCAGAGGGTTTCTTTGCCTTATTTAGGCAACGGATTAAGGGTGGAAATTTTTCCCAAGAATTTAATTTTCTTGAAGACTTAATCAGGAATGAATTAGACTTGAATAAACAGGAGTTGAATAAGGAGAAGTGGATTGCCTGTGAAAAAATGTTGGTTGTAGTACATAAAATGGATCCCAAGTATGATTCATTGATGGAGTTTACTCCATTCCACAAGAGGGTTGATTTCTTGATGGATAATTTCAGAGATATCATGAGCACTTTGATGACCAAGAAGGTCAATTTGGATTTGGATTTCGGTATTCAGAGACCAAAGGTGAGGCCTGAAGAAACAAGGCCAACTTATCAGCCTACTGTGAGCTCAACTCTTTACAAGAGGAAAAGGAATGAAAATAGAAGTGAGGAGGAGGAGGATAAGAAGGGGAAGTAGGTGATGAAAGCCTCAACTCACTCAGGACCGAAGATCAGAGCACCTGGAGGTGTAAAAATAATTGATTTGGATTCTCCACCTCAGGCTGATCTTGCACTCTCACCATCAGAGCCAAGCCCAAAGAGGCAAAGACTTGAAGAAACACATGGTGCTCTGATGGGGGAAATATTTGTTACTGATCAAGATATGTAGGTTGGTATTCCATCCCCTCCTAGATAAACTAAATTGGTATTATCTGATATGGATGTAAAAGGCCAGTGTGTACAAGATGCCAGAATGGAAGCATGCAAGGCATTCTTGGATGATGATGCATTTGTGAAGACTCTTGTATTCTTGCAACTAGTATGGAGGATGAAGTTGGAGGAATACTAGGCCAAATGCAAGGAGAGAAGAGAATCAAGGCCTGATTGGTCTGATCAAGAAAATGATGATGAGGTGAAGGATGAACTCATGAATGAGTTCAAAAGCATCACTCCTGAGGAAGGAAGAAAGCTCGTAACCCAGGCTGGTGTTTTGATTCTACCTAATTGGGACATAGAAGATGTTGTAGCATTCAATGATATCCTGAAGTCCAAACATCTAATGCAGAACACTGAGGAAGAGGTCAAGGCAACACTCTAAGATTTTGCCTTCAGTGAAGAGTATGAGACCTTGGCTATTTGGGCATTGGCACCTCAGGGCAAAAAGCCAAATGTTATTGATATTAGCCCAAACTTGAGGGGAGGGTTGATTATCAAAAGAGCTTCTGAAACCTCAACCAAAAAAGCTACAAACTTGACTATGAATGTGGCCAAATTGGCCCAAAAGATAGTTGAAAGAGAAGAAGTTGAGAAGAAAAGTCTGATGGAGAAGTACAATATCATTATTGGGGAATATAGTAGAATGCAACAAATAAATTTTGAGCTGTAGAATAAAGTATACAGGTTGAAGTACAGGCATGTGGGGGAGTCTTCTAGTGCTCCAGGTACCTTGGCCTTGTCTTCAACATCAAGGTCAGTACCCCCAGCTTCTCCAGTTTTTTCCACTCCGGGATCTCCCATCCAGACTCCTACTCCCAGTCCTTCATTAGAGCCAGTTGAAGAGGAGGCTGAGTACTTTATAGATCCAACCAAAAAGAAAATGCTTAATAAGATTACGGAGCTACAAGAAGCTCTAAAACAAAGTGAGGAGGGAGTAGTTGTTAAGAAAAATAAGGTTGTAGATACAGTTTTGAGGCACCTGAATGAGAGAGTTGATGGTAGATTGCCATTTGTGTATTCTTTTTATCCTTTATTTTTGGATTCAATTAAAAATATAACCAGGGATCAGGAATTAGTTTTGCCTTTAATTTAGAAATGGATCCCTAGGGCCAATGATATAGATGTTATGTATAAAACCTCTAGATTTGATGCAGCTAATAGGTCTCAATAATTAAGGCCTACTCAAGTCTTTGTGAAGTCACTGCAAGGTTTATAGGCCTTACCTGATGATTTGAGCAGGAGGATTAAAGAGTTGGTAAAGGGTTTTGATGACTGGAGTGACACATCTTTACCAAATATTGTAGATTCCCAAGGAAATGTTAGATCACTCTAGCAATGGCAGGACATGGTAGATGAAGTCATCAATGCACAAATAAAATTGATTTTTGATGACTCAAATAATGACATGCTGGTGAGTAGTATGGATAAAATCATTAACACTAGCACATTTTTGGAATCTTTTGAAAGGGAGGTGAATCAAGTAGCAGTAAAGTATACAAATTACAGTGCCAAGGTAAATGAGGTGGTCAATTTTAATTGGCCAATGGATGAGGATTATCAAGGATGGGTAGACAAGTACTTAACTGAAGAAGAATAGGACAAAGTCTACAACCGACACTTAACAGCTCAATGGTTATGGTTATAACAAATTTTGGCTATGTCTTGGTGGCAGTTTTGGTGCAAGTTTTCGAAGTTTGGAAAATGCAATTGTTATTCTCTGGTGGACGAGATGAACAAGAAGATTCTTCAAAGACTCAGCTGTTGTAACCAATTTTTGAAATGTCATAAGGCAGTCCAAGTGACCAATGACAGGTGTATTTCTGGTCCAATGCTTGTTGCTCCTTCATTTTCCCTATAAGAAGGATTTCAAGAGCAGAAATATGGGTTAGCAAGTTAGATATCTTTAGGTCGAGTCTAAGTGAAGTTGCAGAGCGAATTTGTAAAGAGCCTGATATTATAGTGAAGATACTATTCTTAGGTTTAGTGTCATTTTGTTGTAGGTTTTAGTTTCATGGGTACTTAATTTTCAAGACAGTACTAGCATCTGAATGAAAATTACTCATTTCAAGCTCATGTCTCTCCATTGTATGAATATATTATTATCTTGAATAAAATGATCAAGGGTTATTGTGTTCATCTCACTGTTATGGTGTGTGTAATTCTCATTTTGGCTTTGATTCAAGGAATTAATTAAAATGCTTGAGTGAGGTTATAGGTGAATATGTTCATATAAGGATTTGATAAGTAGTATTGAGTTAAAATATAGATTGATGGTATTGTAAGGCAGTATTATCTGAGGTTTTATATGCTATGTGTCTGAATCTATCATGAATTTTTAAGTGCTTATGAATTTGACTCCTTCAATGGTATATGACACTAGTCTAAGTTGTAATAGTTTGTGAGGTTTTGTATTCCTTTGATTTTTCTTAGAGCTTGCTACAAATTGCAAATCAATGATTATCCTAAGTTGTGTAATGTTGTTATAGTATCTCATGCTCCAAGTAGCTCATATAATTGATGAATAGCCAATTCATTTGTTAGTATTATCCTATTATGTTGAGCTATTAAGTGAGATGATTTGTTAGTATTGATTTTGTTTATAAGTTTGGTGCAAAGATTATAAACACGTTAAGGGGATCACCCTCCCAGGTTTTGCAGAGCCCAAAGTGTAGGAGGTTTATTAAAACCCTCGTCAGTTGGTCCAAGTCCTTCGAGCTGCCTCTGATTGGGATTGGCAATTCCATATGTAGATTAGAAGATAAACTTGGTTACAGTAAAAACAACCAACACCTTTGATATTATCTAGTTATGGCTCCCAAATCTATTGAAAATTGATCATTAGGGTTAAAATTGAAACCTTGCAAAGATAATCTTTGTCCAAATTCATCAAGAAGTTTCCATCAGTTTTAAACAATTCCCTTATAAAGAATTTGTGAAGTCGGGTCTAAAATCTGGAAATGAAATTCTAAAAATGCACAATACTAAAAATGAAATATGATGAGATGTTGCTTTAAAATATGATTTTCAAACGTGGAAGTAAAAATCTGACTTCACAAATGAATTTTGGAAAAAGACAATGACTACCCTCAACCTGGCGATATCTTCTTGAGTTTATTTTGATTTTCCCCAAGAAAATCATCGAGCAAAACACTGTCGCAATAAATAGTCGAGCTATTTTTATTTATGTCAGCTACAATTTAACTTTGCAAGTCATCAAAATTTTGGCAAAAGATCTTCGTCGAAACATAGATGAAAAATAAGGTTTGGTTAAATTTTGACGGACGTTGGGGATGAAATTTTAAAAAATGAAAATTTTGCACAAGTGCCCGACGATACATCTGATTATATAGCTTTCGTCAGAAGTTTTCATCGGATTTTGCAATCAAATGAGTTAGTGCACCAATATAAATAAAATAAAAATGAACAAATACTATGATCGTTACAATGCTAGTATAACTAAGCCATGGTTAAAATTATAACATGTTTATGAGGTATTGTATAACTAGGCTAGTCACAGAAACATTCCAAGAGTAGAGTCTTAGAATATATTACATTTATACTTTTTTATAAATATCAAAGAAGAAATTATTTTGATGTGTAACTTATTTGGCGTAAATTATTTTCCACATCTAGCAACCATTCTAGTTCACTTGTTGCACAATATTTTTTTATAAATATCAAAGAAGAAATTATTTTGATGTGTAACTTATTTGGTGTAAAGTATTTTCCACATCTAACAACCATTCTAGTTCACTTGTTGCACATGATTCATGAAGTGGAGCCAAAGTATAGATAAATGATCTAATATACTCTATGAAAGTGATTGTTATAAGAATAAGTGAGGTGAAATTTCTATAAGGCCTTGTAACTTGATAATGATATTTGTATAAATATGAAAGTTTCACCTTCATTTATTAATCAACAATTATGTTCTAAAAACCTAAAAATCTAGTTTATGCAATTCTCAATAAGTTGCAACACTATAGGTATGCAAATAAAATAAGAGAATTAAGAAATTAGTTTTATCCTATTATTTATGAAACTTTTCATAGGGCACCCATGGATATAATGAAACCTATGCTTGCAATGTAATTAAGAGAAAAGAAGATAGATTTTTAGTAGATATACCCCAAATATATAATCATTCACATAGAATAGAATCTAATAGGCCATAATGTTCTACCTAATAATGTGCTACCAAAGGTTTTAGAATGTGATATTTTCTACAAGTTGGCCAATTTAATTATTTATTTATGAATAAGAAAAGGTACAAAAGTAGCATTTCCATCCATTTTTAACTAATGAAAGAAAATCATAACTTGATATTAATACCTAGGGTAGATGACCTAATCAATTCTATTATTTTAAAAAAATGCATACACATGTGATACAATTCAAAGGGGAAGTAAGGAAATTTTAGGCACAAAATACAGTTAGGAACATCACATATAAGCATGATGAGTCACCAAAGACTAATGAGCATAAAAGAATGGGATGGATGAATCACTACAAATATAAGATCACATTGACTATTAGAGGGAGAAGATGTTCTATAATAGAGTAATTTTGTAGACATAGATAAATTTATAGATGAATTAGAAGTTGAGTCTCCTCTAAGAAATGTTACAAGATGAACCAACAAATAACTAGTATTTAAGTTCATTATTAGAAAATTTAGTTTTATTATCAATATTACATAGGGAGTGAGGAGTAGGATTGGTTTAAAATTATTCCAAGTAAAGTGGAAGAAATATCTAAGACAACTGATATCTCCTCTTAGTATGAATCTTCCCCAATGAAACCTACTAGCACTTTTCAACTATTTTTTCAATTGTCCTAACATCAAGTTCCATGGGCATTAGCTCAAATTTTCCTAGTATTTCTACTACTATTTATTTACTATCAATGGATTCAACTACTCATAAATTTTATAAGTGCTTTAGGTTTTACATATAAGAATGTATCCAAATTTGGTGATTTTTTTCAAGTTACATCATCTCTTACTCCTAGTTCCATTATTTATGTTGTTCCTACTATTATTGTTTCTTCTAGTTCTAGCATTTAAATTGAAAATATATTTGAGAATTTTATTGTTATAATATCTAATTTATTAAATTTTTCACAATTTTTGTGAGTTCCCAACCATTTAGAATGTCACTCCCTTTAGTATCTATTTTTATTGCATTTCTTTCATGATTCAATAGTCCATATAGTTAGTTTTCTTGGTCCAATGGTGCCAATTAGTCACATGTATTATATTTACATCTAATATGATGCTATCAACAATTCCAAGTGCTCCTAATTCTATAATAAAAATTATTATCTTAATATTTACTCCTATAGCCCCCATTTCATTGATTACCTTAATTGTATCTAGCTATAGCATATCACCCCAACATTGTTCTATGGGTACACTCACAACTACTAGTATGACTTAGATAACTTTAGTGACTATACTTCCAAAGATATAAATATGAATCACATCACTCAGAGTCAAGAGTCTAGGCTAAATCATAATTAAGATGTAATTAGAAAAATATCAACTAAACTAGCCTATGGAATAAGAAAAAAATATTAAAATAATACTCAAAAGAAAAAGTACACCTATTTAGGAAGTGGTTCTAGAATCGAATTTATAATTATATCATTTTTCTCCAAAAAGTAGAAAGGATTGAAGAAACCATCAATGATTGAGGCAATGTTTGATATTATGACTAACAAAGTCTAACATTTGATCAAAGAATATAATAAGAAAAAGAGCATTAGTTGAGATACTAGATTAACATAATTGATGAGATAACTCAAAAGGTTGAATCATATGTATCAATAGTTAAGGTATGAAAATAATTATAAGTATTCATCAACAAATTGATGAGGAAGTTCATATATATGGTGAAGAAAATAATAAAAAACTACAACAGAAGGTGTACTTTATAAATATGTGAAAGCAAGTGGAAGAACAAGAAACATATAATTTTAGGTGGGGAAATTCCCTTTAAAGAAACATGAAATTTTAGGTGGGGAAATTCCCTTTAAAGAAACATGAAATTCTAGGTGGGGGAATTCCATTTAAAGAAACATGAAATGATAGATGGGGAAATTCCCTTTGCTAAATAGTTTCACAAAGATATTGATAAACAATTATAATACTGAAACAATGAAAAATAGGGTTAATTTTATGAGGGGTTCACCAAAATGATAATAGATAGACCTATTTTCCTTTATTTCATTAGGAAATGAGGTCCACACAAAGAATTGACTAACAACCCTTAGGTGAGTCAACTCAATGAGGGAATCTATTGATTTCCTTATAGTTGAGGATGAGGGATTTAGCTTGCACAACACTTTTGGGACAAAAACTAAAAATAGACAATCAACATAATTATGCTAATTCAAACTTGAAACAACAATATAAATTTCTCAATATTGACAGAAACACCAAACTTTTTGTAGATTTGAGAAGGTTTGAGTGATGTTTACCAACCACCAAAAATCACTTTCAAAAGGTTGTCTGGGACTCATTCACCCATGGGTGAATGGGTCTTTTGTCATGGTTTTCAACAAAATTTTAGGAGAACCTATGATGTTATTTTGTAGCTTCTGTTTGATCCAGGTTGCAGTGTTGAAAAGTTAGAAATCGGATCTATAGGTTATTTTTTATGATTTGACTACAACTTTTGCAACTTTGACAACTTTTCCAATCTTTCTCTTCGAAAGATCTTCAATCCTTATTCAACCTAAAATCTACAACACAAACACAAGAGGGAAATATTATTTGTTTTTGGTGAATGGGGGTTTTCCTTGGTCAAACCCCATTTGGGTAATTAAACCTTGAATTGAAATATTGAAATGTGAAAGGAATGATGAATGAACACACAATGTTGAAACTCACCAAACCATTGAATAAACCTTTAGAAGTCTGCAATATTGATCTTGATCTAGCATGAAATGAATTCAATGGATGTGGATCTTGATGCTTGAAATATGAATTTGAATGCTTGACTTGATCTTTGAAACCTACATCATAGTGTTATCTCCAAAAACATGCATGATTCAAGAAGAAATTTAAATAATTCTTGAGATCTTGATTTCTACAACAAATTGCAGATAAATTTGCTCTTGAATGCCCTTGATCATAAAATTTTCTCTTGTAAACTTGTACTTGAAATCTCTTTGAAAGTATTGGATTAATTTTATGAAATAACCTTGTATTTGTAGATAGCTATCCTTAATTTCTTGAAAATTAAACATTACAAGACAATTTGAATTTAGAGACATTAAAATACTGCCAAAAACATCATTTAAATTTAGGTTCAAAGGCCTAGAGTGGACACATTTCCCAGGTCCCTATTACTAGAACACACATTTCTCAAGGTAAAGTGTTATGTGTTGGCATTAATTATTGTCGGGTTTCCCCTTTAGAAAATGTAAGTTATTAGGCTTGTAGATGTAAAATAGGGCTTATGAAGGAATAATTAAGTCCAATTTAATAAAGAGGGCCGAAAAAAGTGTGAAAATGTAAAGGAGTACATTTTTATACACTACAAATACTAATTGAATATAACTTGATAGGAACAAGAGAGAATGGTTGAATAAATTGAGAAGATATATTCTCTTTTTGAAAATATTCATTTCAAACAAATCTTAGGAAATTCTATAGATTTGACTACATATTTTGTTAGAACATTAGGGCCTCTTTTTATGACATTTATGATTGCAGAATTTTAGTTGGTGTATATGCTTGTTCTCTTGTCCCATCCTAGGTTAAATTTGAGTCTACTTGATAACTAATTTGAGATAACTAATTTTGACTTGCAAATACCTTTGTGGTTTTAAAAATGCATCATGAATAGTCAATACAATTTTTAGATTCCATATTTTCAAAATAATTTTTTGGGTGTAATATTCTTGTTATTTCTTGTTAGAGTCACTCAAGAACTCAAGCTCCCAAGATCACCTAAAAAACCAAAAATAACCTTCTACAAGAGATAAAAGATAACACAAATTTTCAATAATGGATGCAAAATAATATTAGATAAAATTTGATCAACATGAAATACCTACAATATGCAATGCAATACAAATGTGCATATGAGATCTTGCTTATATATGTAAAGTTGAGAGATAGGACAATCTAGGATGATGACTAGTGTATCAATATTATGTCCTATAACAATTAGGGAAAAATATAAGATAAGATCACATGACAACTAATATTTCTAGAAAGATTCCCAACTCACTAAGTAGACTTAACATATGAATAGGACCTACTAGGTGAACTAGTTAGGTAAAATACCTTATTCACACAAAAACACCCCTTAAGTGAAACTTAGGGAGGAGAAAACTAATGCAAATGATGTAAAAATTCAAGGATGGGTCCCATGTAGGAGGCAATGCTAGGTACCCATGTACAAATGTAATCTCTCACAAATAAAGAAAAGGAGAAAACTAAGTGGGACAAAAATCCTCCCCAAAAGATAGATGATTTTTTTTTTATCTCAATTAATAATGAGAAGGGAAAAACCCCATGTGAGGAAAAAATCCTCCATAAGAGAGAAGAAGAGAGACAATGTAGCCCCCCCTCAATGTAGAGTCTCTCACAATTATGGTAGATGCTCGACACTGAATGTTGAAGATGATCCAATCTCACCGAAAAAAACTCCTCCCCTTAGGAAGAAGGAAAAACAAGATGGTATGCAATATATCTTCCCATTATTGAAAGGAAGATGAGAGAAGAAAGATGATGAGTGGTGTCTTTGAACTATGTTCAAGTGTCTACATATTGATGATGAAATCTATCACAAATAAGTTAGGTGTTCTAGACCACACTATAGAAGATGATAATCTAGAATCTAGTAGAGATCATTGTAAAAATAAATTCCAAGACAAAGATATCTCCTCTAAAGAAAAATAATCCTCCTCCAAATGCTTCTCAAAAGAATCCAAACCCCTATCAAACTGTGAAGAATAATCATGTAGAGAATGAACAAAATGGTTAGTGCATTCCCTCACAACAATTGAAGAAGAATCATCTTCATCAAAGAGAATATGAATTCAACCAATGGTGACTCCCAAGTCTGAAATGTGAGACTCTACAAACAAACCTGTAATGTTTGTCAAGTACTCATCCCAAATAACCATATTTGAAAGACAATGTATGTCTTGTTGCATCGAATCACAAAAGATAAAATTGTGGCAACATGAGAATTATCAAATCAAATAGAAGATGGACGAGGTGGAATTTAAGGCTCAATAACTAGATCACATTTGAGAACGCACAAGTTCAAGTAGCCAAAATTCTCCTTTAAATCATGGTCAGCAATAGAAGTATGATCAACAACCAAAATATCAAAACCATCATTAGAAGAAAAAAGAACAAATGTGTATAATTGAGATGCATGATCAACCATCCTATTAGAAATAATCTCTCTAATCTCCAAGTCTCTAATGATAATAGAATCAAGAGTGAATTCCATATTCTTCCCCACTCCACCATGGGTAACTTGATAGATGGAAATAATATTGTTTTAAAAATGAGAAAAGCAAAAAAACATCATTAAAAGTGCCCTCCCTAATATCAATTGATCCCTTCCCAATCACATTCATGTATGTATTGTTTGTCATCAAATAGGTAACATAGGACAAGGCTCAAAAGAAGAGAAAATTAACTATGAATATGTCATATGGTGAGATACTCCTAAATCTAGAAGTCATTTCCATGATCTAAGACTTGTAGAAGCACAAAGAGCTTGTCCTTTATTTTTACCTAATGTAGTAACCAAACCAACATGGCCTTTTTCTGTATTATACTTTTTGAAGAAGAATAAATTAATTCAAACACTCTAGAAGGTAGATCAATGTGATTATTTTTAAGAAGATTCTTCAATTCATCAATATCCTTCTTATAACAAGAATGTTCTTCGTGTCCAATCTTCTTGCAATATGAACAAGTAGGCTTCTCCTTCTTGGAGATTTATATTTGGAAGATGATTTATTTTTTGCATGATTTGAATGTGGATTGTTCTTTGATTTCTTTTGTTTCTTATCAAATTGTTCTAATTCTTTCACTTGGCTAACCAACAATGCCTAAGATTAAGGTGACTTTTTGAGACCCATATAAAGAAATTTTTGTTGCTCATATATATTAACCTATCATAAAATCTACAAATGAAGGTGTAGTATATGCAAACCCCATAGTTAATCTATGAGCATGAAAGCTAGAAACAAAAGCTACATAAACAAGACCAAGTTTGTTCAATACATTATAGACCAATTGAATGTCGTTTTTCTCAATTCCACATGCTTTTCATTACTCTCTTAGTTCATCAACCTTAGTGATGTAATATTAGATGTTTTCAAAGCTCGTAAGATGAAGGCTTGTCATTCCATTATCAATTTGATAGTATTTTACTTTATTTGTAATGTCATACAATGTTTTAATTTTTTTCCAAGCTTCATGAGAATCCTTACATGACCAATTTGAAACAATAGATCTTGATAAACTAAGCTACAAAGACATCCAAGAGATTTTTTATGTTCAATCTATTTTTATCATCATCTTTAGGTTCAAGTACCTTATTATCAACATATATAGAGTGACTCTGATTTATTAGGGCACTCAATGCATGTTGATGCCAAGATTAATAGTTGTATGGTGTTAGCAAAGGAACCTTAGAATGATCCATTGAAAAAGGAGCACTAGAAAATATATCAAAAGAATGCACCAAGAGAATCCCCCCAAATCACTCGATCAATAATCCTCGCAATATTATGATTTGGAACTTTATATGTAGTGTTATTACAATGATAGAGGTGGTTTGTATATTTTACTATCCAAGATGAACCAAATATGGAAATATACAATAGTATCTCAAAATGAGATCCTCAAACTAAAATTACAATTTCCCAATATGAAATAGATTGAAAATGCAGCCTTCCCAAAATGAAAAAACTTCTCCAGGTGTCAATATGTTCAAGTGATCAACCAAAATGGAAATATGCATAAATTTGATTAAAATATACTTGGGGTTGAATCTCGAAAAAGTGCATGAATAGGATAGAAGAGTTCATCAATACCTTTCCAATGCCATAAGAATCTTGAAAAGAAAGGATATAGGAAAAAAATTATGAGCTTGAAGGTCCAAAAGGGAAGAATTGAGTTCAATTAGCAATAAAATTCACCTATAGAAAAATCTAGAAAAATGGCTTGCACCACTGTGAATTTCTCGAAACTAGCTTTCCATCAATACCTCGTTTGTGAAATTTTGACACCTTGATAGAAATTTATAGTGTTTTAAAAAAATCTCTATTAGGGTTTGAGGGGAAAACATTTGGGCCCTTAGGTGCTTAGTCCTTAGGGGCCCATGTGACCTTCCTTGTTTCTAGCACTTTAAAAAAACACCTTTTCCTAGGCAACGATAGAGTGATAGTGGAGCGACAACTCTCATGCATTGCTAGGGGTAGGTGCACTGGTGACAAAGTGCACTAGTGATAGAGTTGACCGTTGGAACTGAAGGTTAGGAAAAATATATATTTTAATTAAAATACTTGCCAACATGATATATTTGTGTTTTACAATGATACAACATGTTTGTGCAACCTCAGAATATATCTACTCACCAAAGAGTATTTTCTACAAATATACTAAAGCCAACATAGGACAATGATTGATACAATACAATAGGGTACAACTAGTATGGATTTCGTACAACTATATGAACAAAATTTCATTAATCCCTACCAAAACCCTCAAAAATAGCTTGAAACTTTTAGTTGCCAAAATATCAAGTATTTTATATCAAAATTGGGTTTTTGGGGGCTTTTGGACCTAGTGGTGAGGTTTGTTTTGCCCTAATGTTCACCTAGCAAAAGCTGAAGCCTGATTATCTGCCATGTCTAAGAAGGGGCTTGCATATTTGAGGCTTTGATACCATGTTAGAGTCACTCAAGGACTCAAGCTCCTAGGATCACTTGCAAAACCAAAAATAACCTTCTACAAGAGAGAAAAGAAAGAGCATAAATTTACAATAATGGATGCAAAATAATATTAGATCAAATGTGATTAATATGCAATGCAATACAAAAGTACTAATGAGACCTTGTTTATATAGGCAAGGTTGAGAGATAGGACAATCTAGGATGATGAAAAGTGTCTTAATCCTATGTCATATGTTAACTAAGGGATAAGATAAGATGAGATCACATGATAACTAAGACTGCTAGAAAGATTTCTAATGCACTAATTAAAATTAACATGAGAATAGGACCTACTAGGTGAACTAGTTAGGTAAAATACCTTATTCACACCAACATTTACTCTCTACTTATAGGTCCATTGTGTTTGATTTGGGCGTACATGAACAATGACAATCATAAACAATATGCAGATTGTTAACATAGTAGAAACATCAAGCAAGAGTAATTGAGACATTTAATAATAGAATGATCAATCATATAATTTGTATTTGCAATAAATATCCTATTAATTAATTCATGATCTATCCAAATTATATGATTCCTCAAAGATGTGCTAACAATTTAATATTCTATATACTTCAATATCTCTAATGTTAAAATAAGATCATAACTCCACAAATCTTGTATATTTACTTGCTCCACAAAAAATAAAATATACATATATATGAACATGTACTATTAAATTTTTTTCCAATGTAGACCCTCACCAAGATGGAACAAAACATATGAACCTAAAGATCCAAAGAGGACACCCCATGATATATGCCTTGCCCATATTAAATTAAAAAGGAAAAGAAAAATACAATAACTAGGACCTTAATTGGTCCGGGGGATATTTTCACCAAAAATTGAAGTGTCTCCATTACTCCATATTTTAGCACCATTAGAAAGAGCTCAATGCCATGATTCCAATGCAAGTTGAATGGAGTCAAACAAAGCTATGAAGCCCAAGTTAATGCCGTTCAAAGTTCAGTCAACAACTGGTCAACTCAGGGTCCAAGGCAAGAAAAAAGGTCAAAATTTGATGTCACCAAAAGTGGTCAAAATTTATGTCAACGCGAAGAGCTCGACAAGAGTTTTTCGACGGTGTTTGTTTTACGCAAATCGGAGCTCGTATGTGTGAGATATGGAAGGTCAAAGCTCAGTTGACTTGAAGGTACAATGATGATGTCAGCATGATGTCATCATGCTGACATGGATGAATCATGAGGTGACACATGGTGGCTTCCCAAAGTTACATGTTGCAGCAATTTGATGGACATGGCTTTATTTAAAAAATAAATAAATAAATATAAAAGCCTACCACTCCTCCCATTTAAAAGCCTTAATTTAAGGCCTACGTGAGAAAAATTAGGTGGGGTCTTAATTTAAAACAAAACAAATTTACCCCTATTTAAATGGGATAAAACCCCTTTAATATTTAAAAATACATGTGGTTGAGAGATCCCCTTTTTAAGGGGAACTTAAACATTATTTTTAAAGAAAAAAAACAAATTTCCAACCAATTCACCCCCTATAATTAAGGATTAAATCCTTAACAAAATCAAGCCCGTTTATATTCAAAGGTGAATTATTAAGATCTCCTAATAAATCCTAAAATGAATTATGGAATAAAATTACAAGAGGCCATCCGTGAAGATTTTATGTAAAATTGGATGGGTTGTTTTAACGGGAGATATCCCTATGTAAATAAGGGGGGATTTTCAAATAATATTTTCTATGTAAAGGGGATATTGGGAGGTTTTGAAAATCAATTGGTTATGAACCAATTTGAGTTATTTTTTTGTATAAAAAGGGTAGAATGGGGGGTGTGAGTTTAAGTAATTTTTGAAGAATTTTTTGGTGAAGTTGTGAATCAGAGAAATAGGGAGATTTTCTAAGGAGATTATTTTGAGCCTTTTGTAAGTCGGAGTATTGTCATGCTGCCGAAGTGCTCTTGGTGCATTTGTAACTGATTTTTTGGAGATTAATCGAATCGGTCTCACTCTATTGGAGCGGACCCGGAGACGTAGTCACGTTTGTGGCGAACTCCGTTATCAGATCGTTTGCACTCTCTCTCTTCTTCCTTCTCAATTTTGTTCTTTTCACCTTCAATTTTTAATGCATAATTTCAATAATGTATGCATGAATTGTATTTCCGCTTAATTCACATGTTGATGTGTTAATTTTTTTTATGTAATTTGGATTTCCACGATTTGTAAACATTAAGCATTCAAATGTAATTAGTCTAGATCCTAATCAGATCAAGTGGTACCAGAGCTTTTGGTGACTATTATTGCAGTTGGTTTTTTTTTTAATGCTAACGAGATCTAGGATTCAGAAGGGCAAAGGCAAGCTTGAAGACTTTAATCCTGAGATAGGGAAGCGAAGAAGTTTTCTGAAGATGTCTGTGTCTGGAATGGAGGTTCTTGAAGAAATCAATGAGCAAGAATTCCGAAGAGCATTCCTCGAGATGAAGGCTAAGGTGGACATTCTTTTCCAAGAAAGACAAGAACAGAAGGAATGTGAAGGAGGTTCGTCGAAGAAAGATGTTCGTGAAGACAAGAAAGAGAAACAACATGGAGATGGTGGCAAGCAACCAAATCACCCCTTTTCTCCTTCTCCTCCCTCTTCTCCCTCTTCTCCATCTTCTCCTTATTCTACTTCTTTTAATCCTTTCAAGAATGGGCATAAGCCTAAAATTAAGTTGGATGTAAAATCTGATTTACCAAAGTATTGTGGTGAACTTAATGCTGAAAAATTGGATGATTGGATTCAGCAAGTAGAAGTCTATTGTAGAGTCCAGAACCTATTAGATGATGTTGATAGGATCCAATTAGCTACTCTTCGGTTAGGAGGTACAGCTTTAACTTGGTGGGAGAGTAAGACTAGGGCAGAAATTTCACAACATGGTAGAGTCATTTTAACTTGGGCAGAGTTTGTTAATGCTCTTAAGAAGCAGTTTTATCCCCTAGGACATATGCAATAGTTAATAATGGACTGGCAAATGTTTAGGCAAGGGAAAGGTCAAACTGTCCAAGAGTACACCCATGAATTTAGAAAGAAGGCTATTGCATTAAATGTACCTTTGTACACCCAAGATACTTTGTTAAAGTACATAGGAGGTCTTCATTCATATCTTAGACATTCCATTTTGGTATTGAACCCTTGTAATTTGGATGAAGTTTCTGTTCAAGCTACACACTTAGAGTCGAGGGGAAAGGGTTCTTTCATTGTTAATGATAACTCTGTAAAGAAATTTTCTAAAGTTGCAGAGATAGGGAAAGGAAAGAAGGTAGCTACAGTTAAGAAGGATGACAAGCTTTCTTGCTCTCATTGTGATAGGAAGGGTCATGATGAAGATCATTGTTGGAAGTTGCATCCCGAATTGAAGCCTAAGTGGGCTCAAAGACGGAATCAGAAACAGAAGGGTAAGGAGAAATCCACAAATGTTGTTATGGATCTTGGTTCCGATTCTGATGATGAAACTAAGATAACAGCTATGGGTTTGAAAGGTAAAGCTCCTAATTCCAATGTTTCCTTTGATAGTTGTGCTTCTACTTCTAAAGTTAATGATGCCTCTGAAGATGAAGAAAAGGAATGAGCTTTTTCATTTAAGGGTTGTTGCTAAGAACAGTAAAATTGATGCACTCATAGATAGTGGTTCTCAAGTTAACTTAATTTCTGAAAGTGTTGTAAGAAACTTGGGATTAAAAACTACACAGCATAAGAAACCTTATCCACTAGGCTGGATTTGTGAAAATGATAAGTTGCAAGTAACAAGACAATGCACCTTAAGATTCACAATCACTAGTAAGTTTGTGGATGAAGTACAGTTTGATGTGGTTCCACTGGATATCTATGGGATAGTGCTTGGTAGCCCTTATTTATATGACAGGAAAGCTATTTTCTACAGGGAAAAGAATCATTATCATTTGTTTAAAGATGGCATTCAGTATATTGTACATTCTCACAGGATTAAGACTGATCGTTCTTTTACAAACACAGGGCAATTAAAGAGGGTGATTAATGCAAGTAAAGAGTTAACTCTTATATCTGTCAGTACAGGTGGTTCTAGACATGAACTTGGAGTAGCTAACCAGGGTCAGATGTTGCAGGATACACCAACAGTACAGCATGAGGGAATGGTGATTGAAAGCATTGATGGTCCCTTGGGAAAAAATGTTTCTGTTGTGGGAGATCGATATCTTGTTGATTTATTCTCTTTCATCTCTGCATTATTGTTCAGCTTGATGCTAGTCAATTTTTGTTGGTTAGTGGTTACGACAGTTGATGTACATGCTTATGGAAGTGATAGAATAATGTTTATGTTCAACAATGTTATTGCAGTCTTCATTGTGCTTGTGAGCCAGGTATGCAAATGTACAGATGATACAGGACAAGTGGGGAGGCCAAGTCCTCACCTGATGTTTGAATAAATGCCACTTTTGGAGGTCCAAAAGTTCTTCAATGGGGAGGCCTGATCCGAGGGATATTTTCACCAAAAATTGAAGTGTCTCCAATACTCCAGATTTTAGCACCATTAGAAAGAGCTCGATGTCATGATTCCAATGCAACTTGAATGGAGTCAAACAGAGCTACGAAGCCCAAGTTATTGCCGGTCAAAGTTCAGTCAACAACTGGTCAACTCAGGGTCCAAGGCAAGAAAAAAGGTCAAAATTTGATGTCACCAAAAGTGGTCAAAATTTATGTCAACGCGAAGAGCTCGGTAAGAGTTTTCCGACGGTGTTTGTTTTACGCAAATCGGAGCTCGTATGTGCGAGATATGGAAGGTCAAAGCTCAGTTGACTTGAAGGTACAATGATGACATCAGCATGACATCATCATGCTGACATGGATGAATCGTGAGGTGACACATGGTGGCTTCCCGAAGTTACATGTGGCGGAAATTTGTTGGACATGGCTTTATTTAAAAAATAAATAAATATAAAAGCCTACCACTCCTCCCATTTAAAAGCCTTAATTTAAGGCCTACGTGAGAAAAATTAGGTGGGGTCTTAATTTAAAACAAAACAAATTTACCCCTATTTAAATGGGATAAAATCCCTTTAATATTTAAAAATACATGTGGTTGAGAGATCCCCTTTTTAAGGGGAACTTAAACATTATTTTTAAAGAAAAAAAACAAATTTCCAACCAATTCACCCCCTATAATTAAGGATTAAATCCTTAACAAAATCAAGCCCATTTATATTCAAAGGTGAATTATTAAGATCTCCTAATAAATCCTAAAATGAATTATGGAATAAAATTACAAGAGGCCATCCGTGAAGATTTTATGTAAAATTGGATGGGTTGTTTTAACGGGAGATATCCCTATGTAAATAAGGGGGGATTTTCAAATAATATTTTCTATGTAAAGGGGATATTGGGAGGTTTTGAAAATCAATTGGTTATGAACCAATTTGAGTTATTTTTTTGTATAAAAAGGGTAGAATGGGGGGTGTGAGTTTAAGTAATTTTTGAAGAATTTTTTGGTGAAGTTGTGAATCAGAGAAATAGGGAGATTTTCTAAGGAGATTATTTTGAGCCTTTTGTAAGTCGGAGTATTGTCATGCTGCCGAAGTGCTCTTGGTGCATTTGTAACTGATTTTTTGGAGATTAATCGAATGGTCTCACTCTATTGGAGCGGACCCGGAGACGTAGTCACGTTTGTGGCGAACTCCGTTATCAGATCGTTTGCACTCTCTCTCTTCTTCCTTCTCAATTTTGTTCTTTTCACCTTCAGTTTTTAATGCATAATTTCAATAATGTATGCATGAATTGTATTTCCGCTTAATTCACATGTTGATGTGTTAATTTTTTTTATGTAATTTGGATTTCCACGATTTGTAAACATTAAGCATTCAAATGTAATTAGTCTAGATCCTAATCAGATCATTAATGAGAGAATGCTCCTTTGAAAATAGATAAAGATTATCCGCATGTTAAATAAAAAATGAAGAAATATGAGGGGCGTGGGACATTAATCCATGAAATAATATATAAAGGAAACCTAGGCGCCTATTATTTTTCTGATGTTTTAGAATAAGATGTAAAAGGAAGTTTGTTGGCCAATAAATAATAATAATATATTTTGATTAAAGATAAACATGTGGAGATATAATGGGGAGTGAGATATGTGCATCTCTCATAAATAAAATTTTAATTGAATATGTCAATATGTAGTTTTTTTTTTAAGATATAGATATTATAGGTATATCAAGTGTATTTTAATTTAAAGAAAAGATATGTATTTTTTTAGAGGTTTAGATGGATATTTCAAAGATTTGAAAGATTTGTTTTAAGATATGAGGAGATTTAAATTGAATTTTTAGTTGATGGAAAAAAAAATTATAAATGGAGAGAGGTTTATAGAGAAATGGTTGTAATTCTTTATTTTAGTATTTTGTAATCTGTATAATTCAATTTTATGTTTGAGTTTATGTCCTTCGTAAATTACTTGTAATTGTGGGATGTATCACACTAAGTTTTCATAGAATATAGGTCCGATCTTATGAATTTCATGTTAATATAGTAGATCTTGATTTTTTTTTAATTTAGTTTTATGTTTTCAAATGAAATCAACGACTTGCTTATGACTATAAATATAAAATTATCTTTGTAAGTTCATTTTTTTGTATGTCTTCATGACAATGGAGACATAAAATTTATTTAGTTAATGCGAATCCCTTTTTGTTATAATGAAAGCACATACACTAGATAAAAGTATTGTTCATATTATTTCTTTAGAAATTAATAACCTCATAAATTTGAGATTGAAACTTGACCAGATGACAAATTAATTGAGAATCTAAATATGCCCCTTGATAAAATTCCATACACTTTGTCATTGAATTATTTCATAATACTAAGACCCAATAACATTGAGACTATGGGGAGATTTTCAACCTCCTTCCAAGAGAGAAGTTGATTTTTTGACTCTATATGTTTACAAGTACATTTTAGTTAGTCAAAATGTTTACTTTAACAAATATTTCTTGAAGAAAGTGTATTCCTTGAATATCAATGAAGGAAAGGCCACACACATTTTCATAACATAGATAAGAGTCAAGATGGAAGGAATGAATAACATGATCATCACTAATGATGAAGGCTTAAAGAACATGTCCATTAAGGTAAAGCTTGAGGTTATAACTATCATGGTGATGAGGATAACATATCTATAGATTTTGACCTACAAAATATTTATTAAGCTACTAAATCTGTAGTCCATGTCATCGTTAAGGAGCTATGTCCTAGGGACATGCAAGAAGATATATTGATAGTGCTTGGATGTTTTATTTAATTCATGGTTTTATATTTTTATATTTTTATTATTTATATTACAAGACTTTATGGGTTCAATTACCCATACTTGCTTATTTCTTGTGAGTTTTCCTATATAGGTCTAGATGTTGAATTTGTTTAAGAGGTTGGAAATTTTCATTGTCTAGAATTTTGTTTTGAATAGAAGTTAAAATTTATCTCTTCTTGTTTCATTGTTTCCAATCTAAGTATGAAGGACAAAGTGATATCATTTTTTTAATTCAAGTATATATATTTGATGGATGAGTAAATTATCTAATTTACATGAAAATTTGAATGCTAGGATCTATGTGTGATCTATGGTAGTTGTGTGCAAGTGATTTTTCCTATCCTAAGATGCAAGACAAAATGAAATACAAAAAGGAAAACACTAACAAACACTAAAGATTGGCCTAAGATGAATCCAAACAAAATACCAAGAAAATGGAACCTTTTACCTTGCTTGAATTGATGAGTTTGGTTGTCCCTTTTTGATGCTTGATTGTGTTCTCCTTCAATGAAAAATGACACAAAAATGGATGCAAAATGAAGTAGAGGTGATGAAGAATGCAATGATGCAAATGGGAATTGTGGCAAGTGTGGTATATGGATGCAATGGAAGCTTGAAGGTTGTAATAATGGAGGATATAAATGCTTGAGAGTGCTAAGTTGAAGATTGAGTTGCTTGAATGCTTGAATGTGTTGAATGTGAATGTATTGTATGTGAATCTGAAAAAATGAGACCAAATCTTTCATTTTAAGGGAAAAGTTTCTAGAGAATTCAATGGCTAGGATTTAGCCAACATGGGCAAGATGAAGGGCTATGGTAAGTTGAGGAGTCACAAGCCCTCACATCTTTCCATGTGGAAGATGAGGTGTCAAAAGGACAGGTGATGTGGAAAGAGGACATGTGAGTTGGAGAGAGGACATGTGAGGTGGAGGTACTTGCAAGAACCTTGGGATTAGGGGAGGATTTTCTCAACAAGGAAGTTCTTGTCTCCATATGAGGATGATGGTGACAAGTGAAGAATTTTAGAAAGTCCTCTCTTATCATCAGGGGGAAGAGAGAAGTTGTTGGGGGAATAAATGTGAATTTTAAATTCACATGATTGGGGAGTACCCTAGGGATAAGACAAGGTTCTCATAAAGGAGGTCCTTGTCCCATGTGAATAATGTGACTTATGAAGGAATTTATAATTTTCCAACAACCTACATGAGTAAGAGAAATGGATTGAATGAATAAATTTGAATTTTAAATTCACATGGGGAAGAAGACATGGGGATTGTAAATGGAATTAAAAATTCTATTAAAGTTGTTGGGAGAATAAAAAAATTCCATTGGGATGTGGGAAGAGTTGACTAAACGACTGATTAGACTAGTTAATAAAGGATTAGAAGAGAGTTAGGTGGCTAATGATGACTAGGAGACAAATTTCAAATGTTGGAAGATGTGACACATCCTAATCATGGATTAGGGATGTGTCACATCCCTAATTATGGGATTAGGAGATGAATTAGGATTAAGTGTGGATGAGACATAAAGGGAATTAAATAAGTGGGTTATTTATTTAATTCCTTGGAACAAAGGGATAAAGGGGTAAGGTATTTAGAGGAATTTAAGAATATTAATTAAATAATGTTAATATTAATTAATTAATGTGGATAAAAGGATATTTAGATGAAAATGGTAAATTTGGCCAAATATAAGTGGTCAAATTTAGATGTCTATATTTTCCCCCTCTTTGAGATGGTGTTACGAAGTAGCATAGAAGATAGTTAGATTAATAAAGATGTCCCAGTCATTCGAGGAGTGACTAGGAGGAAAGATGATGGGAGTGAAGATGAATATTAGGGATTGAGGATTCCCCCTCGAGAGGACATGCGGGTTTAAGAGAATACAGGTGTGCTCTCGAAATGGATGAGATGATGCAAGGGTAGATGGGGAAGATGATACAAAATGATGGATGGAATAGAGGACGGTAATATGAAGAGATAAATGTAAACACAAATGGGTTCAAGGACAAATATAATGTTTCCCCAGTCAAGCTACAAGCCAGGATGGACTGATGGTCGATGGAGTGTTGTTGATGAGGGAACAACACCAGGATAGGGAAGGATACATCCTGTTGATGATGATGATGATAGTGTCGTTGATGAGGGAATGATACATCCCAAAACAACACAAAAGGATAAGGAAGGATATATCCCGATGAGTATGATGATGATAGTGTTGTTGATGAGGGAAGGATGCATCCCAAAACAACACAAAAAGATAGGGAAGGATATATCTCAATGATGATGATGATGATTGTGTTAAGGCTTGTAGCAAGGCTGGGAACATGACCAAATATGTGATTAGATGATTTGTGCTACATTGGATGGATTGAGATTGGATGGAGATGTGAGATGGTTAAAATGAATGAAGATGATGGAGGTAAAGATGAAATGCAATGGAAGAAAAAATGAAATGCAATCCTAATGCAATTTCCCATTTTTGGAGCACTAATTTTTTCTATAGCATAAGACACCATGTACCATGGTATGTGAGACCAAGGTGGATTAGTGTCTAATACATACAAAGACACAACAAACAAGGAGGTTATCCCAACACCCCAAAGTCGCAATGAATTTGGTCGAGCCAGGTATTAGGATAACCACAAGGACAAAAGGATGCCCCGACATAACACAAGACCTCAGGGGTCTTGGTGGATACTACGTGGGACAACCAAGAAGACAACAACAAAAAAAGATCAAGATATTCCCCTACGTTAACCAGTCAAAACACACCATAATATGATAGATCATGACAGCCTTGACAAGTGATGATAGGGAGCTCAAATGATAAATAGAAGCCAAAAGTATCAAAAGATTGCAATCAATTTCAAAACATCCTTTGCCATAGGATCGAGAGGATGGATGGGGTTGATGAGGTCTATTAGGAAGGATACATCCTGTTGAGACCAAAGATTGATACTAAACTAAATGATCGACATGACTCATGATACTCGAAACTAATTAGATCTCATGATACTAGTGACCTTTACTTTGGAAGCTTCAGCTAGGATAGGGACGTACTTGATGAACCAACAAGACAATGAGACATAAGATGACAAGACGAAAAAATGATAAGCCGATAAAACAGACACATCCTAAAGACCTAGGGGACACAAGACCGACACACCCTAAAGATGTAGGGGCTTGGGGGTTGATCAAAGATCAGCCTTGCCTACGTGAAAGTGCAAATCCCTCATAGTTCGACAAAAGGCCATGGATAAAAGAAGAAAGAGGACAATGGAGACCTCGATGGATGGTACAGATTGGACAAACAAATACTCTGGGGAAGATCAAATGATTGACCTTGCCTATGTGAAAGTGCAGGGGCCATGTAGTTCGACACAAGGCCAAAGGTAGACGATGGAAGACAAAGGTAGATGATGGAAGACAACAGACTAGACAAGAAGCAAATCCTTGGGGGAAGATCAAATGATCAAACTTTCCTACGTGAAAGTGCATGGGCAATGTAGTTCAACAAAAGGCCAAAGATAGACCGTGGATAAAGGACAATGAGATGACCATGATAAGGAGATATGATGATGGAGCTGATATGATGAGCCAGGATAGGCCGTGCAGATAGGATGGTTGATATGCATAAGATGTGGACATGTGAAGCTTAGGGATGGGATAGTTATCTAGATCATTAGAAGATGAATTGGGAGGATGAGACGATGGATATATGAGTGACGAGAAGTGATAAGAGATCGGAAAGATGTGAGAAATAGATAGGAGTGATGATAGTGAGATAAATGGCATTGGATTGGATGGGTGTAGCCTATATCTAGATACCAATGACAAGGGATTATGAGATGGAAGGAGAAATAGAGGTAAATGGATGGATTGATAAAGATGGGGAGACAAAAAGATACAAGGATGGATGGATAAAGGGATAAGGATTTAGAAAGATGGAAGAGATTATTGGATGGATAAATGGATGGGGGGATAAGGATGAAAAAATGGAAAAGGACAAGTTGATGGGTGGATAGGGAGATAAGGATGTGGAAGATGGAAAAGGACTAGTGGACAGGTGGATGGATGGGAAGATGAAAAGTGATTAGTAGATGGAGTGATGGGATGATATGATTGATGGATAGGAACATAAGGATGGGGAGGTGGAAGGGATTACTTGGAGGGATGGATGGATGATTCCTACAAGGACTCTATCACAAATAAGGAGATGCCCCAACTCTAAACATGTCATGCGTGATGAGGCAAGAGGGATGGTAGATAGCAAGATGGGTAAATAAGGGGTGGAGATGGATCATAGTAGGATGGTGGACAATGGAAGAGAAATGGATGTGGATAGGATGCATGGATAAGGAAGGTGAATAGGGGGATAAGGGATATGGTAGCACATGGATCAGGGGAATGTATGCCAAGAGATGTCCAAAGTAGGTATATATATATGTGCCTCTATCTTGATCAAGATCACAAGGAAGATGGAGAGACTGGATATAACTGGGATATGATGGGTAGGATGTGGAAGATAGGTGGATGTAGGAGATGGAAGAAGTGAATGCATAGATGAAAGTTTCCCCCAATTGTGGCAGTAAACTAGATAGGGGATTTACGCATGATTCTTGTTTTCCAGGTTTTCATCATGGTACTTATCCAAGGTGCTTGTTTGCCAAGTTTTCACCATTGGAAAAATTATTTCTCTTTACTATTTTATTGGATTTTTTGTATTTTTGGCTTGTAAGCGAGTGGAGATTGGTGAAAAGAGGGATATGGATAAATGGATTCAGAATACATGTGATAAGGGGATGGAAGAAGGACTCAAGCGTCAAGGTCCATATGAGGTAATCAGAGCCCATGTGTAAAGCGACTATTGGATGTTGGTACAACCTTAGTAGAATGGAATGATTATGCAAGAGAATGGATTAAAGGGATTTGATGGGGGAGATATGGGGGATAATGGATGGGATGTTGGAAAGCATATGGATGGAATAATGGAGTGGATGTGTGATGGGGGAAGGTGTTTAGGACCAAATTTAGAACATGCGGTGGTGGATGTGAAAGGGTAGGAGGATGAATGGATGGAGAGTGTGGATATAATGGAGGAGTTGGGATGGTGAATTTTGGGACATAGGGACCCAAAATAGATTTAGGAGATGGAGGATGTGAATGATTAGATTTGGGATTAGCAACGTTGGATTTATTTAGGGATTTTTCATTTGAAGGCATGGCATCTTTTCTCTTTGGGATCCACATGGTTTTGATTTTTCTATAGTGGGCCTTTGTGGACTTTTGGATGGATTTGGATTGTGGATTTGATTTTTATTTTCTTCAACACGTCTTTTGAAGGTGACATGAGGAGGTTTAGATTCATGTATTTTTATTTTGGAATCCAAAGTGATTTTAGTAGCAATGGGATGGGTATGGGGTGACAAAAGATGTGCAGGAGATGTGGATGGAGGGATAAAGGTAGGCATTTTATGATGATGTGTAGATGGAGGGTGTGAGATAGCATGTGGGGAGGGGTGATTTTGTTGATCCTAATTAGGAGTTATGAATTTAGGATTCTTATGATGCGAGCTAGGGACATGTGATGGATGGACAAGAGGATGAAGAGGATAAGATGGAGGAGGTGATTTTGGGATATAAGGGCCCAAAATGGATGATGTATATGGAGGATGAGTGATGGAAAATAGAGGGACATAAGGAATCAAAATGGACTTAGAGGATGAAGGAGGAAGATGGAGGATTGTTTTGAGGTAATATGATGGAGGATGGGGGATGTCAACAAATGGTTTGGTAAAGAGATGGGAAGTGCCTAGGCAAGTGCATGAAGATGGGTAGCAATTTTGTGGCCAATTTTTTTTTAAATTTTGAAAACTCATAACACGCTTGTGTTATAACGCGCTCACGTTATGGCTTGGTGTGCCGAGCCTGAGGCTCAACCACCAAAATCCCATATCATGAGTGTGTTATAAAGAAAGTGCATTATAACATGAGCACATTATAACACGAGCGCGTTATAACGCACTCATGTTATGGCATGTTAAAAAAAAAAAAAAGAATCAAATTTCATTTTCATTTGTGACTGGTTTTTTTGTTGCCTGTGACCAAAAATCTCAAAATTCTGCACTCGCATTCTAGGAGGTGATTTTGTGCAAAAATCTTCATCAACGGTTGCTAATTCATCGCCAGGATGCCACCATGTCGACGAGGAGGTGAAAGAGTTAAGGATTTTTTTTTTTGAATTTGTTAGTTTTAGGTTGTATTTGATATTTAGTTTTTGAAATTGTAGGAGATGTTAATCAACCTGGAAACCCTAAAAATCCGCAACAAGAGAAAAATCCTCAACAAGAAAATCCTTAGAAACAAAATCCTCAACCACAACAACAACCTCCTTCACCAATCCCTCAATACCCTCTTGGTACTCAACAAAATTTAATGGGTGAAATTGAGAAGAATAGAAAAAAAATTGAGGATTTGATCAGGAGGTTGAGCAATCCAAACGGTTCAACTGTGGAAAGAGTGACCTTGACAAGTTCACTACAATATATGTTAAAAAATGTAGATTCAATCAGCAAAATATTATCTGGTTGGTAGGATAGGAGGCAGGCGGCTAGGTCCTTTTACCAAAGATAAATTATCATATAAATATGTAAAAGATTTAAAAAATAAAAAATTAGATTTGTGTGTATTATTCACTAACCCATGGTCAAATATAAATCTCTCCCTCAATGCGAAGATGTTTCCTATTCATTGGTGCAACCACCAAGAGATTACAAAATATTTTTGGGGATAGGTGGTACATGGTTTTTGATGACCCACCATGAAACAATTGTGAAGTCCCATAGTATTTCCTTAGGAAACTATACGTTGAGTTCATATTGAACAAAATCCCAAATTATTTTGATATGAGGGACTTCCAAGGGAGAGGTGGGGGGTCGGCACAAGATAGACTCGGTGCACAGTTGGATCCTAGGCAGCAAGAGAGATGACCTCTCACTAGGCTTCCTCATGAGCACATCACCATCCCTTATGTCGCGAAGGAGAGTGTCGACGTAGAGACTCTATAGGCCATCAACTCTTTGACACAAAGTGTCATCCAACATGTTAGCCCTCTTGCATAGTGCTATCCAGGGGAGTCTTCGATAGGGGGGCTTCGATCCCATGTGTTTCAATCTTGCGGGGTGACTTGTTCATATGACCCCACTGACACTCAGGAGGCTTTTGTGTAGGATTTGTTTGCAGCTATGGAGATGGAGAGGGAAACTTCCATTTTGCATGACACGTATGGAATTGATAGTCAGGTAAAATTTAGCATGTTCATTGAATTTAATTTATTAAATTTCAATTTTGAAATACAAGATTAACTAATTTAGTCTTATGATTTTAATAAAATTGCAGGTTCACAGTGTTGATACTAGATACATTGGCCCTACACCTACTTATTTTTGTAGTACACCTATTGATGGGGTATGTAACTAGTAAACAATTATAAATTTATTACATGTTAATAGCATTGTTTTATGAATTGTATTTTAATATGTGATTTTGGATGTTGAATAGGCTAATATTGGAGATTTCGAGGGAACACCTCCTGGTGCCAGCGGATTTAGTCAAACCTTCACACAGATAATAAAATGAAGAGTTTAACTAATGAATTGTACTTAATAGATTTGTGTAATTTATATTCATATTGTTGATTACGTTACATTGCACATCATTCAAAATCAAAGCATTAGTTCACATTCCATAACTAATAACTAGATGTTGATGGATGAAAAAAATTCAACTACAATATAGTTGTTTAGAAAGACAACATAAGTAGTGATGCAATTACTTCACATAGCATAAGTAATAAGTCTAGGAGCAGCTTCCAATTGCATTTGCTTGTCATGGCATTCCATGAGACCACATTTTACTAAGGCATCTTTTCAAATAGTTCATTTCCTTCTCTATGCTCCAAACTAGGCACCCATTATGGCCTGCTCTCATAGATCTAAAACTCACTTGCAGCTCTTTTGGAGCAACTGTCCCAAATTTGGCTTTTAATGTTGAATTAGGCCACAATTAGGCCTCTTTTTCAAAGAGACACCTCTCCAAACAAAAAACCAATACTTGAAACCTCCAAAAATTCAAAAGATAGCCAAGAAAACCTTAGATTATTCAACTTTCAGGTCTCCTCTCGCTCATTTAGACCCCCTTTCATAAAACCCTCACTTTCCTTGCAATCAATTAGGGCTTATTGAAAATCTTATGCCCTGACCTCTCAAAAGATTATAATCACTTCAATTAGGATTATTTATGCCTATACATTCTCATTCCATCCTCAAATAGTGTTGCCCCAAAGATCTACATACACTTCCTTCACAAAATCACTCTTTTTCACTAGTTTTCACCCTCTTTCAGCTAGAGGGTTTCTCACTTATTCACTTCTCTAACCACTTAAAACCTCTCAGATCATATAAAAACCCTCCAATTCACCTACTCTCATAGTTTTCAGGGGATTTTATCCACTTCTAAACCCCTATCCACTTTTCACTCACTCTAGCCTTGTTTAAAAGACACCAAAACTGGTTTTTCACTAGGGCAGCGAGGAGAACTCACACAAAAACTTCATCAAACCAATTCATTACCTTCTAAACCTACTCCTACTTTAGACTGGTCCATTCCACCAAGAAACAGCTGCTACAAAAAGGTGGAATGGACTTTTTATTTCATTTGTGCAATCAAACCCTTAGCCCCTGTTTTCTGACCGCCTAGAGAAATTAGGCCACCAAAAGCTTGAAACTCAATATCAAATGCTCAAATTAGTTTTAAATTGATGCCAACACCTAACTCCTTAAATTCACACACATTATAGATGCACTACCACTTGCATGAAATCACACATTGGCAAATGATGGAGGAAAACATAGAAAACAACAGTATAACAATAATTTTTTATTAGTTTTCTCCTTCAAAATGCTTCAACAACAGCTAAAAATGATCAATCACATCTTTTAAAAACTTTCCTAATCATTTAAACTTACTAAGTGCCTAATATTTCTCTATAACTACCTTGACTCTTCATATTCCTCCACTTGGCACCTTTTTGCATTTTTGCAACATTGATTGACAACTTTTGTTAAGATTCTGCAACTTTACAATTTATGCCTAAAATGACTACCAAAGACCATTACAAACTCAAAAATGGCTATTTAAGCCTTATAAAATCATAAAAATACCTATACAAACTCAAAATCCTAAATTTTACTCATTGAGGCATGCTCTTGTAAAGGTGCACCTACACCACTTTTTCAAACAACTCACTGTCTTTTCTATGCTACAACATTTTCCATACATGTCTACTACATAATTTTATCAAACAATTCATTTCCTCATTGCTATGGCTAAAAGCTTAAAAAAGGTGCTTTCCAAAAAACTATGGATGCTTGGATTTTTTTTATCAGAGCATAATAGTAAGCAATAACATAGACAAGGTAGTTAGTAGGTTGAAAAAATGCGTCGAAGAAATGTAGTCTCATGGTGATGGAATTCCATTCCATCACCATGAGACCATATTTCTTCGAGGCATTTCTTCGAACAACTCACCACCTTTTCTATGATACCACATTTTCCATACATGTGTACCAAATCATTTTATCAAACTACTCACTTCCTTGTTGCTATGGCTAAAAGCTTAAAATAGGTGCTTTCCAAAAAACTATGGATGGTTAGAAAAATATCTATCAAAGCATAATAATAAGCAATAATACCGTAGAGAAGGCAATGAACTGTCTGAAAAAATGCCTGAAATAAATGCGGTCTTATGGTGATGGAATGCCATGACGTGCATTTTTTTGTAATGGCATTCCATCACCACGAGACCTCATTTATTTGAGGCATTTTTTCAAACAGTTCACTGCCTTTTCTATGCCACAATAGTTATCATACATGTCTACAAAAGAATTTTATCAAACGGTTCACCAACTTGCTGCTATGGGTAAAAGCCTAAAAACACATGCTTTCAAACAAGATATGGATAGGGAAAATAGTAAGCATGATAGTCAAAAATATATAGTTTAATAAGTACTCAAAGTTTTGTTTATTATCTCATACATTATAAGTCATGATGTGGATCACTATTGTAGTTTTTGTGATTGAATAATTTGTTGTTTTATTTTCAGCTGTTGCAAGCGGAGACGCCTCTGAATGTGACAAGGGAAATGGAGATTAGTGTTTCATCTTCTATAGAATCCTCGATGGCTCTAACAGGGGAGGTATGAGGCAAATTACTAAATTTCAATTTACATTCGTTGTTATAGATGTTAGTTCTAGTGAAAAAGAAAACCATTATTGATTTTTGGTTTAATTTCTATTTGGATGGTTTATACAGGGATTCAACACACCTCAGCCTAGGCATGCGAATATTTACCTTGAGGAGAGCGATTATCAAATGGCGGTAAGTAATTATTTTGTTAAATATATAATCTTTTATAATGTAATTTCTATATATTAATGTCTTTACTTCTTATTGTAACAAATAAAACTTCATGAAGAACTAAACATTAGGAGGAGCACTAGGAGCACTCCCCAACTACAACATAAACGAGTGATAGATGTATTGCCATCCGATCGACAAGGAAAGGGCAAGAGTTTATTTCGAGGGGATGGAGAGCGATGAATTTTAATTCCAGAGCCCTTTGTTGTATGCCTACAAGGAATTTTTGTATATATTTTGTATTGGATATATTTTACATTGTATGCCTGTATGGTATTCTCGTAAGCCTATATGGCTATTTTGTACCTATATTTCATACTTATATCGAAATATATTTATATGAGTTACATGTATTCAAGTGTATACTTTACAACTTACATGTATACTTTGTGATTTATGTGTGTTCCAATGCATACTTTGTGACTTACTTGTTTTCATGCATATACCTTGTATTCGTGCATATACTTTTTATTAATTTGTGCTATGTATTCATGTGTATAATTCAAGGCTTATGTGTTTTTGAGTACTTGTGCTTCCCTTTTTCACATGTACATGCTTGAATTATTCATGTGTATACTTATTAATTGGTTATCCCTAGCATTGATCATTGTTATCCTTCATGGTTTGTCTTGAATATTAATTGATTGATGCTAAAAAAGTTTATGTAAAAGCAAAAAACATGTTTTCAATTGGTATTGCATGAAATGATTCATAAAAATATTTCAAAAAGTATCCTTGATATTACAAAAAGATATGTGTTTATACACTTTAAGTGTGCAGTCACCCTTTGGTTCTTTCAAAGAAAAATCTACCTATGCCACTGTTGCACTGCACAGGTAAACCATATTTTGTATTGTGGAGCTATATTAAGCTACCACTCTCAAGAGAAATGTAACAATGACACAAAGTAATGTTTGAGACTGCAAGAAGACATCAAAATGGCTAGTGGACTAAACAAATTCTTATGATTTCTGAAGAATGCTGATAACTCTACTCAGTTGGCTTCTTTTTTCAAAATCATACAAATTGAACCCTGGCATCAATAGACTGTGTATATCAAGCTACCATAATTCAAGTTTCAACCATGAATATTTATCATGCATGCTTTAAATGAAATTCAATTTTATGATGGTTTTATTGTTTATATGATGTTATGTGATATTATAATCCCAATTCATGCTTTCAGGTTGGATATATATTGTTTTTACATATTTTTTGTACTAACGAATTGAACCCCCCTCTAAAAAGTTTTGGCCGAACCGGCAAACTGAACCCTCAAACCCAAAACCAAACCTCGTACAACCTCAAAAACTATTCCAACACTCTTCATTCTACTTGCAAAAACTTTATTGACCACCAAATTATGCTTCCCCTTGACTTTACCCACTTTTACTCCCTCAAACCTCTCTTTTTCATTGAAAACCCCTCTTTTCCCAACTAGGGCATCATGCCATAACATAATTTTGACCTCCCCTATGCTTGAAAACATTTTGAACACATCAACATTCACAACCTCACTCTATTTCTAACCTATTCTAACTTATTCTCAAGCAATTTCTTCTTTTCACCTCTTCTAGCCTTGCTTTTAAGGCCTAAATTTTGAATTTTCAACAAGGGCAACATTAGTAATCTCTTCCAATTCCTTTACCAATGCTATTTTATTATACCTATTCTCTATCATACTTACCTCAGGCCCATTCCACTAAGACACAACCTGAACAATAGGTGGAATGGACTATTTCAACATATTACACTCAAACCCTTATATGAGCAAGTTCAGACCTGTTTCATAAATCTACTTCTAAGTTGCTTGGAACTTAATAGAATTCCACAAGAATGGATTCTAATAAAAGATAAAACCATTCTACAATAGATTCAGATCATCTTAGAGCAACCGTTGTGTGTATGTTTCTCTTTTCGATTGTTTTCCATGCCATCATAAGGGATCAAGCTGGTTGAACATAGCTCAAAGCAATTTCGTGTGTTTGGGTGCGAAAAAGGACCATTCCTAGTGTAAATGTACCTATCAGGACATGTTGAAGAAATTTCTTTGGTCACACGAATTGCAAAATGAAAGTTGCACCACTTTGCAACTTTACACTTCTTGCATTTGATACTTTTTCCATCAAGTGAAAATTGGACACCAAAGGAAAACAACTCTGAGATAATGAAAACTAAGAGAGGTTATTGTAGAGGGGCCCAACGCAATCCCATAGGCTCAGAAATAGAGTTCGTAAGCATCACGGTTTCAGAGTAATAGCCCTTCCGATGTCTTCCCTTTTGCACTTTGGACCCTTTAGGGATCGATCTAGTTGAATGTAGCTTAGAGCGATTTTGCATGTTTGCGTGTGAAAGAGGACCATGTATAGCATAAATGTACCCATTTGGATGTGTTGGAACAGTCTGTTTGGTCACACGAGTTGCAGAACAAAATTTGCACCACTTTGCAACTTTCAACTACTTGCATTTGACAATTTTTCCCCCAAGTGAAAATTCACCACCATGGGAAAATGTCTCTGAGATAGAAAAAATTGAGAGAGGTTATTGTATAGGGGCCCAATTCAATCCCATAGGATTAAATGAGAAGTTTCTAAGCATCATGATATTCGAGTAATAATATGCTGAAGTTTATAACCATTTTTCACTTTGGACTCTTAAGGGATTGATCCGGTTGAACATAGCTCAGAGCGATTCCACATTTTTGGGTATGAAAGAGGACCATGCCTAGTGTAAACATACCTATTCAGACACACTGGAACAATTTTTTTGGTCACACGAGCTACAAAATGAAAGTTGCATCACTTTGCAACTTTCAACTACTTGCATTTGTCAACTTTTTCCCCAAGTGAAAACTCACCACCACGGGAAAATTCCTTCAAGATAGGAAAAAATAAGAGAGGTTATTGTAGAGGGGCTCAGCATGATACTATAGGATCAGGCGAGAAGTTTATAAGCATCATGGTATCCGAGTAACAACATGTTAAATTTTACAACCATTTTGCACTTTGGACCCTTAAGGGATCGATTCGGTTGAACGTAGCTCAGAGCAATTTCGCCTATTTTGGTGTGAAAGAGAACCATGTCTGGCATAAAAATACCTATTCAGATGCATTAGAATAGTCTATTTGGTCACACGAGTTTTAGAACAAAAGTTGCACCACTTTGTAACTTTCAATTACTCTCATTTGACTTTTTCCCCAAGTGAAAACTCGCCACCATGGGGAAATGCCTCCAAGATAGAAAAAAATGAGAGAGATTATTGTAGAGGGGCCTAATGTGATCCGTAGGATCAGACAAGAAATTTTTAAGCATCACGGTATCCGAGTAACCTCATGTTGAAGTTTAAAACTATTTTGCACTTTGGACCCTTAAGGGATAGATCCGGTTGAACGTAGCTCAAAATGATTCTGCATGTTTGGGTGTGAAAGAGGGCCATTCCTAGCATAAACATTCCTATTTAGATGCATTGGAATAGTCTGTTTGGTCACATGAGCTGCAAAATGAAAGTTGCACCACTTTGCAACTTTCAACTACTTGCATTTGACAATGTTTTCCCCAAGTCAAAACTTGCAACCATGGAAAAATTCTTCCAAGATAGAAAAAACCGAGAGAGTTTATTGTAGAGGGGAACAACATGATCTGATAGGATCAGACGAGAAGTTTCTAAGCATCACGGTATCCAAGTAACAACATGTTGAAGTTTACAACCATTTTTCACTTTGGACCCTTAAGGGATCAATCTAATTGAACATAGTTCAGAGCGATTCCACGTGTTTGGGTGCAAAAGAGGGCCATTCCTAACATAAAAATACCTATTCAGACACGTTGGAACAGTCTGTTTGGTCACGAGCTGCAGAATGAAAGTTGCACCACTTTGCAACTTTCAACTACTTGCATTTGACAATTTTTTCCCCAAGTGAAAACTCGCCACCACGGGAAAATGCCTCTGAGATAGGTTATTGTAGAGGGGTGCAATACTATCCCATAGGATTAGACAAGAATTTTCAAACTATCACAAAATCGGAGTAACAACATGCTGAAGTTAACAACCATTTTGCACTTTGGATCCTTAAGAGATCCATCCGGTTGAATGTAGCTCGAAGTGATAATGTGTGTTTGGGTGAGAAAGAGGACCATTCCTAGCGTAAAAATACCTATTCAGATGCATTTGAATAGTCTGTTTGGTCACGTGAGCTGCAGAACGAAAGTTGCACCACTTTGCAACTTTCAACTACTTGTATATGACAACTTTTTCTCCAAGTGAAAACTCGCCACCACGGGAAAATGCCACCGAGATAGAAAAAACCAAGAGAGGTTATTGTAGAGGGGCCTAACATGATCTCATAGGATTAAATGATAAGTTTCTAAGCATCATGGTATCCGAGTAACAACATGTTGAAGTTTACAATCATTTTGCACTTTGGACCCTTAAGGGATCAATCCGATTGAAAGTAGCTTAGAGCGAATCCGCATGTTTGGGTGTGAAAGAGGACCATGCCTAGCATAAAGATACCTATTCAAACATGTTGGAATAGTCATTTTGGTCAAACGAGTTGCAGAACAAAATTTGCACCACTTTGCAACTTTCAACTACTTGCATTTGACAACTTTTTCCCTAAGTGAAAATTCACCACCACAGAAAAATGTCTACGAGATAGAAAAAACCAAGAGAGGTTATTGTAGAGGGGCCCAATGCAATCCAATAGGATTAGATGAGAATTTTCTAAGAATCATGGTATCCGAGTAACAACCTACTGAAGTTTGTAGTCATTTTGCACTTTGGACCCTTAGGGAATCGATGTGGTTGAACATAGCTCAGAGCGATTCCACATGTTTGGGTGTGAAAGAGGACCATTCCTAGTGTAAAAATACCTATTTCGACATGTTGGAACAGTCCATTTGGTCACATGAGCTGCAAAATGAAAGTTGCACCACTTTGCAACTTTGCACTGCTTGCATTTGACACTTTTTCCATCAAGTGAAAACTGGACACCACGGGAAAACCACTCCGAGATAACAAAAACCAAGAGAGGTTATTGTAGAGGGGCCCAACATGATCTTGTATTTTTAGACGAAGATTTATCAAGTTTCGTGGTTTCTAAGTAATACCCTATCAAATACTATTTCCATTTTGCACTTTCGACCCTTACGGGATTGAGTCGGTTGAATGTAGCTCAGAGCGATTGTGGTCTCTTTTTTATGGAATTAGGTGGGAAGAAGACTTAAATCCATTTTAGGTTTTGGTTTGGTTTGATTTCAAGTGATTTTGTGCATTTTAGAAGCCAATATTTAAGGGTTGGTTTGTATACCCTATTTGAAGAGAATCTTGTAGGTACTCTATTTTACTGAGGTGTCTTAAGAGGGTCGGTCTATATGTCAATAAACCCTTGCCTAACTTGTGAATGAAGATGGTTTTGGGGTTTTTTATGTTAGAGGGCTTATCATGCCCTAAAATTGGATGAATTGGTGGTTTGGCAGACTGGTTAATGATGCCCATTGCTGGTTTGCATGTGATAGGAAGAATTAAGGGGGGTTGCTTGTTTTGTGAAAGCTGATCCAAAAGAGTCTTATGAGGGTTTGATGTATGTTACATAAGGATTAAAAGGGTGCATAAAATGGTGGGCTTTTGTAGAGGTTTCTAAGAAATTTTGAGAGTTAAAGTGGGAAAAATAGGTCTACAGACCTACAAGAGTGACTAGGTGCAAAGTTGAAAATAAGCCAAGATTGAGTTTTGAGGGAAGGAAGGAGGTTGGAATCCTTTTATATTGTGGAAGTGAGTTTATTGCCTCCATGTATTGCTATAAGAATCACTTCCTATCAAAATAACTTCAAGTTTACATTTTTTTGCACTTTTCTCACATTGACAACTTTTCAATTTTACATCATTTTGACAAATATGCAACATTAACTCCAAAATGACCCCAAAACTAACTAAAATGACTTATTAAATTATAAATTGGTCTAATATGACCTTATTTAGTTAAAAAAATAAAAACACAAAACTAACTTAATAATTCCATGAACCAAATTTGCTCAATAACCTTGGTGCCCCTACACCAAATTTCATTATTTCAGTAAATCTCATTACAATGCCTTAAGTAGTCTGTTCTCACAGATCTTTTACAATGTCACTCATACATTCAAGATTCTCTTATAATGTGGCATGCCATGATTGCAAGATAGGCTCAAAATGGAAGCATGGACAAGCCATGTGGTATGCACATCCATAATAAAGGATTGAGAAATGATGTTTTATTTTACTTCCTTAAAACTTATGTTATATATATGTATATACAAAATGTGGAAGCATACATGGTGCAGGAGCACCATTGAATGTAAATTGGCCCATTTCACTCACTGTGATTACTGTAATTGGTGGAATGGGTCTACATCATCAATAAATAGGTGAGGGAATGTTGTTTGTGTGCAAGGGAGGTCTAAAAGGGTGTTGGGCATGAAGCCCTAGAGTGAAATTTTGAGTTTTCCATGAGATTTCGAGTGGTTTTGATATGCTAGAGTGTGTTTTGTGTTGGGGAAGCATGGTTTTTTGTTGAATTTAGTTTGTGCAGGCCATTTTAGACCTTTTTGAAGTATTCATTAGATTGTGTGAGGGTTGGATGAGTGTTTTTTTAGTAAACCCCTAGTTTCTTGGCTAAAAAGGAGGGTTTTGTGATTTGACACTTTGGTGAGTGATTTTCTTAAAACAAATGGTGGAATCCTTGGTTGATTTTGTTTTGAGTTGTGTTGCAAGACCTCCCCTAAATGCATCAATACATAAGGTAAGTCAATTTTTAAATAACAAAATGCCTCAAAGAGATGTGGTTTTGGTGCACTAGGGGGGTTTTAGAGTCTAAGAAGGTTCATTATGACTACTCCACGATCTAGGCTCTGTAGTTTAGTGGAGTAGGTTAGTTTTAGGTTGTGTACCTTGTATGCATGTTGTTTTGTGCAGGGGAAAACAAGAATCCATCATTTGGTTATTGTCCTCTCAAGAAATACATAAGTTTTCCAATGAAAATGGATGGTTACAAGTTGGTGATTGAGGAAAGAGCATTCAATGAGACTGTAAGTTTATTCCTAAAGCATGGGTACAAATTTCTAAATGTGTTTCAAGTAGTGGCATAGCATGTGAAGGTTTGGAGTATGCTTTTCTAATAAACCCTCATTTGGAAAGCTTGTTTGGGAGCATAAAGTAAGGGTTTTGTTGAATAAAATTTATTTGAGCCTTTTCATTCCTAAAATTGGTTGAATTTGGTGTTTTTTGACCTGGCTAAATAATTTTTTGGAGTTATTAGGTGTTTTGGTGGTGATTTTAGGATACTTCATTTGTAAATTTGGCCTGATTTGAGGCTTATTCCAACATTCGGTCTAGTTTTTTTTATGTTTGTTTCAAAACACGTTTAACTGACATTAAGGTATGTGAATGTATGTCAAAATGGGATTCAAATTGTTCCTTTAGGTTTTAAAGATACAAAATCACTGAAGATGGATCACCTGACTTAAGGGTTTGGTGACCTTGTAAAATGGTGGATATTTTGCTACAAGGATTGAATCTAATAAAATAGTGAAAGGTTGATTGTTTATGTTTGGAAATTGTTCAAAAGATGTTGGCAAATATGTCTCAATGCTTGGTAGAAGTTAGAAAGTCTAGCTTGTGGAATTTATTGTTTTGAACAAAGTTGACTCCTTGTGCAAAATGATGTTATAACTGCAAGAATTAAAGACCCTGATGGATCAGTGGTTTATGAGTGTGTATTTGGTTTATTTCAATCAATAACATGCTGATTACAGTGTCTTGGATGTCCAGATAAAGGTTGGTAGCAAGAATCCATGATTTGTTGTTATTTTTCCATGTAAGTTGCATTGAAGAGTGATTTAGTGAATCATGAAGGAATTGAATGGTTCTAAGTTTATAATTAGGTTTATGCTATGTTACAATCAATTTTATGATGATTAATCTATTTTTGAGTCTAACAAAGAGTTGGAGCCAAGTTGTAATGTTTTGTGGAAATATGAAATCAAGTGAAATTGAAGGATTTTGATGAAAAGATGACTGAGTTTGTTGGTTGATCTTCTCCAATTTAAGTTAGGGTCAGAAGTACCCTTGGTGAATTGTGGATCCTAGTAGATGCTCTGCATTAGGTTTAAAAATGTAATTGGAAAGTGTATATAATTGTGTAATTTAAAATGTGCATTGACAACCTAAGGTTATAATGACAAACAAACAATGATCAACATGGAATATGGAAAATAATAAAAATGAAAGCAAGCCATAATATACTGAAAGAAAACGTGTAAAGACTTCACATACCTAAAAAACAAGAGCTTCAAATGGAGGAGTTCAATCCAATTATGTAGCCTTTGATTCTTCTTTCTTCAAACTCCTCAACAATTTGACTTTTTCAAAAGCTTGTTTCCCTCCAAACTTCAATTGTATATCACTTTTGAATGGAATTTAGACTTGAATTGATATTATATGCCTTTCAATGTGAAAACTTTGATATTTCATGCAAAGGTGGTGGAATGTGAAAAACATGCATGCACACTTCACAACATCATCAAAAATCGTATTTTTGTTGTCACATGCACATAACTAGGAGAATATGCAAAATGTGGGCCTTGAGATCATGGGTATATTGAGTTTTTTTACCATTTTTAGTGCAAGACAAAATGCGCTCCCATTATAACGTGAGTGTGCTATTTCTTGCTAAAATGGCCATATCTCTACTTCTTCAAAACTCTCTCATGTTATGTGAAAGATGATTTTTTTAATAGATTTATTTTCTCTCTCTTTGTCTATACCCTCTACCCTAATTTTATATCTCTCCCTGTACCCTTATAGTAGAGGAGATAGAGGTGAGTGTGTGTGTGAGAGAGAGAGAGGTAGAGGGAGGGAGAGGAGAGATATATAGTAGAGAGGGAGGGGGGTTCAAGGTTTAAGGGTTTAAGGGCTTAGGGTTAAGGGTTTATAGTGTAAGGGTAGATAGTGTAGGGTTGAGAGAAAGAGAGAAAGAGAGAGAGTGTGGGAGAGAGTGGGAGAGAGGGAGAGGGAGAGAGCATGGGAGAGATGGAAATAGAGAGTGAGGGAGAGAGGGGGAGAGTGGTAGAAAGAGAGAGTAGGAGGGAGAGGGATAGAGGGAGAGAGGGAGAGAGGGGGAGAAAAAGGGAGAGTGAGGGAGAGAGGGAGGGAGAGGGAGAGTGGTAGAAAGAGAGAGTGGGAGTGATTGAAACATAAGAGAGAGACCTAAGAGAGGGGGTAGGAGGGAGAGATTTGAGAGAGAGAGAGGGAGTGGGAGAGAGATAGAGGGTAGAGGGTTAAGGGTTTACGGTTTAAGGGTAGAGGGTGTAGGGCTGAGAGAGAGAGTGGGAGAAAGAGAGAGAGGGAGAGAGGGAGAGATGGAGATAGAGAGGGAGGGAGGGAGAGAGGGGGAGAGTGAGAGAAAAAGAGAGTGAGAGAGAGTGGAAGAGTGGGAGAGAGGGAGAGTGGGAGGGAGAGGGAGAGGGGGAGAAAGAGGGAGAGAGGGGGAGAAAGAGGTAGAGGGGGTAGGAGGGAGAGATTTGAGAGAGGGAGTGGGAGTGGGAGAGAGATAGAAGGTAGAGGGTTAATAGTTAAGGGTTTAAGGGTTAAGGGTTTAAAGGGTTAAGGGTTAATGGTTTAAAGAGTTAAGGGTTAAGGATAGAAGGGAGAGAGATAGGAGTGAGAGAGAGAGACCTGAGAGAGAGAGGGGTTAGGAGGGAGAGTCTCAACCCTTAAACCCTCTACCCTATAAAAACTTAAACACTCAACCCTAAACCCTAAACCCTAAACCCTTAAACCCTCGACCCCTATACCCTCTTAATCCTTCAACCTTTAAACCCTAATCCCTCAACCATCAACTCTCAACCCTCAACCCTTAAACCCTAATCCCTCAACCCCTATATCCTCTTAATCCCTCAACCCTAATCCCTTAACCTCTATACCCTCTTAATCCCTAAACCCTCAACCCTCAACCCTCAACCCTTAAACCATAATCCCTCAACCCCTATACCCTCTTAATCCCTCAACCCTCAACCCTTAAACCCTAATCCCTCAACCCTTATACCCTCTGAATCCCTCAACCCTCAACCCTCAACCCTTAAACCCTAATCCCTCAACCCCTATATCCTCTTGATCCCTCAGCCCTTGACCCTCAACCCTCAAACTGTAATCCCTCAACCCTCAACCCTCGACCCTTAAACCCTAATTTCTCAACCCCTATACCCTTTTAATCCCTCAACCCTTAAACCCTAATCCCTCAACCCCTATACCCTCTTAATCCCTCAACCCTCAACTCCCTCAACCCTTAAACCCTTAATCCCATCAACACCTATACCCTATTAATCCCTTGACCCTCAACCCTTAAACCCTAATCCTTCAACCCTCAACCTCAACCCTAAACTCCCTAATCCTCAACCCCTATACCCTCTTAATCCCTATACCCTCTTAATCCCTCAACCCTTATACCCTCTTAATCCCTCAACCGTCAACTCTCAACCCTTAAACCCTAATCCCTCAACCCCTATACCCTCTTAATCCCTCAACCCTCAACCCTTAAACCCTAATCCCTTAACCTCTATACACTCTTAATCCCTCAATCCTTAACCCTCAACCCTTAAACTCTAATCCCTCAACCCCTATACCCTCTTAATACCTCAACCCTTAAACCCTAATCCCTCAACCCCTATACACTCTTAATCCCTCAACCCTTAAAACTCAACCCTTAAACCCTAATCCCTACACCCATATACCCTCTTAATCCATCAACCCTCAACACTCAACACTCAACACTCAACCCTTAAACCATAATCCCTCAACCCCTATACCCTCTTAATCCCTCAACCCTAAACCCTCAACCATTAAACCATAATCCCTCAACCCATATACCCTCTTAATCCCTCAACCCTCAACCCTCAACCCTTAAACCCTAATCCCTCAACCCCTATACCCTCTTAATCCCTCAACCCTCAACCCTTAAACCCTAATCCCTCAACCCCCTATACCCTCTTAATCCCTCAACCCTCAACCCTTAAACCCTAATCCATCAACCCCTATATCCTCTTAATCCCTCAACCCTTAAACCCTATTCTCTCAACCCCTATACCCTCTACCCTATACATTGGACCCTCAACCCTAATCCCCTAACCCTCTACCCTCAACCCTCAAAACCTCTACCCTCAACCCTCTACCCTATAAAACCTTAAACACTCAATCCTAAACCCTCAACGCTTAAACCCTCTACCCTCTACCCTCAATCCTCTACCCTCAACCCTAATCCCCCAACCCATAACCCTTAAACCCACTTAATAAACTCTCTACCCTAATCCCTCAGCCTTCTTGACCCTTAATCCCTCAACCCTTAAACCCTATTCTATCAACCCCTATACCCTCTACCCTATACATTGGACCCTCAGCCCTAATCCCCTAACCCGATACCCTCGATCCTCTACCCTCAACCTTAAACCCTCTACCCTCTACCCTATAAACCCTTACACTCAACCCTTAAACCCTAAACCCTTACACCCTCTACCCTCTACCCTCTACCCTCAAACCTAATCCCCCAACCCTTAAACCCACTTAGTAAAATCTCTACCCTAATCCCTCAACCCTCTTGACCCTTAATCCCTCAACCCTTGAACACTAATCCATTTACCCCTATAACCTCTACCCTATACATTAGACCCTCAACCCTAACCCTCCAACCCTATACCCTCAATCCTCTACCCTCAACCCTAAATCCTCAACCCTCTACCCTCTACCATCTACCCTATAAACCCTTAAATACTCAACCCTAAACCCTCAACCCTTAAACCCTAAACTCGTAAACTCTCTACCATCTACCCTCTACCCCCAACCCTAATCCCTCAACCCTCAAACACACTTAGTAAACTCTCTACCCTAATCCCTCAACCCTCTATACCCTCTACCATATACATTGGACCCTCAACGCTAATCCCCCCAACCCTATACCCTCAATCATCCACCCTCAACCTTAAACCCTCTACCCTCTACCCTATACATTAAACACCCAACCCTCAATTCTCAACCCTCAGCCCTTAATCCCTTAATACTCAACCCTCAAACCCTAAACCCTAAACCCTCAACCCCGATACCCTCTACCCTATACATTGGACTCTTAACCCCAATCCTTCAACCATATGTACCCTCAACCCTAATCCCTCAACCCTACAGTTTGTCAACCCTATAGCCTATATTCTTAACAATCTACCCTATACATTAGATCCTAAACCCTCATATATTTATGTCCCTCCCTCCTCTTCTATCCTTCTCTCTATCTATCCATCTCTCTATCTATCCATCCCTCCCTCTTTACCCTAAACCATTAAACCCTTAAACACTCAACCCTAAACCCTCAACCCTCAACCCTCAACCCTTAAAACCTAAATGCTTAAACCCTCTACCCTCTACCCTCTACCCTCTACCCTCTACCCTCAACCCAATACCCTCAACCCTAAACCCCAATCCCTCAACCCTTACACCCTCAAATCCAAGAAAACTCTCTACCCTAATCCCTAAATCCTCAACCCTTAATCCCTCAATCCTTAAACCCTCAACCCTCTACCCTCAACCCTCAAACCTTAAACCCTAATCTCTCAACCCCTATAACCTCTACCCTAATCCCTCAATCCTACACCCTATACCCTCAATCCTATATCCTTAACCTTAAACCCTCAACCCTCAACCCTCAACCTTCAACCCTTAAACCATCTACCCTCTACCCTATATATTAAACCCTTAACCCTCAATTCTCAATCCTCAACCCTTAATCCCTCAACCCTCAATCTGTAAACCTAAAACCTCAACCCCTATACCCTCTACCATTTACATTGGACCCTCAACCTAATCATTCAACCATATACCCTCAAACCTATACCCTAAACCCTTAAACCTTCTATCCTATACCCTCAACCCAATACCCTCTACCATCGACCCTAATCCCTCAACCCTCAACCCTTAAACCCTAATACCCTAGAAACCATCAACCGTATAGATCCTCCACCCTAATCCCTCAACCCCTATCACTTTCTCTCTATATATACATCTCACCTCTCTCTCCCTCCCTCTCTCCTACCCTCTCTAATTGTTTCTATCTACTCTCTCCCTCTTTCTACGTACCTCTCACTCAATCAATCCTTACCACCCTCTCTCGCTCCCCCTATCCATCTCTCTATGTCCCTCCAACTCTCTCTCTCCCCCTCTCTCTCATGTCTCTCCCTCCATCCCCTCTCTCTCTCAGGTCTCACCCTCTGGCAACCTAACTAGGTATCTCTCTCTCTCTCTCTCCCCTCTCTTTATATATCCATCCCACCCTACCTAGGTAAGTCTCTCTCACTCCACCCCCTTCTTTCTCTACCTCTATCAGGTCACTCCCTCCCACACCCTCTCCCTCTCTCAGATCTCTCACTCACACTCCCTCTTGTTGATGGTGTCTTCTACACAGCAACAACTCAGACATAATCTGATATCCTATCTCTCTTGAAAGGTAAATCTCTATGGAAAAAGAGATAACCCCAAGGTCTCTAGTGTCAGGTCTTGAAAATGCAACAAAACAACTCAGTGATAAATGTGAAAATGTTGGTAATCACAATGGGACCTTACTACGAGCAAACACTGGACTTCAAAATTATTAGATATAAACAATAAATTGATACTTTGAAACTTGATTTTAACCTTGATAATAAAGAAACAACAAAAGATAAAGGTTTCAGAGATAATTCTAAGAGTACTTCTAACCCTAAGATTGAAAATGCCAAAAGGTAAAATGTTCAAAATGGACCAATCTCTCATAAACTACTTTCTGCTTGACCCAGATGAATCTGCAATTTCATAGAAATAGTGCAATCTTCTAAGGTATTTAAAGATTTTCAAATCACAAACATTCATTCAGCTAATCCTATTGCAATTGAGATGAACAAACCCTTATAACTGAACTAAGCACAATTGCAAGTCCAGGCTAACTTTGCAAAGTAGCTAACAATCAGCTAACTGCAAAAAATATGGACTAGAGATCGCTGCAAACATTCCAAACATGAAACCCTAAGCATTACCAAACCATTTAACCATAAACATATAAGCAATTTGAAAGATAGAATAAAAAGAACCATGCTAGATGAAATTCCAAAAGATAGATACCAAACACAATATCTCTCTTATATTAAATCATCCAAAGTAACACCTCCAGTTTTCTGTTACAGCACTTGCTTGAGAATAAACCCTACTTCGCTCTAATATTACTTATCTATTTCTCTCTATACTCATATTCTTCTATGTGCCTATCTATCTATATTTTCAAATGAGGCAACATGCCCATTTTATAGAAAATCCCTAAGATAGGTCGGCCCAAAAGATAAATTACAATAAAAACATGACCTACAAGAGGTCGGCCTCAAAGATATTTGAACACATGAAATGTGCCATTGGCACCAATTTCATCTCAAAACCGCCAAGATACCCAAAAGGTCGACCCAATACATGTGAATAATGGGAAGCACAAATCTCAATGTTTCCCTATATAGCTACTTCCCATCTTTGTCCTTAGCTCGATCTTCTTCACCATGTACGACCAACAAAACCCTATCCAACTCAGCAATAGGTGGCACAGGCAAAACCCTAATCCTTCTCTCAAGTGACTTGATATCATCTCTTGCCTACCTAACTATACCATCCCACTCGGCCTTACTAGCCAAATATATGTTTATGACTGCAATACAAGTTGCAGCATCATCCAACTGATGTCTAGTAACTAGTCCTTCACTAACTGGGGAATAAACATCTCTCCACCATTCCCTAAGCTGCTCCAAACTAAGATGTTTTGGAGCAAACTTCTTCCTTCCAGTCATGACCTCAAAGAATGAAATGCAGTTATCATAGATATTGGTCAGAACATCCTCAACCTGTTGTGCCTACAAACACATAAATATGAACACACTTAGATCCATAAGAAACAATAAGTGCAAGAAATTATTACCTCAAAGTTCGGGATTTGGTCTCCCTCATAGATTCTACACTAGAGAGGATTTTCGAGAAAATTCGGACCAGGCAGATTCCAGCGAACCAAGCATGCAAAATCCCATAATATCATTTTAATCCATCAATTAACAAAAGAAAACCATTAGAAACACTTAGCATAAGCTCATTTAATCAATCAAATACATTATCAATAAATAGATCGTTCATAACCATCAAATTTAACCTTTTCCCAAAAAACTCGGAAGAATCCGCCAGAGACGGATTTTGGCAAAAGCAACAACAGTTATAACTAACTCGAGAAAAAGGAGGAGACACAGAACATCCAGGAAAATTCGGAAGGGACGAATTTTGGCGAAAACCAGATATATCATCACCAAAGCGAGAAATCGGTAAAACGACCCGAGTGCGGACACCGGGAAAATCCGGAGGAAGCGGATTTTGGTGAGACAAACGAAATCCAAAAAAAGTGGTAAAAGAGAAAGAAAGAGATAAGTCGGGGAAATCCGAGGGAAGTGAAATTCCGCGAGAACCTCGAAAACCTGAACCTGTCCACCTTCTCATTGCTTTCACCAAGATAATTCAAATAACACCAGATCTAAGGCCCGTACTCCAAAAACAACTTAACCTAGACCTCCAATGAATGAAACATGAATTTAGAACACTCCTCACAGTAATTTGAAGAGGATTGGCCATGCCCTAGGTCAAGAACCCTAAAATGTCCACCATGAAAGCACAGGGAACAAGGCACGACTTGCTCACACACAAGAATGGAGAGTCTAAGACCAATGCAAGCAAATGCCCAAACGAGAAGCAGTACCTAGACCAAGAGCAAACATCAACGACCAACCTAGTAGACTGGTAAAGCAACGCAAAACCCCCGAAATGCCCAATGATGACACGCATACTCAAGAAAATTGAGAAATCATGAAAGACCAAAAAGCAAACAAGGCGAAGGAATTCGAAATCAACAGAGTGAAAAAGCATTCCTACATACCATGAGAGCGAAAGGGTTGGAACTGGTGATGCCAACAAAAACCCATCAAATGTGAGCAAGATACAATCCACGCACACGAAATGCAAATGCACAATCCAAACGGCCTCGAAAATCTCAATCCAGCAAAACACCAAAAGCTCCAAGACTCAAGCTCAAATAATAGAAAATGCACAAACTCAAATGATCATTTACCTCCCAAAATCCAATATATCAAAGCCCCAAAATGCCCGCACAAATGCCATTAATGCAGTCGACAAGACAGCCATGACCACAAAACCCGGGGATTCGATGGGGCGATGAAATTTGGGGAAATTCGGACCACACGGATTTGCCCAAAAACAAGATCAAAAGGTAGCAACCTTCAGACATTAGAAGAAAACCGGGAGAATCCGACCCAGGTGGATTTTCCCGGAAGCAGTGAAAACTTCAGAACAAAGTCAGAACTCAAGATTTTCAATAATATTCATGAGTGTGCCACTTTAATTGGCAAGATGGACATTAAAGCATGAACCCAAGCAAACGAAAACCAAAGAAAAGAAGGGCCAAAACACCAAAAAGCGAAGAAAGAGGGTCCCCACTTCAGTGGGGCGTGTGTGCAAAAACTGCACAACACCTCTCTCTCTCACTCCCTCTCTCTCGCACTCCCTCTCACTATCTATCTCTCAAGTCTCTCCCTCTCACCCCCCCTCACACTCTCAAGTCTCTCTCTTTGGCACCCTACCTACATAACTCTCTCTCCATCTCTGTCTCTCACCCCCCATCTCTCTCCCTCTCTCTCCCACCCCCTCCTCTCTCTCTCTCCCTCCCTCTATCCCTCCCACCCTACCTAGCTAAGTCCCTCTCACTCCAACCCTTTCTCTACCACTTCCTCTCTCTTAAACTCTCACCTCCACCCCCTCCCCCTCTCTCCAAACTCTCTCTCTCTCTCTTAAAATTATCCCTCCCTCTAAAGATATATGTACATACATACATACTTACATATATACAAGCATAATATATATGCACATACAATACTATATCCATACAAGCATAGATACATACATGTGTCGATTCAATCTTACATACATATAAGAATACATACAATATACGTGCATTATTACATACGGGCATACATAGATACATACAAGCGTGCATACATGCATACATACAAACATACAAATATATCAACATACATTAAATAGAGTGGCATTTAACATAAAGGAAGACATAACACGAGCGTGTTATAACACACTCGCGTTATGTCTTGGTTGACATGTTTCCCGCAAAAGCAAAAAACCATTTTAAAACAGAGATATAATGTGAGCGCGTTATAATGCACTCGCGTTATATCTTGCTTTGGAAATCTCCAAACATTAGGATTGGTATTTTCCTTGGAATAACAATCCAAAAGCTTGGATGGCATTCCCAACGACCAAAGACATGTTTTAGCAAATTCTACAATATTTCACATAATCCAGTTTGTGCTCATTGTGAGGATTGCATGTGGTTCAATATCAAACAAATCGAACATATAGGTAATGTTACCTTATCTTTAAGCTATCCAACGATGTAATTTTTTTCACTTTCCAACAATGTTAAGCCTTTCGTCCATAATTTCTTTTGTTTATATGTCTCTTCTTTGCCAAAAAGAAGTGTTTGGTGTTTTTTTCGTTATAAATTAATCGCTCATCAAAATTTCAAATAAATTACATTTTTAGAAACTAGACTCCATTCTAAAAATTTTATAAAAAAATTCAATTATTTCCAAAATTTGTAGGGGTAGCACGACCAAAATTTTGTTTTTGAGGAAGTGTCCACTTTGAAAATTAGTAAAAAATCAAATATTCATTAAAATATCAAAAAAATCATGCATCAACTACATACTGTTAGCTAACTTTTGACTATAGTGATTTTAAAAATACTAAAAAGAAGTACACCATGCTAGGGTCAGACAAGAGTTGCTATGTTATGTTTTTCTGACAAAAACAACACCAATTTGTGTACATCCCTCGCTTGAACTCCTTAATCTCAATTTAAAAATAAATAAATTAGTAGTTTAGAAAGTAGACTCACAACACTTCAATCCTTGTTTTTGTTCCATCTTAAAATTTTGTGAGTAACTATCCTCAATTTCATGTCCAAGGTTAGTATTTCCTGATTTCAGAAAAAAAGGTGTCCACTTAAGTCCTCTTTTTGGGAACCATCTTGGTGCACTTACCCGCCTCTCATTCCTTTAGAAGAGGATTGTTTAGGATGTATGGAGGTTGTACCAATATTTTTAGATTGTGATTCTTGGGAGATATATCCAAGACCTTATGTGCCTGGATGTTCTTTGACCCAGATGGGCTCTAAAGTACCTTGCTCATGAATGCCTAAAACTTTTCCTTGGTAGTTCATGTTCTTGAGCATGTGATCTATGGTAGGGTACATAATCTTTTGGATTTATGATGTGAGTCTGTTAGTAGGGGGATCAGGAAGGGTGGCACATATAATTTGTTTTTCCTCTACAAGAAGATCACCATGGATGAGCTTAATGTTACCAAGGTGATATAAAAGTGGTATTGGGGTGATAGGGCTAGGAGGTGATGGAGGATCATGTGATGGAGATGAGGGGATAGTAGCATCTTGATTTGGAAGAGGAGGTGATAAGGGATAGGAAGAGGAATTAGGGGGTATGACAGAATCTATATTTTTGAAAGTGGGTGATAAAGGCTCATGAGATGGGGTGATTAGATCTTGAGTGCAAAGGGGATCATGGGATGGAGTGGGCGAGCTAGTGTGATCTTGAGATGGAGTAGATAGGATGGTAGGATCAAGATTCAATTAAGTAAAGGAATCATGAGACAGGATGGATGGGGGACTATGATCTTGGGATGGAGTGGATGGGATGGTAGGATCTAGATTTGGAGGAGGGGATATGCATGTATGCTTTGGATCAAGCCCTTGGCATCGCTCATCATGTGTGGGAGGCAGAATGACGAAGGAGTGTTGTAGGGACTCCTTAGGTGGGGGTGATAGGAGGATGGAGGATTCATGAAGGTCATGGGATTGAAGCTCAATAATATTAAGACTAGGAGGAGTGGATTGGATGTCTCCAATGGATTGGGTGGATCTAGCAGTAGAAGATGAGGATTCAATGGATTCGATGGGTTTGACAGGCTTAATTTCCTTGGATGGTGTTGGGAATGGTAATGGGAGTGATAGGTGTAGGATGGAAGAGGGCCTCGTTACTAGTGACTGTACATGATAGAGTGGGAGGGCATGGTTCCACAACATCAAGATGTGGATTTTGGGATGTCTCTTCTATCATGAGTCCTTGGATGACATTTGGAAGGGATGTAGGATTAGGTGGGGTGATGGGAATGGATGGAGGACTAGGATTAGGTATTGGTGGATTAGGATTAGATGAGTGGATGGGATTGGATGGAGGATTAGGGATGGTTAGAGGACTAGGATTAGGGATTGGTGGATTAGGATTAGATGAGTGGGTGGGATTGGATGGAGGACTAGGAGTAGATGGAGGATTAAAATATAACACAGTGAAGGGGGAGTGATGCAAGAGGATGCAGACGATGAATTAAGATAGGAGGATGCAGATGTTGGATTAGGTAGGGGAGATTGGGATGGTGGGTTATAGTAGGAATATTGGGAGGGTCGATTAGGATAAGAGGAATATTGGGATGGTGGATTTGCGTAGGAGGATGTGGACATTGGATTAGGATGGGAAGATGTGGATATGGGATTAAGATAAGAGGATGTGGGTGGTGGATTAGCATAGGATGTCATCGATGGTGGATTGGCATATGAGGACATGGATGGAAGATTAGGATAGGAAGATTGAGATGATGGATTAGGATAAGAGGACATGGGTGGTGGATTTGTGTAGGAGAATGTGGATGTTGGATTAGGATGAGAAGATGTAGATGTGGGATTAGGGTAGAGATATTGTGATGGAGGATTAGGATAAGAGGAATATTGGGATGGTGTATTATGATAGGAAGGCATGGGTGTTGGATTAGGATGGGAAGATTGGGATGTGGGATTAAGGTAGATATGTTGTGATGGTGGATTAGGATAAGAGGAATATTGGGATGGTGGATTTGCGTAGGAGGATGTGGATGTTGGATTAGGATGGGAAGATTGAGATGATGGATTAGGATAAGAGTACATGGGTGGTGGATTTGCGTAGGAGGATATGGGTGGAGGATTAGGATAAGAAGATTGAGATGGTAGATTAGGATAAGAGGAATATTGGGATGGTGGATTATGATAGGAAGGATTGGGTGTTAGATTAGGATGGGAAGATTGGGATGCGGGATTAAGGTAGAGATATTGTGATGGTTGATGATGATAAGGATAGGAGTATGGGGATGGTGGATTACTATAAGAGGATGCGGATGTTGATTTTGGGAGGTGATTGAAAAAAGATTGATAGCAATGATAGCATCAAGGGGATCTACATTATACTCATCTTGATCAACAAGACTATTTTTGTCATCATCAACGTAGTTGGGATTCCCCTTGACTACTATTATTCGTTGTGCAAGAGGAGGATAAGGATTCATGATATTAAATGGAATGGATACAGATGGAAAAGATGGGAATAGATGATTAGAAGGAAATAATAGATGATGAAAATATAAATAGGATGGATTAGAAGAAGAAGGAAGAAGAGATCTTAAGATTTGTTTTGATATCGAAAGATGGACGAAAGCTCAAATCGGGATTCGGGTTAAGCTCAACTTGGGATCGGATAAAAGATCAGATTCAAATTAGATAAAAGCTCATATTAGGATGAATAGAGGATGTGATGGGATACGATAGGATTGATGAGACAGGATCAAATGATTGATCAGATAAGAAGATGAAATGGATTCTAAAATCGGTTAAGAGATTTGACTTAGATGGTGCAAGGTGTTGACAATCAAATTGGATTGCGAAAAGATATTATGAGACTGAATCCACCTCAGGATAGAAGTAGATTGATTGGGTTGTAATGATGATTAACTGACTTAGGATGGATGACAATCCTGAGCAGGTGCAAATGATGACAAACGAGATCAAACACCTAAGCCAACTTGGATCAAAAACCTAAAAAATGAAGTCTAGAAGATTTAGAACTGATGATGGATATGTGATCAAAGGATGCCCTAAGACACTCCTAGATGATTTTATTGATGAAACGATGAACTTTAGAGGATGCAAATGAAGGGAAATGATGATTACAGAGAGCAATATAACCTTGCTTGTTCTATTTGGCAAATTCACCCAAAGGCTGGTTGGTGGGGGAAACTAGTGAATCTGTTTGGAAAATTTGCCTATCTGATAAAATTCACCCAAACAGTAGAGAAGGATCAAACTTGAGAGCAGATTTGCCTAGAACAACTGGCAGATTCTCCCAAACAGCTGTAAACACTAAAGAATGGGCAGAGGTGACAGAAGAACGGGAAGGGGTGACTGAAGAACTGGCAAGGGGGACTTTGAGGATTGCCTAATGGGATTAAAAAATATTGTATAAGGGTTTTTATAGTGGCTTAGATGAAGAATGGGATGGGAATGGAAGAAACAAACACCAAAATGAGTCTGAATGGGGTCTCGAACGGAGAACGGGATAGACAATGAAAAGGATGAATTTAACTAAATGAACCTAGAGGGAGAATCAAAGGGATGGTAGGACCACCAATAGAAAAATGGATACACCCAAAAGGATTTGAATGGGGACTTGGGTGAAGAACAGGTCTGAAAACGGTCAAACGAACACCCAAAACAAACCCGAACGGGCCCCCAAATGAAGAAAAAAAGCAGATTCGCCCCTCTTTGGGGAAAGGTAACCCAAATTCAGAAAAATGTCACCCAATTCAAGTGAAAGGTCACCCAATTCAAGGGATAGGTCACCCAAGTAAAGGGGATGAAGAATGGGCATCAAAACGAACTCGAACGGGAACCTGAACGGGGAAGGAGATGACAAAACAGATGAAGTGATTTGACTAAACTGATCTAGATGGAGACTTGGAGGGATGATAATACCACCAATGGACAAATATATATGCCTAAGTAGATTTGAATGAGGACTTAGACGAAGAATGGGTCCAAAAATAGTCGAACACACACCAAAACGGACCCGAACGGGGTCCCAGATGAAGAAGAAAAGGCAGATTCGCCCCTCTTTGGGGAAATGTTACCAAAATTAAGGAAAAAATCACCCAAGTCAAGTTAAAGGTCGCCTAATTCAAGGGAAAGGTCTCCTAAGCAAAGAGGATGAAGAACGGGCATCGAAACAGACCCAAACGGGGACCTGAACGGGGAATGGGATGACAAAACAGATGAAGGGATTTGACTAAAAGAATCTAGATGGAGACTTGGAGGGAGGATAGGACCACCAATGGACAAATGGATATGCCTAAAGTGATCAGAACAAGGACTCAGATGAAAAATGGGTAGGAAAAGGGTTGAACAAATACCAAAAAGGACTCGAACGGGGTCCCGAATAAAGAAGAAAAAGGAAGATTCACACCTCTTTGGACCAAGGTCGCCCAAGTTAAGGGAAAAATCAGTCAAGTCAAGGGAAAAGTCACCCAAGTCAAGGGGGATGAAGAACGGGTCCGAAAACGGCCAAACGGACACCAAAACGGACCCGAATGGGACCCCAAATGAAGAAGAAAAGGAAGATTCACCCCTCTTTGGGGAAAGGTCACCCAACTTAAGGAAAAGGTTTCCCAATTCAAGGGAAAGGTCACCCAAGTCAAGGGGGGTTAAGAACGGGTCCGAAAATGGTCGAACAAACACTAAAACGGATCCAAACGGGGCCCCAGATGAAGAAGAAAAAGGTAGATTCAACCCTCTTTGGGGTAAGGTCTCCCAAGTTAACGAAAAGTTCACCCAAGTCAAGGGAAAGGTCACCCAACGTAGGGCAAGGTTTCCCCTATCAGTTGACCTGGACTTAATTTGGGTAAAAACAACTATGGCAAAGGACAAAAAACACAACAAACAGTAAGTAGAAGGCAAAGACTGATTTGGCTAAACATACATGCACTGGTTTCACACAAAAAAGATAGTTCAAACAACACAATCCTAAGATTAGTATGAAGGGTATGGCCAACACGGTCCTCTAACTAGGCTGAACAAGGCAAACTAGGGAGTCCCCGATATATGCACGATACGTGGGGCACAACCGTGGACACCATCCCATCACAAGCGTGAGTCAGGAGCCCCAATGAGGTACTATAAGCTTAGACCAACTCTTCACGTCTTGTCTAGGTGTCACCCTAGCTTTGACGCTCTACCAGACATGACGTGACTAGATTGAGGTACAAATTTTTCTCTCCCCCCTTTATTTACCTCGTCGGTAACACGTGGTTGGGATCATCCCTTGGGTTGATGAAGTCCCCAAGCAGGTTCCACTAAAAAAGTGTGAACACAAAGGACTAAGTGGACTACAATTTCTCTTCACCTAGGATCGCCAAATGGTGCAAGGGGATTGGATACATCAATAGTCCACTTTACAAACATGACAAACAAGTACTTTGACTCCTCCTAACTAGATCTATGTTCCTAACTAATACAATAGTGATAAACAAATAATCTAACTAATGTACTTGGTCTACTCCTCTTGGAGCAAACATGTTAGAATTTCTAGCCTTCAGTCTTCAACAAATGTTAAACAACTCAGTTGCCTCTATCTGGGATAGAATCACCTTTGTTCGAGGCCAAGTCACCCCTATTTAGGGCCAGGTCACCTTTGTTCAGGGCTAGGTCACCCTTGTTCAGGGCCAGGTTGCCCCTATTCATGGCCATGTTGCCTGTCTTAGGGCCAGGTCACCCCTGTTCAGGGCCATGTCACCCATGTTTAGGGCAAGGTCACCTCTGTGTAACATGAACTTGCAAAACATCAAACAACAATGAACGTGAAAGGAACAAACCCATTTGTGGGTCCCATTGAGCATGCCAAAAATATGTACAAGTGATTTTTCCAATCCTAAAATGCAAGACAAAATGAAACACAAAAAGGAAAACACTAACAAACACTCAAGATTGGCCTAAGATGAATCCAAACAAAATACCAAGAAAATGGAACCTTTTACCTTGCTTGAATTGATGAGTTTGGTTGGCCCTTTTTTATGCTTGATTGTATGCTCCTTTAATGACAAATAACACAAAAATGGATGCAAAATGGAGTAGAGGTGATGAAGAATGCAATGATGAAAATGGGTATTGTGGCAAGTGTGGTATATGGATGCAATGGAAGGTTGAAGGTTGTAACAATGGAGGATGCAAATGCTTGAGAGTGCTAAGTTGAAGATTGAGTTGCTTGAGTTCTTGAATGTGTTGAATGTGAATGTATTGTATGTGAATCTAAAAAACTGAGACCAAATCTTCCATTTTAAGGGAGGAGTCTCTAGAGAATTCAATGGCTAGGATTTAGCCAACATGGGCAAGATGAAGGGTTGTGGTGAGTTGAGGACTCACAAGCCCTCACATCTTTCCATGTGGAAGATGAGGTGTCAAAAAGATAGGTGATGTGGAAAGAGGATATGTGAGGTGGAGAGAGGACATGTGAGGTGGAGGTACTTGCAAGTACCTTAGGATTAGGGGAGGATTTTTTCAAAAAGAAAGTTCTTGTCCCCATATGAGGATGATGGTGACAAGTGAGGAATTTTAGAAATTCCTCTCTTATTATCATGGGGAAGAGAGAAGTTTTTGGGTGAATAAATGTGAATTTTAAATTCACATGATTGGGGAGTACCCTGGGATAAGACAAGGTCCTCATAAAAGAGGTCCTTGTCCCATGTGACTGATGTGACTTATGAAGGAATTTAGAATTTCCCAACAACCTACATGGGGAAGAGAAATGCATTGAATGAATAAATGTGAATTTTAAATTCACATGGGGAAGAGGACATGGGGATTGTAAATAGAATTAAAATTTTCATTAAGGTTGTTGGGAGTATAAAATGGAATTAAAAATTCTATTGGGATGTGGGAAGAGTTGACTAAAGGATTGATTAGACTAGTTAATGAAAGATTGGAAGAGAGTTAGGTGGCTAATGATGATTAGAAGCCAACTTGCAAAAGTTGGAGGATGTGACACATCCTAATCATGGATTAGGGATGTGTCGCATCCTAATGATGGAGCCCTAATGATGGGATTAGGAGATGAATTAGGATTAAGTGTGGATGGAACATAACAGGAATTAAATAAGTGGGTTATTTGTTGAATTCCTTGGAAGAAAGGGATAAATGGGTAAGGTATTGAGAGTAATTTAGGAATATTAATCAAATAATATTAATATTACTTAATTAATGTGGATAAAAAGATATTTAGATGAAAAAGGTAAATTTAGCCAAATATAAGTGGTCAAATTTAGATGTCTACAGTAGTATTTTGTATAGTAATTATTTAATAGATTCTCTTTCAAGATTGTACTTTTATTGTGTAGTTGATGCTTAATAATGAGCATAGGCACTTAAGATTACTTAACTAATTAGTCTACCTTGTGAATCTAAAATCTACACTTTAGAATTTACTTAATCTCATTATCCCTAACTTTTCTCTCATTTAACATTCCTTGTGAATCTAATTAGGGTAGGTTAGATTAGATACTTCTATATTTTATATGTACCTTTTTTATATGCAAGTTGTTGCCTAGGGTAAATCTCCCATTACATTAATTAATAAAAGATAATTAGATAGCCTTGTAAAAAGAAAATTCAAGAATATGATAGACCTTGACCTCTTGAATGTATTCCTCCACTTCATCCTTCTCATTTGAATTGTAGGTCTCATGGATGTTGTTGTGAATAATATATAGGTATTGTTTAATAATCTTAGCCACATGTGTGTGTTGCTCCTAAGATGAGAGTATATGTTTTCCATTCATAAACTTTTGGTGTTTTTTAAGGTTAAATTTTATTAGCTCCAACTAGAAGAGATGATATGATTCCCTTCAGGATGTGTTGGCCTTCAAAGCTTGTAATGGGAAGTAACTACTATTTCATATGTATTAATTTTTATCTCATAATTTTTAACTTTATCAACATTTATCTTTAGAATCTCTTTTAAATATAGTTAGAAGCTACCAACTTCCCCAAGACGTTTTCCCCAAAATTTCCATCAAGTTGGATATATATTTTATCTATATTTTAAATTGACTCTATAGTTAAATAATATCCAACCAAATAACTTTAAAATAAAAGGAACTAATAGAGAGATAAACATGTGCCCAAATAATAAAACTATCCCAACATCATTATATAGTTCATAGCAACCTAATGATGTTTAAGATCCAAGCATAAATTTGATAGATTTTTCTCTTTTTAATTAGTGTAGAATCCACTCTATAGCCCAACATGGGGAGAATAAATATATTGAGTTAAGTATGGCCTTGGATATTTCCTAAAATAAAAAGGGTTTGTAGGTTTTTTATATATTTATTGATATTTTTCTAACCCTAGTGTTGGATTTTATAGAATCTTGTGAATTAATTCCTCAACATATTAGTGCATCACCCACAGTTCAAATCAATACATGTGTTATGTTGTGACACTAATATAGGTAAACAATCTAGCAAAGAACTAACTCTATATTTTGATAACTCTATTCAAATTTGAGAATTATGTTTTAATTTGATGCCTATGCCATGCTAACTATGTATGTTTATTAATTTCTCAATTTTTGTGCTAATAGTTTACATAACTTGTTTAAGCTAATAAAATCTTGTAGTAATTAATGTTGGTAAAAGATACTTCCTAAATAACTAACACATAGTCTTGTAGGATTCCTAAAAGAAGACTATTTTATCAAACCTCTTATTTTTTGTGCATGTTTTATAATTTTTTATGCTTGGTCAAACATTTTGATTTGAAGGTTAAAATTAACTTGCTTGCTTATTTGGTCACACATTTATATTTGGGATGAAAATTGATGTGTATCTTTCATCCCAAATTAATACTTGTGTATGCTCTAGCCCCATTCCTTAGACCAATCTTGGGGATAAAAAATAAGAGCTAATTATTTTTTTATAGAAGGTATACCTATGTATTTCATCAAATTTGGTGATGACCTCAACCATGTGTTTGTATAGGCTATAAGAATTGGGGAAATAAAAAATTATACTTCAAAAGAGGATTTTTCATTTTTTAGCCCAATATTGGACTATAGGACCAAGGTAAACTAAGCAATAAAATGCCTTAGACATCACCTTAGTTCATAGAAATAGGCCTCATGTAACCTTTTGGTATATTGAGGATACTCTTATAGAAAAAAAAAATTCATAATTTAAGAACTTTGGCCATGTATGAACTTAATACAACAATCACAAATTTTTCCAAGAATTTACGTATCCCATGCCCCTTGAAATGGACACATAGGCCATCTATATTCTATCCTCACATATTTTAGTAATCTTTAGTGACCAAAAGTAGTTATTTCTCTAACATAGGACCTATATATTATATTAAGATATGACATATTGGTGGGCTTATGCTCAATCACAAACTAATCACTTGATTAATCGATGATTGTTGATGTGTCTAATTTTCTTAGTGTTGTGTTAGACCTATTATTGTTTGCAAACCTCAAACCAAGCCAAGATTAGAAAAATCGCATTACTACCTTAGAAAACACTAATCCAAAATGGTACTCTTAAGTAATATTTCAATTCAAATATAGTTTTTAAAACCTAAATCAAATTCAACTACCCAAATCCTAATCCATATCTAAATTTCAAACCAAAATCTAATACCGCTAGACTTAGTATGTATCCCCATCCAAATTGATGCAATCCCCTATATCCCATCAAACCCAAATTCAATCCCTATGACATTAATCTATATCCATGTTCACAATAAGCTTATTTCCTAAATATTTTATCCTAATTAACCATCCCAATTATTCCAATTTCTAAAAATAATCCATTTAAAAAATCAAACCAAAATTTAAACCATTTAACCTACAGTCCATATCCATCATCACGACAAAATCAATCCATCTATCCTTATTCCTTACACCCATCCAAATTTGATCCAATCCCCTCTATACTCTAGTTTATATTGATCATTACACTCAAATACTATCAATTAAATGTTAGTCCATATCCATCATCTCAAATAAACCTGATTCCTAAAGATTATGTTCTAATCACCCATCCAAATTGATCCAATTCCCAAACATTAATCCATCCCCAAAAAATACATCAAATATAATCTCCCAAATCTTAGTCTCTTTTCTAAACATTTATATAATTCCCAAGCCTTTATTCCATACCCAAAAACATCAAATCAAACATAATTCCCCAAAAATCTTAGTCCATGCCCCAAAAAATAAATTATTCCAACCCCTTTGGAACCTTACTCCGTTTATATGAATCAAATCAAAACCTTAGAGACTTAATCCATATCCATCATCCAAATTAATCCAAATCCCATAGCCCTAACCATCAAATAAAGTCCAATTCTTGAAACCTTAGGTTATCCCTAAATATCAAATAATCCCATACTAACTTATCCATGTCCATACAACCATCATAATTCAAACCCCACCATCCTAAAAATAAACCTCTTGGAAATTTTAAATAATTTATCTTTGGCTGCATACACTCAAATTATCAAATTTATCCTCATGACCCTTAATCATCCTTAGGGCCAAAAATCCATCCTTGGGACCCTTAATAATCCTTAGGGTGAAATATATTCTTCGAACCTTAAAAACATTTATGGGTTCAGAAATCCAATTAATCCAAAATCATCCTTAGGATCCAAATTTTAACATGTTTCATGGTCTAAATATTACAATACATCTAGATCAACCATCCAAATCATCCACCCAAAATCATAGAAAAGGAGAGTTAAGGCTATCATCCCCTTTAAACCACCCTTGGGGACTTGTTATCCCTTTCAAGTATAACCATCTAACCATCACCATCGACTTTTGATTCCAAAGGGCTTCCCTTTTAATACTTATGATAACTCAAACCTTGTTAACAATAAAAGACCATATTTATTTAACCAAATTAAAATAAAAATTGAAACCATATTGCTACAACCACAAGGAAAAACCACTACACTAGGGATGCTTGGCTCGAGAACCCCTTTCCTAGCCAGTCTCTTGTAGAATAGTTTTCTCTTCTTTAGAGAACCATCCCAACTATATTATAGTGATAGTGATGATGATATCCTCAACCAGTTTGAATACACTATGGATCCTTATAACCTCTTTGGTTCTAAAAAAGTATGAGATCTTATGGAAAAATTCATACAAATAAAAATATTCAATAATTATATAATTGATTGAATAAAGGACTAAGTTTCCACTTGGCTATGTTCTTTCTAACCTCAAAAATATAGTGTACTTCAATCCCCTCAACCATTGTCATTCCCATGAAGAAAATCCAACCATTAGTTATTAGACTCTAAATCTAACCCATGAGCACACTAAATTCTATCATGATCACAAAAATACATCCCAAGAAAAAATCCCTTGTTATTAATGGTATCTACTATAGCCTCCAATAGGTTTGTATTGTTATTTTTCATAAGGCTTTGCTCTTATTTTGGACCTATGGGATTTTTTTTTCAATGTTCATTTCATTCACAAAAAACATATGTTGATGCCACACACTTTCTAACCATCCTCACAACATATCCTCTTATCACATTGCATAGGAGTGCCATGTGGAATATTTTTTCACCACCCTTTCATGACACTATGCAACCACTTTTCTCCAAGTCCATATTTCTTAAGGAGCCATGTGTCAGACATGTGCAAGCTTGAGGATGTTTAAAGTTCAGAAATATTTAGAGAGGTGTCATTAGACCAGGATTAGTCATGGGAGTTTTCAAGTGATACCACACATTAGGGCTAGGAATGATCATGGTTAGGCAGATGTTCACCTAGTTCACCATGCGGTTAGGGTGGAGAAAGTGGGATTTCTAGATGGTGATGTCACAACAAAGTGAGGAAGCTATGATTTCCCACTCATGTAGTTGCAATGACCACGTGCTAGCAACTCTCGTGGGAGGCGTGAGGTTGGAATCTTTTTGGTTGCAACCTTCTCTTTTGACATGGGTGTTTCTCTATTTAAGGGGCTTTTCTCTTCATTTTGGGGGGTTCTCTCTAGATCATATAATGACTTTAGATAGAACCTAGTTGAAAATTATTGTAACAAAATAGACCTTAGTAAGATATTCTCTTGAAGAATACCAACTAAATATATAGATTCGTGCCTTATTTTGTCTTTCCTATGTTTTTATCTCTATCTATTCACATTAAATTTCATATTTTGTGTCTATTTGAAGTGTTGGCAATCATGAATTGTTCTATTTTAGCTTTTAGAATTTTAATTAGATCAAAATATGTAGGGTTTTGATTCATGTTTTATATTATTTCAAACTTTTATGGAATTTGGTTTAACTGACATTTTATTATGCTATCAGGTTTGAAATGTTGTAAAAGCTTAGAGCATCACCTTAGAATAGCTTGTTTTACATTCCTTCTCCCTTTTCCTCCCCCTATTAATAAAAATGAAGAGTTGCCTTCTAAACTCTTGGAGGTTGTTTTGTAGAGTGCATCTTAGTCCCCCATTTGTAGAACTTCCCATAGGACGTTGTTTTTCTTAGGCGTCAACTTAAGGGATCAAAAATTCCTTTTTTGGCATGCCTGATGGGACCTCAATGCTTCAAGCTAATGAAGAAGTAGGTTTATGAGCTAGAGACCCATTACTAGATCATTAATGTGTAATCCCAGATTACTCTTACCTTCATTGGTGATTGTCGAATGATAGAGAACTTTAGGAAGCAAAGCAACGCAAACACCAGTGCAAGCTCAAGCACAACAAGTGCAATCTCCAATGGTTTCTAGAAACTTTGTAGCATGGAATAGTGGTATCTTGCTCATTCCTCCAATCCTTCCAACAGTATAGGATCCCATTCCTACTAATGCTTTAAAAACACTCCCTAAGTTCATGGGAGAATAATTTTAAACATTGGTAGAACATATACAAGATGTTGCCAATGTGTGCATGGTGTATCATGTGATAGAGAAAAATGTGGCACTAGGGCTCCTTGTCGCTTCATTTAAAGGGAAATCCTTAGACTAGTATATATCACTAGCGCCTAATTCAATTGTTACATGGGATCAACTTGGGGATATATTTTTTGAAAGATTCATAGAGAAAGGTGACTAGTATTCCTTACTCCAACAACTAATAACCATTAAAAGGGATCCTCTCGAGTTTTTATGGACCTCAACACTAGGTTTCATAAAACTTGGCAAAGAACCCACTTAACAGCCAAACCTCCAATAGGGTATGGCTATTGTCTTCTACCAAAAGGATTTTAACTCCAACATAGTTGTAATGATCCAGTCATTGGGATGACAAACCCTTTCTGGATGCATACAACTTGGCCATTAGATCCAAGAACAATCTTGTAGATGTTGGAAAGCTCCCTCCTCAACCACCTATGTCGATTTTCCTTGAAATACCACCTCCACCACTTGAATACTCCCCCAGTACATTTTTCATGCCTCCTCCAATGTATGTGTATCCCAATGCATATACTAATGTAGTTTTTGTCACATCCATAGCTACAAATGTAAGCGATATGAAGAATTTGCTACAAACCTTTTCAAATGAGATAATTAACCTCAAAAAGCAGCAAGTTGCATTGCTAAGCCCCCTTACCAAATTTTTCAAATAAATAGACCTCCCTTCCAACATAAATCAATATCAAGGAGGAGCACAAGAAAATAACCAAATGCGGCCTTCAAATTAGATAGTCCAAGTCCTAACCATATTATAGTTTATACCACCAAATCATAACCAAGACTTGATGGTAGGTCAAAATAACCTAGCAGATGACACTAATTCATGGTGTTTCCCCTGCAATGATACTCAGATTCCTTAGAATTTCCCAAGGGGTAACCTCCAATAGAGGATCTCAAGAACAAAAAAATAAGAAATCATTGTTGATACAAGCGCATGTGCATATCAATCTCGAGGAGTTGTAAATGCTATCCTAGTAGCACAGATGCAAGGCATGCCCTTTGAGAAAGAAGGGGAAATTTCTTTGGGCCACACCCTATTATCCTGGATAGAGGGAGAGGATGTTGTGTTCATCAATGATGAATCAATTTCCAAAACCTTGCAAGTTCAATCTAATTATTATACCCGATCCAAAAGGAGTTTGACCAAAGAGTGTGTACCTATTATGCCGCAACTTAAGCCAGTCCCTAAAAAGATCTTATAATCATCGGTAGTAGTCCTAGTGTTCCAAAAGTAGAGTGAGGTGACAATGAGAAAAGTAAAGGAGTCAAAAACCTAAATAGTTGGACCACTCAATGTAATGGAGCAACTGAAGAGGGCTCTAGCCCATGTCTCTTTTATGGGTATTTTGGCTATCCCTGAGCAAAAAACCTTGTTGCGAGAAGCTTTAGAAGAGGATAAATGATTGTTGTAGGTTAATGCAGCTATGAAACCTGATCAAGAGAAAGGAAAAGAGTAGTTCAAGAGTCACAGGTTTTGGGAGATGTGACATTCTTAAACACAAAGGAAAATGTGGCAAAGGAGGAGGTAAGTAAGCCAAAACCTACCTCATTTTTCTTGAACCTCATTGTAGGGGATAAGTTGCTACATAATTCCATGATTGAATCTAGCGTGAGCACCATAGTTATGCCTAAATTGATTGTAGATTCATTAAAATTAGAATAGGAGCTCCTTGATAGAGGAATCATGCAACTAGATGGAAAAGGGTTTAGGTCGTAGGTTCAATCAAAAGCCTCCCCTTGACCCTATATTTATGTCCTAGCATTACAGTTTCCCAAGAGGTGGTAGTAATAGGTATCCCTCCCATTTTTAGGTTGTGTTTTTCTAGAGATTTTACTATTGAAATAGGAGGATATTTGTCTCTGGATTGGTCCCATCTAATCCTAAGAAACAAGCATGGTGCCAAGATGAAAGTTCTCTTAGAACCCTTACACTTGGAACACATAGAAAATGATTCTATGATGAACTTTGAGGCTACACATACATCCTTTTTAAGGAATGAACTATATTGTGTGGAGATGCTAGAAGATGAAGAGGCTACTAGAGATAGAAGCCCTGAAGAAGAAGCCTTGATAAATTAATTATTGAGGAGTGACCCAATTGTAAATTATGATGTTACCGACCTTGGCACATATGTGATTTATGATGAAGATCAAGTCATCCCTCAAGTGGCTAAGAAGCAAGAAGCCCAACATGAAAGCTCAAGTGATGAATCAAGCCTGTGGACTCTACACTTTGATGGTGCAAGATGCAAGGTAGGTTTGGAAGCCGATATCTGCCTAGTATCCCATGTCGTAGAGATTCTTAGAGCCTTCCAGTTTCAATTCACATGCACAAATAATGAAGTCAAGTGTGAAGGCCTAGTCCATAATTTGAGTCTGGTACAGTGAATGGGAATCAAAAGGCTAAAGGTCTTAGAGAATCAAAGCTAGTAATAAAGTAGGTCAAAGGAACATTAGTTGCAAAAAATATGTAGATGTGCTCCTACTACCATAGGGTGTGGGACATAATCAAAGGATTTAAATTCTTCAATATCCAAGTGATTCTGATATCTCAGAATGTTGTCATGGACAATGATGACCATAATCGGTTCTTAATTCAACCCAATAATAGACCTATTATCAAACAAGAATGCAATGTGAGTTATTATCAGACCTACTATTTTTTATAATGATCAAAATTGGAAAATATTTGAGAGTGATGCTCACATTGCCATGTTTATTCAACATTCTAGTGAGTTTGCAGAATAATTACAACCTAAAATTGAGGATTCTTATGAAGACTAGATTATCCAACTAAAAAAGAAAGGCTTTCAAAGGGTTTGATCACTCTAGAGAATAGTTTTACTTTGATGACACTAGAAATTACAAAAGAAAGTTTGTCACGAACAAAGGAGATTACTATGATCTAGATGTTGGAGAAGGTAGGAAAATATGTTCCCTAAAGAGACAAAGAAAAGTTAATATCTTTCTACAATGATTATGATAGGGTCATGGAATGGACCTATGATGACCTAAAGGGTTATGACCCTAATGTGATATAACACACTATAGATCTAGTTGAAGGAGCTAAACCCATCTGCCATAAGTAGAGGTTGATCAATCCAAGAATAAATTCTCTCATGGCCCAAAATTTGAGAAAGATTATCTATTCCAGGATCATATATCCTGTTTGACATTCTACTTAGTTGTTTAATTTGGTTCTTGTTTGAAAGAAGAAAGACAACATTCAAATCTGTGTGGATTTTAGATATTTAAATAGAGCATCTCTAAAAGATCAAGTTATCCCCTTCCTTCCATGGATAACATTCTTCAAATTGTGGTAGGATTAGAGATGTTTTCCTTACTGGATGGTTTCTATGGATACAACCAAGGGTCAAAGAAGAAGATCAATATAAAACTATGTTTACCACTAAATTAGGAATGTTTGGATACACCAAGACGCCTTTCAACCTGTCAAATTTAGGGGCCACCTTTCAACAGGCAAAATATGTCGCTTTCAAGGATTTGATCAATTTGATCATCCTTATATATCTGGATGACCTAAAAGTATTCTCCAAGTCTAAACAAGATCATTTCAACCATTTGGAGAAGGTTGTCCGGAGGTTCCAAGAGCTTGGGGTGTCTTTGAGCCCCCAAAAATGTGTTTTTGGAGTCTTGTAAGGCAACTTGCTTGGATATGTAGTCTCTAAAGAAGGAGTTTCTATAGACCTCGAGAGGGTGAAAGCCTTAAAGCAATTTCCCCTACTAGTAAATAAGAAATGACTCAAATATTTCTTGGGAAAAATCAATTTCATCAACATATTTATCTCTAACTTTGTTAGGTTGGTCAGGCCTATTACCCTTATTCTAAAGACTTAGTTTTTAAATGGATTCCTAAGGGTAGAGCCGAGTTTGAAAAAAGAAAAGAATAAATTTATTCTACCCCAGTGTTGGTAAACCTTGACTTCTCAAAAGGGTTCACCATGTATGTCTATGGTGGTGAACATAGCATTGCAGTGGTACTTATGCAAAAAGATAAAAAAGAGAAGGGAGAGCATCCAAATGCTTTCTATTGGAGAACCCTGTGAGGGTACATGACCAATATAACTTTGTTGAAAAATAGGAATTCACCATTGTGAAGAGCCTCAAGAAATTCAGGCACCTAGTGTTAGGAAGAAAAATAATGGTTTATGTGGCTCACTCTATTGTTAGAGAATACAATATGGAGGGAGAGATCACAGACAAAAGAGAAAACTAGATTACAAAAATCTTGAAGTATGATATTAAGGTCAGGCCAATGAAAGTAATTAGAGGAAGAGGATTTTGTGAGTATTTAGCCAACAAAATCAAGTCCCCAATTGAAGAATAAATTTTGGAAGAAGTGTTGGTTAATCAATTTGAAGTGGAGTCTTGGGTTGTAGGTAGGACCCAGTTCATCGAGACTGATAAGTATCCAGAAAACCTCCCATCTCATTAAAATAGTTCTACAAATTACAAGGTGCTAGATATGTGTTAATTGAAAGAGTTCTCTTCAAGAGGAAATTCGATGTAGTACTCCTTTGATGTGTGGACAAACACTAGGCTAGTAGGATTTTGCACGAATTTCACAACAGTCCAGCAAGTGGTCATTTCTTTGCAAAAACAACCTCCATAAAGATAATGTGTATGGGATACTATTGGATGAACTTATTAGTAAATTGTCATGGCTCGATGAGGAAATGTCAACAGTGTCAGTTCTTTGTTGGCAAGTGAAAAAATTTAGTTATGCCTCTCAACCCAATAGTGATTGATGATCCCTTCACTCAGTGGGGCTTAGACTTCATCAGAATGATCAATCCGATGTCAACCACTAGACACAAGTGGACTCTAATAGCCACAAACTACTTCACCAAATAGATAGACGTAGTTCCCCTAAAAGGGGCCATGAAGAATCAAATCATTAGCGTCCTGGAGGAGTTAGTGGTGCGTTTTGGCTCCCTAGAAACCATTATTTCTGATAATGCAAGAGCTTTCCTCAACTGAATTTATTTTGAGTTTACATTAAGAAATGAGATATTTCTTAAAACCTCATCGAATTACTATTTGTAGGGTAACGGGCTAGCAAAATCCACAAATCAGAATTTGATAAGGCTAATCAAGTGGGTAGGTGTGGATCATCAAAGAATTGTACAAGCACCTGAGAACAACACTCTAGGTTGACTAGATTACTCCTAAGAAGGGGTTAAAGACATCTCCATGTGATTTGGTTAATGGGAAAGAGGTGGTGTTGCCAATCTCCATAGAAATACCAATGTTACAACTGCTTGAATCTTTGGATATTGAGGAAGATAGAGCTATGGAAGTGAGATTGATGGAGCTACTAAATGTCTAGGAATCTCGAGAGAAATCTCATGATGCTATGAATAGTCACTAGTAGGTGGTCAAAAATTGGTTTTGATAAGAAAGCATCTAACCTAAATTTTAGAGAGGGTGATTTGGTCTTAAATTATGATGAATGAGCTACCAAGCCAAGTCAACATGCTAAGTTTGATTCACTATGGAAAGGCCCTTTCCATATTGCTAGTTACAAAGAGATAAACACATTTGAATTTGAAGATATGGAGGGAAATTCTCTTAGGATTTTGGTGAATGGGATCCATTTGAAACATTTTAATTAATGCTTAATCTCTTGTGAGACTCCTTGTAAATAGTTTATTTTCTTTGTGTGTTTTTTCCTTTCCAATAAGTGTGGTCCGCGTGGGCTGTTCGGTTTCCTTTCCAAGGTTTTTTCCACCCTGGTGTTCCTTTCATGAACATCATGAAAAATTTCCCCCTTAACCGCTTTCTAATCTCTTTTAATGCAAGTATGCCACTTGTTACCTCGTGCTTCTCTCCCAGCGTTGTGGTTCCAAAAAAGGCGATATCGTGAGTTATATACTCTCCATCCACTATGAGTTGTGTTTCCCAAGAGAAAAATAGAATTGAATTTGCATGAGTGACCTAAAAAATGATAGATAAATGTTATTTCCTCTGACTCATTTTTATTATTTCAAGAGTACAAGAAGAGTCGAGGAAAAATTTATGAAGTTTTTTATGTCCAATATGTGGAGAAGGTGCAAATTATGCTAAAAAATTTGTGAATGAGATAAAGGATTGAGAATTTAAGAGAGCTAAGACTGGTAGACCCAACAACATAAGCTTCTAGTGATGAAGCAAAAGCCCAAGTACTCCTAAAAATTTTGTGGAGCAAATCGTTTACCTCTGCTCAAACCTCACTTGAGCCGAAAGTGCCTCATATCAGGAAATTGAATAAAGAAATTTGTGAGAATCCTAGCTTGGTCTCTGACTATGCTTATGAAATCCATGACCCCAAGCTACACTAGAATCCCAAACATCACTATGAAGGGGCTTATGAAAGAATGATGAGCAGAGCGTTGAAAGGCGAATACGATTTTGTGGGTGTCAAACTATGGAATTGTGATCTTTCGTAGCTTATGTTGCCCATAGTTCACCCCTATCCAGAGTTGGTCAAAGCCACACAAACCCCTTCGGTCTCCACAATGCAAGTATGTTTCACTCCCTCTTTTATCTCTTCTCAATGTTTGGTTCTTCCAGTTGTGTCTTTAACTTCTCACCACCTTAAGTCATGACTGTTGCTACAATATTTTTAGAAATCCCCCCAGTTCCCCTTTCCCAATCCTGCAATGTCTCATCATTTTCACCTGACACCACTTCCACCCTATCTATTGTAAAAACTTCCTCACTTACACCATCCATAATTCCTTTGGTCTCTTCCATGCATATGGTCACCTCACACCCTACACATGCATTGCAAGGCATTTTTCCTTTCTCTCCTACAACTCTAAGCTTTCCACTGACTTCCCCAGTGGGAGAACCAATGGGAACTTCTATGGTTCCAATTCCTTTTGGCATTCCTCTCGCTATCACTTTCACTAGGAAACATATCCCATCTCCTTTTGAATTCCAAGCCCAAATTAATGCAACAAACAAATCCCAGGAGGATAGAATGTAGAAGAGGAAAAGGAAAGAAGCTTTAGCCCCGACCACCCCAAGAATGGAAATGAACTTTCATGAGAAACAAAAAAATTTGATGATTGAAACCATGACTCCCCTTGTCTCCAAGCTCGAGGGATAGATGTAATCTGGGTATTATTATACCCAATCTGTGGGCCTTAATCTCAATCACACCCATCCACATGATATGGTATAATTAATGGAAGAAAATCAGAAGTTTGTGACAAATGACTACCTGAAAATCTATCGACAGGAAAGTAAGACAGAACAAGAACTAAAAAATGTTAATGCCACAGTTGACAAGTTGGAGGTGGACATAAAGGGCGAGGATATAGAAATTTCCAAGTTGCAAAATTAATTACAAGAATTCCAAGCCTCTATTGATATGAGCAAAGAAGAAAGAGTGACTATTGATGCCAAACTACAAGAAAAGGAGTAGGAATTTACTCAGTTACAGATAAGCCTCTTTGATGTTATTAATCTACAACAAAAAATACAACAAGACATGCAAAATTCAGAAGCTAATTTGGAAGAGGAATTGGATGAAACCTAGGCTTAGGTTGAGACAGAGAAAAAAGAAAGAGTAACCACTGAGAGTGAATTGCATGATAAAATGAATGAGTTGACAGAGATCCAACATGAGCTTTTTGACCCATTAGGTATATAAATGTAGGTTCAGTAGGAGCTACAGAAGAAGGAGGCCAATTTCCAAAAATAATTGGTAGAAGTACAAGCCCACCTTGTCACTAAGAGAAAAGAAAAATAAAAACCTATGAATTTGAACTGTAGAGAAAAAACCAAAATTTGGTGCAATTGCAACAAGAGATTTTTATTTTTGTGAATGAGATAAAATGATTACAATAGGAGAATGAGGATAAGGAGAAACAAATGAAAAAATTATAGGCTATGCTATCTAGTTTTGTGCAACAAACAAGCATCCTCCCTTTGATACAACAATTGTTTTCCTCATATTGGGAAAAAGTAGAGAGTATCACATCTTCTTTTCAACCTATGCTTAAATTTATAGTTGATTCTCAAAAACTAGGTGTAGACCTCAATGCTATAAAGAATTTTTTTTTATCAACTATAGCACCAAGCATCACAAAATCAGAGTTGTTGATTAAGAAACTTTGCATTGTAACTGATTTGACCTTGGAAGTAGTAGTGATCAATGACTAAAGATAGGATGTTAGGAGGGAAAACGAATTCATTCAATTTAATAGATCAACTCTTAAGAGTAGGGGTTGTCTTGAGACCCCGGATGAAAGGTGAAACAAATGAAGGAGTGTATTGCACAATTGGCTCATTCAATTCTCTATTCTTTCTTCCTCTCAGACGGGTCAGTTCCACCTGAGGACCAAATCAAGAAGCTCCTAGAAGATAAGAAGCAAAACTCTTATATTTCTCAGGCCCTTAGTTCACCTCCAAATGCCTCAAAAATTGAAGGAATTTTACATCCCTTGGCCTAGCTCGGTTTTCAAATGGAAGCTGCAATGGCAACAATAATTAATCTCCCTTTCAAGGAGATGATTGACTTGGACCAAGAATTTGAAGCTCTACAATAGAGGGTGTATCCATCGAAAGAATATTGGGCCCCATTCTAGTCTGCTCTTTCAAAATTTTGATCACATTCTTTCTCATATTGATTTTCAATTTTGGTTTGTGAAGCCAGAGTTTTGGGATCATTACATCCATAGGAAGAGGTCCTTGAGAAGTTGCCAGAGTTGTAGATTATATCTACTATAGCCTTTGACAAGTTTGAATTATTATTTTTCATAAGTCTTCACTCTTATTTTGGACCTACAGGCTTATTTGTTCGATGTTCATTGCATTCGTGGACAACATATGTTGATGTCACACACTTTTTAACTAGCCTAATAGTATCTCCTCCGAGGAATCACACAGGAGTTCCATGTGGCATCTCTGCTTGCCACCCTTTCATGACACTTTATGACTACTTTTATCCAAGCCAATATTTTCAGAGGAGCCATGTGTCAGACATGCACAAGCCCAAGGATGTTTAAAGTTCAAAAATATTTAAAGAGGTGCCAGTGGCCTAGGATCAGTCATGGGAGTTTGCAAGTGATGCCATGTGTTGGGGCTAGGAATGGTCACAATTAGACAAATATTCACCCAATTCACCATGCGATTAGGGTGGAGAGATGGGATTTCCAGATGGCGATTTCATTGCGAAGCAAGGAATCTATGATTTCCCACTCATGCAATTGCAACAACTGCATATTGGTAGCTCTTGTGGGAGGTGTAAGGTCAGAATATTTTTGGCTATAGCCCTCACTTTTGGCAGTGGTGTTTCTCTATTTAAGGGGTTTTTCTCTTTGTTTTGTGGGGTTCTCTTCGAATCATAGAATGACTTAAGACAAAAGTTAGTTGAAAATTATTGTAACACTATAAAACTTATTATGATATGTTCTTGAAGAATACAGATTGAGTATATAGAACTATTCCAAGTATTTTTCCTTTTCTATGTGTTTATCTCTATCTATTCTCATTAAATTTCATATTTTGTGTCTATTTAAAGTGTTTGCAATCGTGAACTTTTCTATTTCAGCTTTTAGAATCTCAATTAGCTCAATATATGCAGGGTTTTGAATCGTGTTTAATAATCTTTCAAACTTCTATGGAATTCGGTTTAATTGATATTTAATTATGCTATATTAGGTTTGAAATGTTGTAAAAATCTTGGTGCAACACCTTCGAATATCTTGTTTTATGCATTTTTTTCATTCCTTCTCCCTTTTTCTCCCTTTGGCATGTATATTGGTGTTAGTGATGATTCTTCTTTAGGAATATCTCACAGCTGTTCACTATGATCACCAATTTCCTCTAAAGCTTCATGTGTTGAGGGGAGAAATCTTCCCAGAGCGTCTTACTACCTCTACATACAATAGTTGTGACTCTTTGGATCAACTACTCCTGCACATTGTTATTAAAGAATTTTTGTGTTGATAATTGAATCCTAATTACCCTAATGTTGAAGACAAAATTCTAACTATGAAAGCTTAAAATAACACAAGAGAATCTTGAATGTAGCACCATCCTTGATAATGATGCCAAAAATGTAAGGCCTCACTAATGTCTAGTCAACTTGGTGTTAGACACACAATTCAGAGGAAGGGTTCCTAACTGAATAGTCCACTAAACCCTTGCAAATACTCCATTAAATTATCAACTATGGATTTCATAAGATTTTGATGATGTTGGCATTGAATGTGCATTGAAAGAATTTACACGACCTATATCATCAAGTATAGGTTTTTTACACATGTAGGAAAACAATAAAGTTTGGAAAGGAAAATAAAGCATAAACTGCAAAATAGGAGAAATAACTCAATCTACTATTGATGTTGTAGGTACATGTGGCTTACACTACAACTGTTAATAGCTAAACCTGAACTTCACAATTTCACTAGCACTTTTGATTCTTACTTCTAGCTACTTGACTCACTCCAAATGATGACTCAATGATGCATCACAAAACTTAAATCATTAGACTAAGTATCATTCATGTGCATCTGATGAAGAATCTATTAAAATGAATGCAATAATGTAAACATCTTAAATTAACAACATAAATTAAGTTGGGTGAACAATAACTTGAGTGACCCTTTCTCAAGTTGTCCCCATAGAAGAAACCAAATATGTGTTACTTGATTCACTTAATCATATAGTAAACTGGAACATCTTTATTGCATATAACTGAACTCTACAATTTGACAAGAGTCTTCACATATTTATCATTCATGAATACACAACAAAAAACTTACAAAGATATTGTTTGTGAAACAAAACTATAACTATCAAAATATATCTTCCAACTAGATATGCTCCTCAACCATCGATCCAACTATATAGGTTCAAGAGGAGGTTTATTTGCATAAGGACTAAAAACAAAAATTAAATGAAGATGTCCACTCTCCTTCAAAATAGAGAGAGACAAAGTCTTTGCAACTGAAACTATAACTAGAAAAGATAGAAGACAAATAGGTTTGCAACTCTTCTTTAACGACACGATAGAGACATGCTCTATGCAAACATCCACATCAGTTTCTTGATTAATGCAGACTTATTCTTTCCTCCATCATCTTATTGAATGCTCTGATGACTCACGATTGACGACTCCAATGATCGCTTCCATCATTTTTGCAACTATAGCATTTCTAGTGTCCTTGGAATCTCCCCTACAATCATCTTGGAATCCTTTGGCTGTAAGTTGAGTTCTTTATTTGTTGTGGGTTGTAATTCTTTTGGATCTAAGGAGTTAGTTTCATCTAAAGCATGCATACCATTAAAAATCATGAATTAAACATAGATTCACACTAAATTTCATACACATTCACACATTCATCCATGCAAACATCATCATATCATAATCATATTTCCACTTACCAAAGTCTGGTTTGGATGACATAAAAGATATAAAAGGTATATAAGTTCAGGAATGTATGTGAAATAAGTAGCTTAAAGTGTTTGAAATATGTGAACTAAACAAGAAAAAACTAGCTATTAATCAAGCTCATAACCAACCAAGCGATAAGGTAAAACCATGTGCCTCAAAACCATGAGTACGTAAAAAAGTTAACCCCACATTTAGTTTTTGTTACTAAGTTTCTAAAATATTAAATATTTTTCCATGTGCAACCCATACATAAAATATCTAACCAGTTTTACATACAACTTTATAAGTGGACCCATACAAATATTTAATGTGCCTAAACACATCACCTAAGATCTACCATAAAAAATATTTGTTTTACATAATTAAAATATTATTTTCTTGTGTAAGGTTTACAACTCCCCATTCCTAACATTGTCCCACTTGTTGTATATATTGCATAAGGGTAAATCGATGAAATACATTATCATATCCATCCCTGAAACTGTGTGAAACTCTAGCATGATCTCATGCTCCATTAATATACCTACAATAAAATCGAAGATTGACACCATGTTAAGCAAGAACTCTCATCCTTCAACATGCCACCTATGGAAGAAAAGGAACAAGCCAAGGTGAAGATGCACAAATCCAAAGAACAAAAACATCAAAGCCAAGTGATAACAAAGGCTCCAAGATACTATTAAATGAAGAAAAAACCCACATGGTTGGAAATATCAACCACAAAAAATTATAATCCATCCAATCATCCATACATCAAAGGAATCAAAACATTAGTAGAACTCATGCCAACAAAATAACCAACCCATAAACTAAAACCACAAGTTACATGTATTTAAAACCTTTTCATGAAGAAAATACACATCTAGGAACTCCCACTGCATGGGTACATTGTAAAATATAAAAATTGTTGGGGATAGGGAGGGTCTGTCATCATAGAACGGATGTCTAACACAACAAAGCCTTAGTGATTTTCATTTCTTCAAATCACATCAAAGACACAAACTATGCCATAAAGTGGAAACAGGCACAGAGGATCCCCCATTGATCTTTTTGAGAAAAGTAAATGCAAAAAAGATAGCAGATTCAACACAAGCATAGATTCAAGAATGCAAAATCAGATAACCATGAAAGAAAAACATGTAGACATACATATTTACGTGGGGAAAACCTTTTTAGGTAAAAAAACCCACCCTCCAAAACACTCAGCTCAAATTGTATTTTTCAACAACAAATAGTTACAATACAATCTAAAAGCTATGCTCTTTAGAAGATTGCATCTTGTCCATCTGGAGAATGCAGGCAACAACATAATCAAAATCTTCACACTGTTCCAATGTTCTCACTTGACATACATTGCAAATTCATCTCACCAAGACAGTCGACCCTCTCAGCCAGCCATATGGCCAGCCTAGCCTCTAGGCCTCCACAGGTTCACATCTTTCCTGATCTAAGAGTCTAAGTGTTCACAGTTACAACAATATGAAAACCGCTCAAACACTCTCAGCCTCTCTCTCTTTTCTCATCACCTTTGATCTTGCACATGAGATTACTTTATAATCTCTTACCGTGTGCCTACCTGTTCTGCTCATTCCAGCAATCAACTATCATCAGGATAATTAATTATCCTACCTACAAACTTTCATCATTCTCTAATAACGTGCACCAATTATTCAACCAGGTGCATCGAGCCGCACACCATTAAAAATGGTTGCAGATACATATCCATCAACCTCCAAACCATCCATTTAATGTAGCTCTATCACAATCAAAAAATAGGCTTTTAGCCAACCAGATCTTGAAGATCTTGCCACGTGTTGTCTTCGCATTCGTTCATCGCTTTGACTTTTGGTCATGCTCAGTCAAGCTCGATCGGATGAGCTCTGAGCTCACCATGGTCTTCCATCACGCTACTGCTAACCTCTAACTTGCCAGTCATGGTATGGCAATAACCACCTAGCATCACCGCTGCGGTCAACCGCACTATTGTAGAGGCCACTAGGCCACCCCACTGCAGGGCAGTGACCATGGCCACCACGGTGAGACTTCTCACCGCCCATGGTATGGTGGTAACCACCAAAATTAATCACCATCCTTCAATCGCCAGTGGCCACTCCCACGCCACTCACCGTGCTACCTCCACCACGAGACAAAGACCCCGCGGTAAGGAGGTAGGGCATCACTCCACCACTGTGGCACTCACTGTGCCACCACGCCACCAATGAGCAACCTCTGTGGTAAGGAGGTAAGCCATCGATCTGCCACCGCACTACCACACCCTCAATGAGCAACCTCCATGGTGAGGAGGTAGGACTTCACTTCACCAGCGCACCGCCAACCACGCTACCGTGCCACCTCCGAGTGACCCCTGCGGTAAGGAGGTAACTGCCACTCGGAGCACCGAGCCTTCACCGTGCCACCGCCAAGTAGGGAAGAGACTGTCGCAGTAAGGAGGTGACACCACCCAACTAATGGACCAAGTAGGGTGGCCCGCGGTAAAGCGGTAAACCGCTCAACCGCGCCACCAAAGAAAGCTTGCAACGGTAAAGGCTAGAAACATGGAGAAATTGCCCAAGTCGGAAAGGGATCCAAAAAGTTGAGGCATAATTTCCCAACAATCTCCCACTTGATGAAGAGTTACTGGCTTCCTCCAAACATGAACAAGGACCAGCACCATGCTTTCACGCTCCAACCAAGACACCTACAATGACATCCGATAAATGTCCACCATCTCAGGCAACAACTCCAAACACCCAACATAGGAAAAAGGAACAAGTGAAGGCGTAAATGCACCAGTCCCCAGAACACAAGCATTAGATCCTTCAGGCACCAAAGGCACCAAAGGCACCAAAGCAACAACAATATACACTCAAACGTGAACATAGAATGAGAAACCATTCTCCAGAACAAGATAAACCAATCAACTAGAATAACAAATAGAGAACTGACTGTCCTCATCCAACTGATCAAACCCACGTGACTGAAAACCAGCACTCATAGCTCATGCTATTTCATCCAATCACCCATACCTCAAAAGGTATGCACATCAGTAAACTCATGCCATCACATATTCACCCATCATCTATAGAAACAAGCACCATGTGTCAACCAGTCAAAATACCAAACACATCCAGGTACTCTCACTGTAAAGGTATTGTCCAGATGAATGCAAAGAACCGGAATGAGCGCATACAACGCGTCTCTTCGTTAGCATCCTAGCAAACAAGAAACCATCACAAGTGATCTAGGCATACCAAGTCCACCAATTTCTGCACATAGAAAAGAGTAACCATGTAGTTCTGAGGAACACCCACACTGAAATGCAAAACCTGCAACCACCTGCTACAAGAATCATTTCTCTCAACAGTATTCCACAGTTCTTCCAAGGTCCTCCATATATGACTAAAGAAAGAGATCACAAGAACCTTCATGTCATCACCCAAGTGACAACACATGACCACAAAAAAATAGTGACTAACATGGCTCCACATACATCTAAATTCATATGAACGTATAGGAAGAAAAGACCAGATTAGAGAGAAATATAAAATCATAACATGTAGCATCCTCCTACATACACTTCTAAAAGCCAATTGTGCCAAGAATGATCTTCTTCACATCCCAAAGGAAATGCCATAACAACACCCAAACCGTTCCATGAATGTATGCATCTCAAAGAAGATCAGACTAACCCATATAAACATCTCCTATCAATCCTCAAAAGTACAAGGAGATAAACTATGTTGTCCACCTTTCACTATGAATCCTCCATAATCTTAAAACAACAATTCAAGATTCATATCATGAAAGCAAAGCATATAACACATCTGAAATATATAATGGGCAAATACCTTTCAAATGAACTTCACTGCCGAGCAGACCAAGAGGAAAAAACTGCTTCTCCAAGATATACAAGCCACCATGACTTACCCAAGATAAATCTCCTCACTGGTCTTTGTTGAACTCGCATTCAACCAAGGTGTAGGCTACTCAGACTTTCAATTGTAAATAGAAACATTCTCAAAAGAATTCCAGCCTCACCTTATTCTCCATGTAACTATGAGCACCAGCAACCTGCCATCTCATGCTAACTCCAATCTGCATTACTGCACTTAATCATGAAGTCCTCAAGCATATGACCAGAGTACTCAAAACATAAAGAAACCCCAAACCACTGCCAAAGCTCCAAACAATTGAATCAAGAACTTATCATGACACCATGATCTTACCATCCCCCTTAGGAGATTCCATGCTTCGAGTGACTTCATCACGGTCTCAAGAACAAAGCCTCATGCCAAAAATTTGATTAGCAATCAAGAGTACACATGACATCCAACAAACAACTCCAAAACTGCCAACACTTGTCAAGCACCACTAGCACCTCAACCAAAACTCGTAAGAGTCCTCCATGGCTCCAAGATGCTGCACATCTTCAAATAGTGCCCCTGCAAATGCGAAAGAACTCTTCTGCAGCAATAGGATCTAAGAGTCCTTCCAAAAACATCTACAACACCAAAGAAGATCATTCACCATCAAGTGATGAATCCACGGTCACTGCTAAAGCTCCCACTAAACCATGACACTGAGATTTCCAAGTATCATGACCGACCATCTACTGATCCAAACAACCTCCAGGTATAATCGACAACATGTCCATCAGACAACAACGTCGAATAGCACCAAGATCACCAAATCACGCAGACCACACCATCACTGTCAAAAGCTTACACAAGCCAGAGTATCAAGCTCTCCATGACATCATGATTCGCATGCTACTAGTCCATAACCGACTATTCAGGTACTCAAAATGTCATTCCTCCTCTCATCTCGAAATAGCCACACCAATGCACAAGTGACCACAGACAAGGTCAGCTAATAGATCTGCACCATCACAAAAGAAACCTCATGGATATAGACAGTCCACTTCCAAGTTGTCTCACTGCAGTCAATGGGTAGCTAATCCACCAGCCACACAACTTAGAGATCCACTTCATTGGAAACCCTGCAAATATATCATCGCACTGGAAGCTGCAAAACTGAGATCATCAAAGAGAACAACCAAAGAAGACAAACATGACTCGAACACCAGATCAACAACAGATCCGATTTTCCAATCATGTCCACAACTCAAGTACCATAGTCAAGGAAACCAGTAAGCAACACCACAAGAATGTTGAATGAAAAACACATACCAACACTCCTATGAAAAGAAGAAATCACACCTCCTCAAAACATGTTGAACTGCAACTATCTCATCCAATCACACCCCAGAAGCCAAGGTCTAGAAAAATAGTTGAACAACAGCTCCACAAACTACAAGTTTTTTCTTGACCATGCAAAAACTGCAAAACCTACAAAACCACAGTGTTTATAAAACATCCATGCACCTCCATATTCACTGCTCATCTGGATGACTCAAGAGTCTACACACAACTATCATGGTTAACCAGAACAATGAAAAATAACATGAATATGCATCATAGACTTTTTAGGAAAATCTACAAAAAACCTTCAGATCCAAAGACATGAATCCGAAACATTCTAGTGCAAGATACAAGTAAGATGGAACAACAGGTCCATTTCAGACCAGTTCCAAGACCACAACCATGCACAGGCATACGAGAGAGCTAGGCTATACAAAAGTTATAGACCACCCAGATCAACTTCATAGCCTTTATGAAATACGAGCAACAGAGAAACCACCTTCAATGCTAAGTCAGAACACCTAGCACAAGCATAATGCTCCATGGCTGAACAATAACACAAGCAACTCCATACCACCAGGGAGCCTCTCACACAAACACCCAGTATGAACCACGCTCTGTTGTAACACAACCATAAGAATACCTCATGCCCCTTGCATCAAGATCATTTTCTGCCAACCAAGAGCCTCAGACCACATCGTCACAATGTGATCATCTCCAATATCTCCAACGTCTTTCATGCTACATGTTGAATCAAAGAAGTAGGAAATTCCACTCATCGAAGGATCAAGCAACAACATATTCCCCCAGATTTCCCCAAGCTTTCCAAGATAAGAAATATTCACAGGAGAAATACCCAGAACTTTAGTAACCAAGAGAAGGCTCTGATACCATTTGTTGGTATCATGAACAAGCCTTGACCGCCTTAAACCAGCTCTGATACCACTTGTTGGGGATAGGGAGGGTCTATCATCATAGAACAGATGTCTAAGATAGCAGTGCCTTAGTGATTTTCATTTATTCAAATCACATCAGAGACACAAACTATGCCATAAAGCAGAAACAAGCACAGAGGATCCCCCATTGATCTTTCTAAGAAAAGTAAATGCAAACAAGATAGCAGATTCAACACAAGCATAGATTCAAGAATGCAAAATCAGACAACCATGAAAGACAAACATGTAGACATACAGATTTACATGGGGAAAACCTTTTCAAGTAAAAAACCCCACCCTCCAAAACACTCAACTCAAATTGTATTATTCAGCAACAAACAGTTACAATACAATCTCAGAGCTATGCTCTTCAGAAGATTACATCTTGTCCATCTGGAGAATGCAAGCAACAACATAATCAAAATCTTCACACTGTTCCAATGTTCTCACACGACATATAGTGCAGATTCATCTCACTAAGACAATCAACCCTCTCAGCCAACCATATGGCCAGCTCAGCCTCTAGGCCTCCACAGGTTCACATCTTTCCTGATCTGAGAGTCTAAGTGTTCACAGTTACAACAATATGCAAAACTGCTCAAACACTCTCAGCCTCTCTCTCTTTTCTCATCACCTTTGATCTTGCACACAAGATTACTTTATAATCTCTTACCATGTGCCTACCTATTCTACCCGTTCAAGCAATCAAAGGTCATCAGGATAATTAATTATCCTACTTGCAAGCTTCCATCATTCTCTGATAACGTGCACCACTTATTCAACCAAGCGCATCGAGCCACACAACATTAGAAATGGTTGCAGATACATATCCATCAACCTCCAGACCATCCATTTAATACACCTCTATCGCAATCAAAAAATAAACTTTTGGCCAACCAGATCTTGAAGATCTTGCCACATGTCGCCTTTGCATTTATTCGCTGCTTTGACTTCTAGTCAAGCTCGATCAAGCTCGGTCGGCCAAGCTCTGAGCTCACCATGGTCTTCCACCACGCTACCACCGACCTCTAACTTGCTACTTGTGGTATGGCGATAACCGCCTAGCATCACCGTTGTGGTCAATCGCACTACCGCGGAGGCCGCCAGGCCACCCCGCGGTAGGGAAGTGACTGTCTGGCAGACCGCCAGCGATCTTACCACAACCACCACAGTGAAAATTCTCACCGCCCATGGTAAGGCGATAACCCTCGCCCTTCAACCACCAACGACCACTCCTGTGCCACTCATCATGCTACCTCCACCACAAGACAGAGACCTTGCGATAAGGAGGTAAGGCATCGCTCCACCACCATGCCACTGCGCCACCGATGAGCAATGTCTACGGTAAGGAGGTAAGGCATTGCTTCACCACCACGGTGTCGCACCCTCGACGAGCAACCTCCACGTTGAGGAGGTAGGACTTTGCTTCGCCAGCGCGCTGCCAACCGCGCCACCATGCCATCTCTAAGCGACCCCTACGATAAGGAGGTAACTGCCATGCAAACTATCGAGCCTTCATCGTGCCACCGCCAAGTAGGGAAGAGACTGTCGTAGTAAGGTGGTGACATCGCCCAACCGCCAGACCAAGTAGGGTTGCCCGTGGTAAAGCGATAAACCGCTCAATTGCGGCACCAAAGAAAGCTTGTAGTGGTGTAGTGGTAAAGGCCAGAAACATGGAGAAATCACCCAAGTTCGAAAGGGATCTAGAAAGTTGAGGCATAATTTCCCAACAAAAATAGATAAAGGCATACCAAATATACCAATCAACACTTATACCAAGAGGGAGGAATGCGATTTCTCCTCTAGGATACACCAAGCCACAATGATCATCTCCAATAATAATCTTCTCTACAGGTCCTTCATGAACTCACATCCATATCAATGTGAAGGCTCCTCATAATTCCTACTAAAAATTACAAAGAGTAACCATCTCAAAATATGCCTCACCCAAGTCTCCAAGTATCCATGAGCAGCTCAACAAATAAATCCATACTAATCTCCAACTACAAGATTGCACTCTCATGAAGCTCTCAATAAAATGAACAATGTAATCAATACAAATAGAACTATCCATATCACTATCAAAGCTCCAAACATATAATCAAGAACATATCATGACATCATGATCTAGTTGTATCATTCCAATACTCTAATGCACAATCAAGAGTCCATCATGGCACAACACCAAAACCATCCTCTCAACCAAGGATCACCTAACAAAATTAACAATTCATAAACTTGACACCTCAACCAAAGACTCCAAGAGCCCTCCATGGCTAACCAAGGTGTCAACATCTCCACTCATATGAAGATAACCATCTCTTACCAATAAAATTGAAAATTTCAAAGAACTCTCATTGCAACAAATATGATCCAAGATCTCCTCCATGACACCAACAACCACTACAAATATCATTCATTAACAAGTGATGAATCCATGTACCATTTCCAAAAAATCCCATTGAATCGTGATACTCAACTCTCCATGGTCATAATAACCATCTCCTAAAATAAGATCACTCATTTTCTACACACTCAACTTATATAATAACAACTCTAGAGAATAAAATAGAACTAAGATCTCCAAGCCAAGAAGATACAACCACCACCAAAACGTCACTATAAAAATATCCCATTGAATCATGTAACTAAGTTATCCATGAAATCATGATAACCACATACTACAAGTCCCCATAATTTACTATCTAAGCACTCTCATCATTTATCCTCTCATCTCAATGCAACATACCAATGCATGAATGACCATAGACAAGGTCAACTAACTAAATTTTAAATAACATTGAAAATACATGTGGATATAAATAATCCACATATGAGTCATCCCATTGCAACCAAGTGGGTTTCCAATCCATGCAATTGCATAACTCATAGATCCTCAATTGATGTAGTGTGTAAGATCACTATTACATTGGTAATCTACTGTATGAGTGTGAATTTGCACCCCTAATGAAAATTCCCTTTTACCCCCTTACACTTTAGAAAACCTAAGGCAGAGGCTTAATTCCACTCAAGCATGCTGCCCACATCACACCTAGCGCCTTGTTTTTGTGTCGGTGGAGGTCTTTCTGTTGGGGACGCATGCGCAACGCATAGACATCTGTGTGGTGTGCTTATGTCCCTGGAAGATTCCTACAGCTGGAGTCAGCAGAGATGTTACACTTTCAATTGGAAGTCAAAGTGTAATGCTCCTCTTCGGTTGGTCAACCCGAATATGGCCGTTTTTCATCCTTCCCTTCATAATCTTCACTCTTTCATCCATAGCCCTCTTCAGCATCAGTTTGGATGAAGTTTTATAAGATCGTTTGAGCACTCTCTCCATTCTATTCATTCACTTCAAGCTTTGTAGCAACACTTTACACTTCATTGTAGTAATCTACCACTCCATCACTCTGATAGTGCGAGCACAGGACAAACACTATGACAACAAAGGCTTGAGTTCCTCTCATCTTCTCCTCCACTAGCCTTGAGCGCTTTGGACGGAGGTGGTAAGCTCCTCTTATCTCCTCTACCATTTTGGTTGAGTAAGCACGCATTGTTTTGTAGTGTCTTTTAATTATGTAGCTTGTACTCTCTTCTTTATCATTATTTCTATCATTGCAAACTTGGTTGTCCATGGAGGTGGAAACACCAAACGGGGGTCTGATTGAGGCAAACCCCTAAATAGCCCCCAAACATTTTCCTGCTTTTCTGTGTGTAGGTGGAGAGATCTTGGAACAAGCTGGTGAGAAGATTGTTGTGCGAGATCGTCCATCACTCTTGTGGTAGTATACTTCCTTTATCTCGTCCATCTATACATTTCATACTTCTTGATCTTATTATGTCATTCTAAAAACTCTTAAACTAGGTTGCTATTCCTTCCTTAGAGCTTAAACCTAGTCTCTCTAGTTTTATGTCCATATAGACGCTAGTGCACCTGCGAGACGCTAGCGCGCCATGTTGTCATCCTAGAACCACGCTTTTGTCCTCGGATAGAGAGCTACCTAAGACGTAGAGTTGACTTTGGAAATCAACTCATCTAGTCTCCCTTCAACTCTCAGGACTGCAGAGTGATCGAAGGATACACAATCCTCATCATTCTCATCCCTTCTATCCTAACCATCCTTTAAACTGAGGTAAGTTAGGGCAGCCTTTCTGCTCTTGGCCTTTTGTGACCTGGGGCCTTGCAGTGGTTGGTCCCCCTCTCTTACATCTACATATTGATATGACCAAGAAGATAGCTTGTAGATCTCAAACTCAAATATCATATTACCTATAGATCCAATTTACCAAGAAAATCCACAATCAAGTACCATAGTCAAGGAACTAAACAAGCATCTTGGAGATAAGAATAACCTTCTTAAACTAAGCCACACCACCACTTGGAAACCACATGTACATAACCATGTTGTGCTAAATCTCAAATGCACATGAATATCTATGACACCATAAGCATCACAATTGGCGTACCTATAATCAACTCTCACTAAAACAAGACTCTAAATCTCTCATATGTATCAATCATGTCCTAAAAAAAAGAAATGTGTACATATCACCATTAAATTTCAAACTCTTAAAACACCTATAAACTTGAATTAGGAAGCATCAAATTTGACAATCAACTATACAATCATATAGATATCATAAAAATATGTTCTCCCTCAAAATTTCACCATCAAATCTATCTAGATGCTCATGTAATCACACCCCAAATCTTTGGCTCCTACAAGTGTCCAAACAAGTATAATCCTCTCTTTATTCATCTAAGTGAAAAAACACTTAATCCACTATGTAGTACTTTGCAAATTATCTCCATTGTTTATTTGAAATCAAAAATCTAATTTTGTATTTGAATGTTATGACCAATTAATTGTTCTAGAGTAATGTCTAGCTTCATGTAATAAAAATATGACAAAAATAGTCAAATATACAAACTGAACCTATGTGTTATGTAGTGCTCAAAGAGAGACTTTTTACAACTATCAAAATTTATAAATATGATATTGTGGATGAAATTTATGGCCATTGGAAGAAAAATTCTCCATTATACATGAGGAGGATCAAAGAAGGCACCCATAAAAATGGCATCATGTTGATTTCAACATGAGGTTAGTAATGGTAGGTGGATGGCTTTGCAATTGTTAGCAATGCTAGAGCATACTATTGGTTGTAGATTTCAAAGGTTAGTTAAAAATATTTAATTATCTTATTTTAATCTTTCATGCTTGGACCCAACAAGATTATTAAATTGGGTTTAAATTTGTATTTGTGCCTACAAGGGTTGCACTTGTGGCTATGGCGACCAAGGGATCGAAACCAATGGATAAGCCCCCTGACCTTGACACTCATCAATGATTCCAAATTTGTGCTGATAGTGCCCTATGGGTACCTATTGGTACATCATGTTAGTGTTGTTGGCACATTGGGTACAAGGGGTCTATAAATAACACCCCCCAAAAAAAAACATTTTTTAAATTTTAATTTTTTTTAAACTAATTCTTTTTCAATCACAAGGTATTTTATTTTATTTTTCACTACACAAGTGAAAAAAATTCTCTCCATAGGGGAGTGTATGATTGTATGACCATATGATCTAGGGTAGGGAATTTTTTTTCCCTTTTTTCATAGTGACCAAAAAAGGTTGAGTATTGTGTTAATCTCCATTTCTTAGGCCTCCTAGATCCCATAATGAGGTATGTTTTGTCCCAAGGAGTTATTTGTGAAAATTCCCCCATAAAACCTTCATGGTAAACACCCATAAATATTTATTTTTGTAACTCATTTTCAAATCTCTGATCTACAAAAAAAATACCACAAATTTATAAACCCCAAAACCTCGAATTTGTGTATTTCTTGACCTGCATAACATATCGCATACCTCTCCAACATTATCATGGATTCAAATTTGTATCAAATATACTCATACAAGGGTTATATACCAAAATACGTATCTCTCGAATCTCTCAACCACAACCATGGATCTCATACCACTTGTTAGGAAATTTATACAAGTTGATCAAACCATTTCCTACATAACCCTATGAAATAAACACATGCATACAAGCTTAAAAGATAACCACATGCAAAGATTAAAAAAACATACCATAAGATAACACAATATATACACTAGGAAAACCCTCAAGAGGGAAAACCTAGCCTCCAAAAGCATCCACACTTGATGTATTATTTAGAAATAAAAACATTACAATGCACTTAAAAAATCTCCATAAATATTTTTGAAAAATCCAGCTCCTCTAGTGCATGCTCCATATGTCCAAGCATGTATCCACATATCCCATGCCATGCTTCACATATGCACTCTTTAGAAGAAATCTCAATACAATGATATCCAACACAAAATTGTTGGAATACACAGTCCAACATAAACAATTGTAACGGTGAACTATTGGTTAGTGTAGAATGAGGTGTCCAATTAATTTTTGAATCAGTTCAATTTATTGTTAAACAGATCTAGTTAGCTATAAATAAAATTAGTATAATTATAGGTTGTTGAAATATTTTGTAGCTATAAATATGTAATTTATTTATGAATAAATTATCAATCAAAGGTTATTTTTGTATGTTGTTATATTTTTCTATTTTGGTATCATAACCATTATGTTCTCATATCCTTCTTGTTGTCAAATGTCTTTTGAAGTCTACATGACAATTTGAACATTGAGAAGTAGATGAAACATCATGGCATTGCTTGTGTTTTATGTTGTTTGGTAAATAATATTAGAATAAGGGTTTCTTTTAAGTAGTGGATTTTGCATTTGAGGAGATCCTTTGTACTATAGGAATAAGAATAAAATAAGTTTTCAAGAAGAGATCACAACTTACAAAGTGATGATGCCTACAAAAGAGCCACCAGATGTTGATAGTGATGATGGTCCTTCATTGAAGATGAATCACTTGTATTATTTTGAAGAGGCCATCACTTTGAAGATACAGATGGATGCAATAGAAGTTGGATAGATGCTCAATAGTTTGAGGTGCTAGTGGATCAAAGAAGATATACCTCATTGGGGTTATGAGACATACATGTGAGGATTGGTGTCCAATAACTCAGGGGAGATCTAAAATCTGGAAACTTTCAATGTCATACCTTTATAAGGGTGATGAGACATTTTGTGTGTAAATGGTGTCCAATGATGTTAGGAACTTGGATGATAGCCAAATGACTATATCTGCAATTAAGGAGCAACTTGAATAATTCTCACTAGTTCAAAAATTGTTTTTCAAAGAATAGCTTTTTCATAATATATCTTTTACTATTTTTTTAGTGTTGTAGCATTAAGAGGGGGTGTTGGAATATATGCTCCAACATAAACAAGTGTAATAGTGAATTGCTAGTTAGTGTAGAATGAGGTTTCTAGTTGGTTGTCATCGATTCAATTTGTTGTCAAACAACTCTAGTTAGTTGTCAATAAAATTAGCATAATTATAGGTTGTTGTTAAAGTCTTTTGTAGCTATAATATGTAATCTATTTATGAATAAATTATCAATCAAAGACTTTTTTTGTATTATATTACATTTTTCTATCTAAACAACTAACAACCAACCAACCAACCTCAACCACAAAACATGTGCTTGCTTTTATAGAATCAAGTTCACACAAAATTAACCAATCGATAAGGTAAAACCATGTGCCTTAGAACCATGAATACACAAAATCATTGACCCTACATTTACTTTTTGGTGCTAAGTTTCCCAAATATCAATTTTCTTCCATATGTAACCCACACAGAAAATATCTAACCAATATTACATACAATTTTACAAGTAGACCCAAATAAATATTTGACATGTGACTAAACACATCAAGATGCACCATAAATGAATATTTATTTTACGTAATTAAAATATTCCTTTCACGTGCAAGGTGTAAACACCTCATTCCTAACACTCTTAAGTATAATTAAAAATAATAATCAATATTAATAAATTAAAATACCTCTAAAGTTGTTTTCTTCTTATAAACTCATCCAAAATATTTTAGATTATCATGCCTGTGAGAATCTTAAGACACATCTAAGAGCGTTGCCAAATGGTTAATAGGTACAAATATTTTTATTGCTAAGCAATGGATGTAATAACTTTCAATATGATATTTAAATCTAGACTAAGTAGACCTCATCAACATATTCAACACTATATTTTTTTCCTTTTAACCTAAAAAGAACTTGGAGAAATATAAGTTTTAAGATAGGTACAACATAACAACAAATCTATATTATTCATTTATAAGTTCTTTTTTTTTTATTAAGATAAGGCAGTTTTGAAAGGGGCCTCTTCCTTTTACAATAAAATAACTGCCACACCCAAAAGGTGAGCTCCACAAGATGTGGGGGCATCACCAAAGGAAAACAACAAAAAATAGAGTAGGAATAGTTGGAAATAAAAGGAACAACAAAGAAATAGGTGGGAATAAAGTGAACACCACAAAGAGGGAAACTAATTATTCTTAGCTAGCATCTTCAAACCAGAGGTAAAAATTCATTTACTAGCCAAGAAGTTGACTTGATATAAAAAGGAGGATTCAATAACATCATCCTCCACCATGATCTCTTTATCCTTAACAACCTTAATAGTCCTCACATGTGTCCTTTTGGTAGTACTTTCTATAGTGATCATGCCACCCTCAATTTCCTCATTTTTTTGAAGTCTTCTTTTATGGAGTTCATTTTATATAATAAATAAACTAGCGACTGGTTTTCTTGTTGTATTCTTGTTGAAAGACACTATCTCCTAATGGTTCCTAGTTATATATTCCTACTTATTCTCCATGTAGTTCAACCTATCTTCTAAGCTCTACCAACCATTAATCTAGACATCTACCACCTTATGTCAAGTTTTAAAAAGATCCTCTTTATAAGGGAATTTTTAAATTTGTTTTTTCTTGGAATTTCTAAGGAACTTAACCAAATGCTTTGTATTCACATATTTGTTATACTTTTGTATACAAATAACCTCCAACATCAAACACATGGCCTCTATAATTAGCTTTATAGTCATGGAGAAGGATACTATCCTAAAGCAAGTTCTTCTAGGAATAGGAAAATTGCTTAGATAAATTTGATTCATGGTTGTTCATGGCCTTAAGAAAATAAGAGATTCCTCCTCTATGGAGGATATCCCATAGTGTGGAATTCCTTTTTACCTCTCCACATGACAAGGGTTCAAACCTTACTCTAACCCTCCCATACTAGTGGTTGACACTTTGTAGAAAATAATATTGGCCTCAATAGCACACCATTCTCTTTTAAAATGAAGCAATCTTTAATGATACTCTTTAGAGTATTCATCACATGGTCCCTTTTGGTTTGGACAACCAAAGCATAATTAGCCTCATAGTCCTCCATTAATACACTCATGTGCAATACTTTCTTCACCCCTTAGAACTGAGGGTAAATTATTACTCAACTCAAATATTATACATGCCTATATTTGGGGTAGCATAAAATTTAGATGAGACCATTGCATATGAAGGTCATAAAGGTGGAGGCCAAGTTGGCAATGACATTAGTGGTCTTATTTCCTTCCCTATAAGTATGGGAAATGATAACTTTTTAAATGTGTTTGATTAATTTGAAGGCATCTTGAATTATCTCTTTAATGGTCTAATGGGGTGAAGCTTTTCTATTCAACATATCAACTATGATCGCGGAGTCTCCTTCAATAACGAGGTTAAGAAAACCCAAGCTTCTTCCAGGGTTGAGACTAAGCAATGTTGTGATGGCATTTTCTATATTGTGAGCATGGATTCTAAGATTCTTGGCATAAGCCAATAATGGAGCTCATTTGTTGTCCCTAATAATACCTCCAACCCCTACTTTTCGAGAATTTCCTTTGGAGCTGCCATAAAAGTTTATTTTGATCCACCCAAGATAAAGTGGGTACCACTTCGTGTTTTTTCTTTTGGTCACTTTATCTAAGTCAACACTACAGTGGGGGAGCTTGATCTTTCATTTGTCAACAATTTTGTTCTCCAAATTAGAGGGGGGTGCCCTAGGCTTCCTAATTTGAGAAGCCTCAACATTTTCAATGATGGAGTTGATTAACCTTTTCCTAATGATATCCTTGGGTTTACTTTTTTCTCCGAGAACCTTATAATTCATTTCCTTCCAAATGGATTTATAAGTTCTTTGTTAAGAATAAGTTAAAATTATTCCAACTAACTTGTGAAAATGGATTGTTTTTCTTTTGCATCATATTGAAAATGCAATCCTTGTATCTAAACAAACTATGTGTAACATCATATAACTTTAATAAGATATTGAACTATTTGTTGAAATTGAGCTTCAAATATGATCAAAGAATAAAACTACATTTTTTTTCTATAAATTAACATAAAAATAATTATAAATTTATCCAAATTCTTACAATTAATATTTCTTATTTAAATTATCAATAAAAAAAACTATAAATAGCATCTAAGACTGCAATCAGACATATAGTTAAAATATTTATATGGTAAAAAGACTTAGGTACAGATGGAAGGAGAAATGGCAGCTCATGCAATTGTTGTTCCTTATCCAGGCCAAGGGCTCCTTAATCCCATGATGCAGCTCGCAAGAAGACTGGCCTCTAATGGAATTACTGTTACGTTTGTGGTGACGGAGTCATGGCACAAAATTATCTCACGCGCAGAGGGCGATGCTTTCACAAGCGCTCGGAAGCAGGGCCTGCCCCTCAGCCCTGCTATCATACCCGACTGCGTGGTGACTGAGTCGGAAAGATCGGCTAATATGATGGCCTTTTTTCTCTCACTTGCTAATATGGAAGCTCATGTCAGTCAGCTTATAACCAAGCTCGCTCGTTCAGAAAACCCCCCTGTATGCTTGGTAGCCGACACCTTCCTCAGGTGGGCGGTGCCTCTCGCTAAAAACCATGCTCTGAAATCCGTTTCACTGTGGACAGAGTCTGTAACCCGGTTTTCCATTTTTTATCATTCAGACTTAGTAGGTAAGAATCTATACCTGTATAGATTAAAAAGGACATTTGATTTTGATGAAAAATTACATGGATGTTTAGCCTAAATCTTGTTGATGATCTTTGCTAGAATCTTAGCCATAGGCAGTGATTGAGAAATTCGGGATCTTGTTTCCACCCCTGATCTTTATTTTTCTGTGGTTATAGGTGGAAAGAAATATAAGTAGAGAAGTATTAATTAGTCTATTGTTGTAGGCCTAGGTGGGTTCTGGGTTTGCAATCTTTAGTAAATAGCGATTTGGGTATTCAGTAAAATGTTTTTGAAATAAGGATTTTGCATCACTATCTAGGATTACATTACTATTGATATGTTATCAGTATAAATTACATTACGTAATATATTGTCAGAATGTTCAAAGATTAATTTGGGATTGTTAGAAAGTTAGGATGGGCATTATAATTGACTGAGCAAAGAAAAGATCCATTCAAAGTATTGTTGTAAGTTAGGGGAGAGTATCCAGTAGTTGAGCATGTTTCAATAGTTGTGATAGTAGTTGTTTATATAATGTCTAATAGTTGTGATAGTAGTTGCTTATATAATGTCCAATAGTTGTGACTTGATTACACTTTATTAAACAAAATGTATTCATTTGATCTAAAAAGCAACCAATCATGTGATGCCACATCAGCGCTCAACTACCCATGATGTGAATGCACAAGTATTGGTCTCACCTTTTTTTGGGTCTTTTTGGACACCTTGACAAAAAGCATGCTGATGTGGCATCATATTTGATGATGTGGTCTTGAAACGAAAGTTATAAGTAGGGGACTTGCCAAGTAAGCTGCTGTAAAAAGTTGGGAGTGATTTGAAATTTCCATGTAGGATAATTAGAAGTGCGAAGTTAGGGTGCACAACTACTGGGTCCTCTCCCCTACAGCGTGTACTATATTGAATCAGCATGTGCTAGTCCAGACGGTAAAACTTCCAAAGTCCAAAATAACAAACAATATGTGGGCTGATAAAACTACACAGTTGAATCAGCATGTACTAGTCCAGATAATACTACTCATTAAACATGGGTTAATGAGTTTGATTGGTAAAACTACACGAATCCTGATAACAATATCACAATATATAGACTGTTTACTTTTTCAGCTGTCCACATACTTTTTTTTTTCAATTGAACTAAGAATTTTATTAAAAAACAAACTTACAAGAGCACATAAGACCAGCAACAAGGCTGTTATAACAAGAGCCTTTAGCAACAAATTGTTGCCACATACCCTTATTTAATCTTCAGTTGTAATTTTATTATTGTACTTTGGAATATTGCTCTGTTTTTGCAGGTCACTTTTCAGGCAAAGCTTCTCCATTTCAATATACAACAGTGGATTTACTTGCTCATTATTTAGGCCAGAATAGTTTATTTGATCTTTATTTGGGGCAGAGCATCCTCTGCATCACATTTCAAATCTGCTAAAATCTTCTTTCTTACTGTATGATGCAGTTGGGGTGGAAGGATGCATAGACAATATTCCAGGGGTGCCTCCTTTACAACATACAGACCTTCCGTCCCCATTTGTCACTCCTTTGAGAGTAGAATTTTTTCGGTGCTTTGATAGTGTGAAAGAAGCAGATTGGATTGTTGCCAATTCAATGTACCCTTTGGATTACAGGGCAGTGGAAGCCTTGTTCCCCAAAATCCCTGTGCATTGCGTGGGTCCCTTATTGCCTTCTGCCTACCTTGACCACTCTGACAACCAAGATAGAAAGATGGGAACCAGTTCCAGGATTGAAACTGACTGCAAACTCTGGCTGGACTCCAAACCTCCACAGTCAGTCATCTATGTTTCATTCGGCAGCCATGTTTCTGTTTCCAGGCTTCAGTTAGCAGAGATAGCTCTTGGTCTTATGCAGAGTGGGTACCATTTTGTTTGGGCTCTTCGTCCAGATAAAGAAGCATCTGATGTCTCAGAGATGTTGCCTCCTGGATTTTTGGATGAAAACAAAGAGCAGAGTGTTGTTGCGCCCTGGTTTAGCCAAGTGGAGCTTCTTTCACATCCTTCGGTGGGAGGGTTTTTGAGTCACTGTGGATGGAATGCCATTATGGAGAGTGTTTCATCAGGTGTTCCCATACTGGGATTTCCTATTGAGCTGGATCAGTTCACCAACTGCAAGCTCATTGTCGACGAATGGAATTTTGGGTTACAAGTGAGGAGTGGAGATGATGGGAACAGGCTTATAAGAGCACAAGAAATAAGAAAGAAGATCAAAATGTTAATGGAGGGGGCGGAGAGTGTAAGAGTAAGACGGGCAGCAGAGAGATTTAGAGATGCTGCCAAGGAGGAAGTAAGCAAAGGAGGACGATCTGCCAATAATTTAGAAGCCCTTGTGAATAGTATGAAGCTAACTAAACTAGTGCCCACTTGACATATCATTTATAAATTGCTGTGTTAGTCCTGCCTACGGCAGACTGTAGTTTCCATAAGTAATATTACTTTGCCTTGTAAACTGTCCGCAAGTAAATAATGAATTTGTTTAATGATAAGTAGGAGGTATTTTTCAGTGTCAAATTGTGATATTGTTAGCAGGATTCAACCGTGTAGTTTTATGAGTCAAATTCATTGATCCAAGAACCCATCATTAAATATGGGTCAATGAGTTTGACTCGTAAAATTACAAGGTTGAATCCTGCTAACAATATCACAATCATTTAGATTTTCAACCACTATGATATCATTTAGCTTCATTTATAATTCATGATTTTTTTTTCTTGGGTAGTATTTCATGTTTAGTGATCTAATTTGTTGCTTTGATAGATGGGAATCACTTCACCTTTATTTTTGGGGGGTTCAATCTTATACTTGTGAAAGTGATTGTCTCACATGTGGGTTCCATATTATATGTAATGATCCTTTGAGTTATGAAAGGACTTGCATATTATTGACTTTTAAAAATTTATTTCAATTTGAAAATATTTGTATTTACAAATATTATTGGAGTTTGCTGTGTTACACTAAAATTTTCTTTAGTCAAGCTTTTTCTATTGATTTGACAACTTGAAGAAGATAAAAAACAAGTCAATTAATGGTCAAATATGCTTATTTTGTTACTATTGATGTAGTTGTTGATTAATAATATTTTGTTTCCACATATAAAATAACATTATGTAGTTGTTGATGTTAGTTGATTGTCTAATTAGTTATTAGATTATGTTATTTAAGTCATAGTGCGATCACATATAAAATATGATGGATTCAATTGGATTTTAAAAGTGAATTAACTTTGTTCTTTTGTGCAACACTCTAGTTTAAAAATCACATATTTTGTTCTCTAGTTAGGAAGTAATAGTTAGTAGGAAGGGTGTTATCTTGGACATATGATTTAATTTGAATCCAAAAGTTAGGGTGTCAAATCCATAAGTATAGATTTGAACTAAGTTTAAATATGCAATTGTGGATTTAATCTTGATAAAAAAAAATGAGAAATTTGTAAATTAGATTAAAATCTTTGAAATTTGTAAAATTAGATTTAGTTAAAGCTTTAGTTAATTATCATTTATATGCATAAACTTGTCATTTATACACTAATTATCACCCATAAAATCAATAAATCAATATGATTCTAAAATAACATACTATCTATCTAAACACCAAAATGCACCTTAGACTATATTTATTAATTAATCAAAAATCATAATACAACATATTTTATTATTTTCAATCTATTAGCCAATAAGCTACATATAATGTGAGATTTGAGCCTAAAACAAGTCTCACGCCTAAAAAACCCACTCGAGTCATCGGAAAACAAGTTTTAGGTGTCGTTTAATGGTAAACTAGCTATCATTTAATGGTAAAAGCTTCCAAAATTTCACTTAATAGTAAAAGCAAATAAATATTGATTTTTCAATTGGATGGAACATTCTATTTCCATTTGCAATGTTTTTGTCAATTTGATTGCAACTTTCTTTAAAGAAAAAATCTAGATTTATCTAAGTTTATTTCATTTCATTATTTAGCATGTATTATTAATTGTTTAATCCAGCCACAAATGACTAGAATTTGCAGCACGTGACATCCACATACACCCATGCACACACTCTCTAACATATTAACATAGATATAGTTTTCTATCGACGTAATCCTTGAACCTCCTTTAAATGCAAGTGCTAGTTAATAAATATGATCAAATGTACATCCATACAAAAAAATAACACATTCTCTCCCTTCGACCTCTAAAATGACAAGATTATTGATTTGATGTTTTAAAATTACAAACAGAAGACAAATTGAATAGCAAATGCGTTATTTATTAAGTAATAAAAAAATTGAAAAAATCAAATATTTTGATGAACAACGTAAAAAAATAATAGAAAATACCAGTTTGGCGCACAAGAAAATTTGACTATTCAGCCGTCGAGGTTGTTCCACCCACCATCAGGGTTGTTACACCTACTCGCCTGCGTTCAGTGTTTGATTAACAACAGACTTGGCGTTCTACGAAAACAATATAAAATACCAGTTTAGCTTATAAAACATTACACAGAAGATCTTATATAGTTTAACTTTGAGACAGTAAAAACATTATACATTTAAAATTCCGTTTGCTTGTTCGGATTACAGAGAAAAATGGCAGGGCATGCAGTGGTTGTTCCGTATCCAGCGCGAGGCCACATGAATCCCATGATGCAGTTCGCCATAAAGCTCGCCTCTCATGGAATCTCTGTTACATTTGTGGTGACTGAATCCTGGCACAAAATCATTACAAAGTCTGAGGACGGTGTGTTTGCCCATGCTGGAAAGCTTGGCCTGGACATTCGGGCGGCCATCATTCCGGACTGCGTGGTGGGGGAATCAGAAAGGTGGGGTAACATGACGAACTTTTTTCTGTCACTGTCCAACATGGAATCTCATGTCAGCGAGCTTATAACAAACCTCAAACGCTCAGGAACCACCCCGTCCTGCATAGTGGGAGACACTCTCCTCAACTGGGTGGTGCCTCTGGCTAAAAGACAAGCTCTCCTCTCTGTAGCCCTGTGGCCAATGTCTGTCGCAACCTTCTCCATCTTTTATCATATTGACTTAGGTATGTTTATACACTTGAACCATAACCATTAGAGATTAAATGTTTTTTTTCTTCAAGAATGGCGATCCAAAACTGTTGATATAAAACAATCTTTGAATCCAAAAATAACATGAAAATCTGATATCTTTGAATCTGTTGCAGTTGGGTTGCAAGTATGTATAGATTGTATTCCTGGGGTGCCCTGTTTACAACGGACAGAACTTCCATACGAGATTCTCTCTGCCTCCCCAATAAGCAATGAAATAACCAAGTGCTTTCTAAACGTGAGAGAAGCAGATTGGGTGGTTGAGAATTCTTTTTATGACTTGGATTGCAGTGCAGTGGAGGCCATGTGTCACAGAACCCCAGTGCAGTGTGTGGGTTCATTGATAATCATGCCCTCTGGGTCCCACTGCGAGGATCGAAAGGTCGATTCAGAGTTCAGTCAATGGTTGGATTCGAAACCAGCGCGGTCGGTGATATATGTTTCGTTCGGTAGCTTCATTCAAGTGTCAAGAGCTCAGGTAAGGGAAATAGCAACGGATCTTATGCAGAGCAGGTGCTATTTTGTGTGGGCGCTTCGTCCGGATAGAGAGGCGTCGGATGTCTCTGAATGTTAGCCCAGGATTGAAAATACAATTGAAAGTGGCAAACTGTAAATGATTATTTATTTCACTTGAATAAAGCAACTTCTGTTACACAGCATACTACAGTCATACAAGCCACACAGCAATAAAGAAACAGGTCATAAATATAAGAAGCAACAGCCAGAAAACAGTTATAAACTGTTAGACAAAACTGCCCAAACCTGTTAGACAACCTGTTAGGCAAAACTGCCCAAACAGAAAACAAACAAACCAAAACTAATACAACCGGACGAGTAGACAGCTGGAGAAGATTAGTCACTAACATCCCCCTAGTAATCTGAAGGGGTTAAGCCAAGCAGTCCTCGGAATTTCTCAAACTTTTCTCTGCCCAAGGCCTTGGTAAGAATATCAGCGGGTTGATCAGCAATAGGACAATATTTGAGGTGTACAAGACCAGCTTTCACATGATGCCGAATCAAATGAAACTTCGTATTAATGTGTTTGGTACGATCATGAAAGACTGGATTTTTTGCCATTTTAATAACAGATTGATTGTCAAGAAAGAGTGGTGTTGAAGAAATTTGTGGTGCTTGCAAGTCTTCAAGAATGTTGCGAAGCCATAAAATTTCTCGAGTTGCTTCAGAAGCTGCCATATATTCAGCTTCAGAAGAAGAGAGGGCTGGAACTGGTTGCTTTTTAGATTTTCATGAAATGACAGCAGATCCAAGATGCATTAAAAAATCAGATGTAGATTTACCATCTTCCAAATCACCTGCATAATCTGAATCAGAATATCCAAGCAAAGAAAATTGTTTAGTCTTGTAGTAGTGGAGTCCATAGTTTTGAGTACCTTGGAGATATCGAAGAACCCATTTGGTTGCCAACCAATGAGGTTCCCTAGGTTGTTGCATGAATCTGGAAAGAACTCCAACAGCAAATGAAATATCTGGACGAGTAGTGGTAGCATAAATCAAACTGCCAACAAGTTTCCTGTAGGCAATTGCATCAACCAATGCTGAAGAATCAGCTAATGTGAGTTTAAGATTTTGCTCCATAGGAGTACTAAGGGGTTTGCATTCAACCATGCCAAACTTAGTTAAAAGGTCACCAATATATTTTTGTTGGGTGATGAAGATAGAATGGGGTTGTTGAATCACCTCAATACCCAAATAGTAATGAAGATGGCCCAAATCAGTCATATCAAATCTTTGCTTCAATTGGTTTTTGATATCTTGAATATTATCCTCTTTAGTACCAGTGATAAACAAATCATCCACATAAACAACAAGATAGACAACCATGTTGGCAACCATTGTAACAAAAAGAGTTGCATCATCAAATTCAAAATGCTTGAAATTCAACTGCAGGAGATGCTCGGTAAGTTTGTCATACCAGGCTCGGGGAGCTTGCTTTAAACCATACAAAGATTTGACAAGTTTGCATACCTGATGTTCTTTACTATTGACGAAATAGCCTTCAAGTTGAGTCATATACACTGTTTCTTTGAGATCGCCATTTAAGAATGTAGTTTTAACATCCATTTGATGAACTGTCCACCCATTTTGAGCTGCAAGAGCCAACAAAGCACGAATGGTAGTCCATTTAGCTGTAGGTGCAAAGGTTTCATCATAATCTATGCCCTCTTTTTGAGCATATCCTTTGGCAACAAGTCGGGCTTTATGTTTGTCAAGTGAACCATCTGCTTTATATTTATTTCTATAAACCCACTTGCAACCAATAGGTTTACAACCAAGAGGAGGATCAACCAACTCCCATGTACCATTTTTCAAAAGTGCATCATACTCATTTTGCATTGCTTTTCTCCATACTGCAATATTCTTAGCTTCATTATAGGAAGTTGGTTCTGAATTTATCATGAAATTGAGTTCATCAATGGACTCTAAGTTATCTACAATATTGGATTGAGCCTACATCCTAGCTCTATAAGAGCTTCGTGTACCTATTTTACCTATTTCATCAGGCCTTAAATCCTTGAAAGTTTGTTGTACTTGTTTGGCCCACCTATGTGAAGATTTTGGTTGTACAAAAGAGGTTTCCATTTCTTGATTAGATGCTTCATTAGTGTCTAATGCATCTGCAATTTCAGGCTCATCATTAGAGAGAAAATCATGATAAGAGGAGGTTTCTTCTTGCACATTTATAGATGGAGTATCTTGAACTACATGTGAATCTATTAAAGGCGTGTCTAGGGGAGTTGGCTTCTCCTCACAAAGATTTTCTATCCAAGGAGAAAATCGTGCACATTTATCATGTTGTTTTAACTGACATTCAACATCTGCATCACTTTTGGAAGATTCACAAAATACAACATCACGTGTAATGAAGAATTTTTTGTTAGCTTCATCATACAACCTATAGGCTTTGGATGAGTCGGAATAGCCAAGAAAAATGCACTTATAACTATGATTATGCAACTTAGTTCTTTTATCCTTAGGAATTAGAGCATAGCAAGTAGACCCAAAAATCCGAAGATGTCGAACGGATGGAGGATACCCAAACCAAACTTCATATGGAATGGCATGTTGAAGTGCAGATGATGGAGATCTATTACGAAGATAGACTGCAGTTCTTGCTACTTCAACCCAAAAATGTAACTTGATTCCTTTGAAATATAGCAATGCTCGAACCATGTTCATGATGGTTCTATTCATTCTTTCAACCACACCATTTTGTTCAGGAGTACCTGGAATAGTTAGATGATGTTGTATCCCATTTTGACGAAGATAATCCTCAAAAACTAGAGAAGTAAATTCTCCACCATTGTCTGTTCGAAGAGTACCAATTTGAGATTGGATTTGATTTTCAATCATAACTCGAAACCTTTTAAAAATTTCAAAAGCTTCTGATTTTTGCTGCAAGAAATAAATCCAAGTCATGCGACTGTAATCATCAATGAACAACATGAAATACTTAGATCCTCCAATAGAAGTTACTGGTAAAGGCCCACATAAATCAAAATGAATGAGTTGCAATTTTCTATGTGCTCTCCAAGTTGAGCATGGAAATGGATTTCTATGTTGTTTGGCAAGAACACATGCTTCACATTTTTCAATTTTTTTAGGTAGAATAGGCAAACCATCAACACCATTCTTTTGCATGATATGAATTCTATCATAACTAATATGTCCACATCTTGCATGCCACAAAAGACTAGGAGATAGACTAGCTTCTTCAGTGAGATATGCAAAACTTCTAGAAAGAGCAAAAGTACCATTGAGTTTTAATAATCTTCCATCTTCATAACCAGTAAATGCAACTTGATTATTAGATATTTTTCTAACAACAACTTGTCCATCTTTTAACAAAACAGAGTAGCCTTGTTGTCGAATCAATACTAGTGATAACAAATTACGTTGCAACTGAGGAAGAAACAACACATCATGAAGCACAAAATCTGAGAGATCAGGCAACTTAAGTCTAACAGTTCCTTTTCCAATAGGCTTGAGGCTTGATTTATCTGCAAAGTAAATTGGACCACAGTCATCTTCATGAAATTCTTCAAAGTAATCACGCCGAAATGTCATATGTTGTGTTGCTCCAGTATCTAAGACCCAAGAATCATGCCATGAGGAATTAGATGCAAAGTCTGAAACATTAAGCACAAATTGATCACTATCACTGTCACAAGCAAATTGGGCTGCTCCTGAAATATTATCATCATTGTGAATTTTTCTTTGGGCTACTCCTGAAATTTTATAATCATTGTATATTTTGGTTTTATCTTTTTGTTTAAAAGAATTTTCTTTGAAACCTTCTATCTTATCCCATGAGAGCTTGCATTCATGTGCTTCATGACTACCTTTTCTACCACATCTTTTACAATATAAATGTTGCCTATCATTTTGATTATCATTTTGTCTCCATTGGCCTCTACCTTTTCCTCTATCACTATAACCACCTCTTGAAGAATTTTTGTTTAGAGATTTTTCTTTTTGATAAGCAAAACAAACATTCTCACTAGTATTATCTATTTTCCTTCCAAAAGCTTTTTCACGTTCTGCTAACTTTTCAACCAATTGATCAAAGGTAATGGTTTTCAATTGATTGCTTGCTTGAAGGGACTCTAGATAAGTGGAATGTGTTGGAAGAAGTGCCTTAATAAAGGCTATGAGATATATATCAACTTTCCCTCCAGCAGCATCAACATCGTGTTTTATGGCTCTGATTTCTGAAGCCAGACTCATAACATCACCATTCTACAACTCAAGATCAAATAATTTTAACTGTAACTGAATAATTCTAATTCAAAATGAGAATCAAACAAATCTTTTAATTTATGAAGAGCTTCCCAAGCATATGTGCATCCTTGTATATGTCGATAGACATCTCCATTAACAGAAGCTCTTATTAAAGCCAAAGCTTTTGAATTTTTATATTGCCAAATTTCTTTTTCTTTAGCATCAGTTGGTTTTGTAGGTTGAGTATTTCCATCACAAATTTTACACCATAAATCATTAAAAATTAGTGTATTTTCTACTTTTCTATGCCATTCCAACCAAGTATCTTTTCCAGTTAAAGTTTCCCCAATCATTGAAACAATAGACTGCATTGTGAATCAAAATGAAAAATACACACTGCAGATTTAAAAATATTGCTCAAATTTTTTGCTCAATTTTAGAGATATGAAACCCTTGTAAAAATAAATTGATTGATTTCACCTTAATCAATTTACTGTCTCTGCAGAGTGCTCCAATCTTCAAAATCCCTGTGCTCTGATACCACTGTTAGCCCAGGATTGAAAATGCAATTGAAAGTGGCAAACTGTAAATGATTATTTATTTCACTTGAATAAAGCAACTTCTGTTACACAGCATACTACAACCATACAAGCGACACAACAATAAAGAAACAAGTCATAAATATAAGAAGCAACAGCTAGAAAATAGTTATAAACTGTTAGACAAAACTGCCCAAACCTGTTAGACAACCTGTTAGGCAAAACTGCCCAAACAGAAAACAAACAAACCAAAACTAATACAACCAGAAGAATAGACAGCCGGAGAAGATTAGTCATTAACATCTGAAATGTTGCCGACTAGATTTTTGGAGAAGTGTAAAGAATAGGGCTTGGTATCAAGCTGGTTTAACCAAGCCAATATTCTGAAACATCCTTCGGTGGGAGGGTTTTTCAGCCATTATGGATGGAACACTGTTATGGAGGGCATCTCGGCGGGTGTGCCCATGCTGGGATTTCCTCTTGCGTTGGATCAGTTCATCAATAGCAAGTGTGTGGTGGACGAATGGAAGTTCGAGTTGATGGTGAGGAGTCGAGAGGATGAAAATAGGGTTATAGCAGCGCAAGAGATCTCCAGAAAGGTTGAATTGTTGATGGAAGCTGAGGAAAATGCGAGATTAAGAGGAGCGACGGAGAGGTTTAAAGAGATTGCCAGAGAGGCGGTCTGCCACTAATTTGAAACTTCTTGTTGATAGATTGAAAGCTGCCCAATGCTTGTGATAGAAATAGCAGGATTTTTTCAAGCATTTGAAATGAGAACCTAATTGCTTTGATCGTTCTCTCCACTCTTTGTCTTTTGTTATGGCGAATAAAGCATTTAATGTCAAATAGCCAGGTTTGAACAGAACAAGTTTTTCACAGTTTTATGTTAGAATAATAGAGTTGTTGATAGGTTGAGACATTTTTCATAGTATCTCAAAGAGTCAAATTCAAGGATGAAAACCCCTTGCACAGGAATAAATGCATATATCTTCCTCCATATATATTATTTCCAATTTTTAGTTATCCAAGAGTGGAGGTTACATAGCTTTGGCCATGTTTTTGTGAATCTACATATGAGGGAATGCATCTACAAATATTCTTTCCTATCACAAATGATATCGTCCATATAGATCTCAGGAACATGGGTTGATGTTGGACAAGGAGGTGATTATTTTAATTCACCTTTAGAAAAGAAGTGTTAAGAGGATAATCCATTGAGAGGGATTTGGGTGATAGTTTTTGCAAGCCCTTGAAGGTCAAAGTCCACACACGATTCGCTAGTGCCCCCTAAAGCTACTTGGGTAGCCTTTAGACCTTAGTAGGTAATCTGGTCTCTCATGGTTGTCATCACCAAGATCAACAGTAGATATTCAACCAAACAAGGGTTTGGATGCACATTAAAAATAGTTGAACCATTCATCGAGACTTCACTAGAGACAACCCTCTGAGTAGAGCAACAATACTGAATGGTATCTTCCAATGGTATAATCAACCTTCAAACCCTTGCCTATGAGAGGTCTACGAGAGGGACAACCACTAAGGCATCAAGAGTTGTGAAATATTGTAGAGCTTGAAGACATTACACTAATGTAGGAATAGATTGTTGCAATTTTAATCTATTATTATATAATTTAAAATAATGAATATAAATTTTAAAATAGTGAAGAAAAATAAGAGCACAAGACAAGATATTGACAAACAAATAGTCTTATCTAACATCCCTAAAATTTTAATTGGTTTTTCAATATTACAAACTAGTTATATAAAATATTACACACATCTGGTCATGTGAAATTATATAAATACATGCACTATAGTTCAATACATCTACCCATGTACAAATGTAATCTCTCACAAATAAAGAAAAGGAGAAAACTTAGTGGGACAAAAATCCTCCCCAAAAGATAGATGAAAACAAAATTATCTCAATGAATAATGAGAAGGAAAAAACCCCAGGTGAGGAAAAAATCCCCCATAAGAGAGAAGAAGAGAGACAATGTAGCCCCCCCTCAATGTAGAGTCTCTCACAATTATGGTAGATGCTCGACACTGAATGTTGAAGATGATCCAATCTCACCGAACAACACTCCTCCCCTTAGGAAGAAGGAAAACCAAGATGGTATGCAATATATCTTCCCATTATTGAAAGGAAGATGAGGGAAGAAAGATGATGAGTGGTGTCTTTGAACTATGCTCAAGTGTCTCCATATCGATGTTGAAATCTATCACAAATAAGTTAGGTGTTCTAGACCACACTATAGAAGATGATAATCTAGAATCTAGTAGAGATAATTGTAAAAAGAAATTCCAAGACAAAGATGTCTCCTCTAAAGAAAAAGAATCCTCCTCCAAATGTTACTCAAAAGAACCCAAACCCATGTCAAACTGTAAAGAATGATCATGTAGAGAATGAACAAAAGGGTTAGTGCATTCCCTCACAACAATTGAAGAAGAATCATCTTCATCAAAGAGAATATGAATTCAACCAATGGTGACTCCCAAGTCTGAAATGTGAGACTCTATAAACAAACCTGTAATGTTTGTCAAGTACTCATCCCAAATAGCCATATTTGAAAGACAGTGTATGTCTTGTTGCATTGAATCACAAAAGATAAAATTGTGGCAACACAAGCATCATCAAATTAAATAGAAGATGGACGAGGTGGAATTTAAGGCTCAATAACTAGATCACATTTGAGAACGCTCAAGTTCAAGTAGCCAAAATTCTCCTTGAAATCATGGTCAGCACTAGAAGTATGATCAAAAACCAAAATATCAAAACCATCATTAGAAGAAAAAAGAACAAATGTGTATAATTGAGATGCATGATCAACCATCCTAATAGAAATAATCTCTCTAATCTCCAAGTCTCTAACGATAATAGAATCAAGAGTGAATTCCATATTCTTCCCCACTCCACCATGGGTAACTCGATAGATGGAAAGAATATTGTTTGAAAAATGAGAAACACAAAAAAACATCATTAAAAGTGCCCTCCCTAATATCAATAGATCCCTTCCCAATCACATTAATGCATGTATTGTTTGTTATCAGAATAGGTAACATAGGACAAGGCTTGAAAGAAGAGAAAATTAACTATGAATATGTCATATGGTGAGATACTCCTAAATCTAGAAGTCATTTCCATGATCTAAGACCTGTAGAAGCACAAAGAGCTTGTCCTTTATTTTTACCTAATGTAGTAACCAAACTAGCATGGTCTTTTTCTATATTAGACTTTTTTAAGAAGAATAAATTGATTCAAACACTCTAGAAGGTAGATCAATGTGATTATTTTTAAGAAGATTCTTCAATTCATCAATATCCTTCTTATAACAAGAATGTTCTTCATGTCCAATCTTCTTGCAATATGATCAAGTAGGCTTCTCCTTCTTGGAGATTTATATTTGGAAGAGGATTTATTTTGTGCATGATTTGAATGTGGATTGTTCTTTGATTTCTTTTGTTTCTTATCAAATTGTTCTAATTCTTTCACTTGGCTAACCAACAATGCCTAAGATTAAGGTGACTTTTTGAGACCCATATAAAGAAACTTTTGTTGCTCATATATATTAACCTATCATAAAATCTACAAATGAAGGTGTAGTATATGCAGACCCCATAGTTAACCTATGAGTATGAAAGCTAGAAACAAAAGCTACATAAACAAGACCAAGTTTGTTCAATACATTATAGACCAATTGAATGCCGTTTTTCTCAATTCCACATGCTTTTCATTACTCTCTTAGTTCATCAACCTTAGTGATGTAATATTGGATGTTGTCAAAGCTCTTAAGATCAAGGCTCATCATTTCATTATCGATTTGATAGTATTTTACTTTATTTGTAATGCCATACAATGTTTTCAATTTGTTCCAAGCTTCATGAGAGTCCTTACATGACTCAATTTGAAACAATTAGATCTTGATAAACTAAGCTACAAAGACATCCAGGAGATTTTTTATGTTCAATCTCTTTTTATCATCATCTTTAGGTTCAAGTACCTTATTATCAACATATAGAGAGTGACTCTGATTTATTAGGGCACTCAATGCATGTTGATGCCAAGATTAATAGTTGTATGATGTTAGCAAAGGAACCTTAGAATGATCCATTGAAAAAGGAGTACTAGAAAATATATCAAAAGAATGCACCAAGAGAATCCCCCCAAATCACTCGATCAATAATCCTCACAAGATTATGATTTGGAACTTTATATGTAGTGTTATTACAATGATAGAGGTGGTTTGTAGATTTTACTATCCAAGATGAAGAAAATATGGAAATATACAATAGTATCTCAAAATGAGATCCTCAAACTAAAATTACAATTTCCCAATATGAAATAGATTGAAAATGTAGCCTTCCCAAAATGACAAAACTTCTCCAGGTGTCAATATGTTCAAGTGATCAACCAAAATGGAAATATGCATAAATTTGAATAAAATATACTTGGGGTTGAATCTGGAAAAAGTGCATAGATAGGATAGAAGAGTTCATTAATACCTTTCCAATGCCATAAGAATCTTGAAAAACAAGGATATAGGAAAAAAGTTATGAGCTTGAAGGTCCAAAAGGGAAGAATTGACTTCAATTAGCAATAAAATTCACCTAAAGAAAAATCTAGAAAAATGGCTTGCACCATTGTGAATTTCTCAAAACTAGCTTTCCATCAATACCTCATTTGTAAAATTTTGACACCTTGATATAAATTTATAGTGTTTAAAAAAAATCTCTATTAGGGCTTGAGGGGAAAACATTTGGGCCCCTAGGTGCTTAGTCCTTAGGGGCCCATGTGACCTTCCTTGTTTCTAGCACTTAAAAAAAACACCTTTGCCTAGGCAACGATAGAGTGATAGTGGAGCGACAACTCTCATGCATTGCTAGGGGCAGGTGCACTGGTGATAGAGTGGAGGGCCTACCTGCTAGTTTTTGATGCCTGTTACTCTCCATAGAGCTGACGGTTGGAACCAAAGATTAGAAAAAAATATTTTTAATTAAAATACTTGCTAACATCATATCTTTGTGTGTTACAATGACACAACATGTTTGTGCAACCTCATAATATATCTACTCACCAAAGAGTATTTTCTCCAAATTTATCAAAGCCAACATAGGACAATGATTGATACAATACAATAGGGTACAACTAGTATGGATTCTGTACAACTATATGAAAATAATTTCATTGATCCCTACCAAAACCCTCAAAAATAGCTTGAAACTTTCAGTTGCCAAAATATAAAGTATTTTATATCAAAATTGGGTTTTTGGGGGCTTTTGGACCTAGTGGTGAGGTCTGCTTTGCCCTAATGTTCACCTAGCAAAAGCTCAAGCTTGATTATCTCCCATATATTTGAAGGGGCTTGCATATTTGAAGCTTTGATACCATGTTAGAGTCACTCAAGGACTCAAGCTCCTAGGATCACTTGCAAAATCAAAAATAACCTTCTACAAGAGAGAAAAGAAAGAGCATAAATTTGCAATAATGGATGCAAAATAATAGTAGATCAAATGTGATTAATATGCAATGCAATACAAATGTACTAATGAGACCTTGTTTATATAGGCAAGGTTGAGAGATAGGACAATCTAGGATTATGAAAAGTGTCTTAATCCTATGTCATATGTTAACTAAGGGATAAGATAAGATGAGATCACATGACAATTAAGACTTCTAGAAAGATTTCTAATGCATTAAGTAAAACTAACATGAGAATAGGACCTACTAGGTGAACTAGTTAGGTAAAATACCTTATTGACGCCAACATTTCCTCTCTACTTATAGGTCCATTGTGTTTGATTTGGGCATACATGAACAATGACAATCATAAACAATATGCATATTGTTAATATAGTAGAAACATCAAGCAAGAGTAATTGAGTTTGTATTTGCAATAAATATCACATTAGTTAATTCATGATATATCCAAATCTTATGTCTAAAATCCAAATTATATAATTTCTCAAAGATGTGCTAACAATTTAATATTCTATATACTTCAATATCTCTAATCTTAAAATAAGATCATAACTCCACAAATCTTGTATATTTACTTGCTCCACAAAAAATAAAATATACATATATATGAACATGTACTATTAAAACAAATTCCAATGTAGACCCTCACAAAGATGGAACAAAACATATGAACCTAAAGATCCAAAGTGGACACCCCATGATATATGCCTTGCCCATATTAAATTAAAAAGGAAAAGAAAAATAACTAGGACCTTAATGAGAGAATGCTCCTTTAAAAATAGATAAAGATTATCCGCATGTTAAATAAAAAATGAAGAAATATGAGGGGCGTGGGACATTAATCCATGAAATAATATATAAAGGAAACCTAGGCGCCTATTATTTTTCTTATGTTTTAAAATAAGATGTAAAAGGAAGTTTGTTGGCCAATAAATAATAATAATATATTTTGATTAAAGATAAACATGTGGAGATATAATGGGGAGTGAGATATGTGCATCTCTCATAAATAAAATTTTAATTGAATATGTCGATATGGCGTGTTTTTGAAGATATAGATATTATAGGTATATCAAGTGTATTTTAATTTAAAGAAAAAGATATGTATTTTTTTAGGGATTTAGATGGATATTTCAAAGATTTGAAAGATTTGTTTTAAGATATGAGGAGATTTAAATTGAATTTTTAGTTGATGGAAAAAAATTTATAAATGGAGAGAGGTTTATAGAGAAATGGTTGTAATTGTATATTTTAGTATTTTGTAATTTTTATAAATCAATTTTATGTTTAAGTTTGTGTCTTTGGTAAATTACTTGTAATTATGGGATGTAGCACATTAAGTTTTTATAGAATATAGGTCCGATCTTATGAATTTCACGTTAATTGCTAGTGTTTGGAGCTTCATTCTATATATGAAAATGGTGGATGGTGGTCTAGAAGACATTGGTGATTGGTCAATCTTTCAAAGAAAAGACATTTTCATGTGTCAATTGTGCAACAATAGATTGATTAGAGATTGGGTACGATTTGTTTGTTTCATCTTACAACATGTTCAATTTTCAACATAACATAGGCATTTCTTTCCTCTCCCTTCGTCAATATTTTTCAAACAATTAATTATAATAGATTTTAAATTTTTTTTTAATTTAGTTTTATGTTTTCAAATGAAATCAACAACTTGCTTGTGACTATAAAGAAAAAATTATCTTTGTAAGTTCATTTTTTTGTATGTCTTCATGACAATGGGGACATAAATTTTATTTAATTAATATGAATCATTTTTTGTTATAATGAAAGCACATACACTTGATAAAAGTAGTGTTCATATTATTTCTTTAGAAATTAATAACCTCATAAATTTGAGATTGAAAATTAACCATATGATACATTAATTGAGAATCTAAATATGCCCCTTGATAAAATTCCATACACTTTGCCATTGAATTATCTCATAATACTAAGACCCAATAACGTTGAGACTATGGGGAGATTTTCATCCTCCTTCCAAGAGAGAAGTTGATTTTTTGACTCTATATGTTTAGAAGTACAATTTAGTTAGTGAAAATGTTTACTTTAACAAATATTCCTTGAAGAAAGTGGATTCCTTGAATATCAATAAAGGAAAGGCCACAAGCATTTTCATAACATATATAAGAGTCAAGATGGAAGGAATGCATAACATGATCGCCACTAATGATGAAGGCCTAAAGAACATGTCCATTAAGGTAAAGGTTGAGGTTATAACTATCATGATGATGAGGATAACATATCTACAAATTTTGACCTACAAATTATTTATTAAGCTACTAAATCTCTAGTCCATGTCATCATTAAGGAGCTATGTCCTAGGGACATGCAAGAAGATATATTGATAGTGCTTGGGTGTTCTATTTAATTCATGGTTTTATAATTTTAATTGTCTATTATTTATTTTACAAGACTTTATGGGTTCAATTACCCATACTTGCTTATTTCTTGTGAATTTTATTATATAGGTCTAGATGTTGAACTTGTTTAAGAGGTTGGAAATTTTCATTGTCTAAAATTTTGTTTTCAATAGAAAAATTTATATTTTTTTGTTTCATCGTTTCCAATCTAAGTATGAAGGACAAACTAATAGCCTTTTTTAATTCAAGTATATATATTTGATAGATGTGTAAATTATCTAATTTACATGAAAACTTGAATGTTATGATCTACATGTGATCTATGGTGGTATTTTGTATAGTAATTATTTAATAGATTCTCTTTCAAGATTGTACTTTTGTTGTGTAGTTGATTCTTAATAATGAGCATAGGAACTTAAGGGTAGTTAACTAATTATTCTACCTTGTGAATCTAAAATCTGCACTTTAGAATTTACTTAATCTCATTATCCCTAACTTGTCTCTCATTTAACATTTCTTGTGAATCTAATTATGGTAGGTTAGATTAGATATTTCTATATTTTATATATACCTTTTTTATATGCAAGTTGTTGCCTAGGGGAAAGCTCCCATTATGTATTAATTAAAAAAAGACAATTGGATAGCCTTGTAAAAATATTTTCAAGAATATGCTAGACCTTGACCTCTTGAATGTATTCCTCCACTTCATCCTTCTCAATTGAACTATAGGTCCCATGGATGTTGTCATGAATAATATATAGGTGTCCTTTAATAATCTTAGCCACACGTGTGTGTTGCTCCTAAGATGAGAGTACATGTTTTCCATTCTTAAACTTTTGGTCCACTTCCTCCACTTCATCCTTCTCAATTGAACTGTAGGTCCCATGGATGTTGTCATGAATAATATATAGGTGTCCTTTAATAATCTTAGCCACATGTGTGTGTTGCTCCTAAGATGAGAGTACATGTTTTCCATTCTTAAACTTTTGGTATTTTTTAAGGCTAAATTTTATTAGCTCCAACTAGATGAGATGATATGCTTCCATTAAGGATGTGTTGGCAAAAATTGTAATGCGAAGGCACTACTAATTTCATATGTATTAATTATTATCTCATAATTTTCAACTCTATCAAAAAAAATTCTTTAGAATCTCTTTTAAATATAGTCAGAAGCTACCAACTTCCCCAAGATGTTTTCCACAAAATTTTCATCATGTCAGATAGATATTTTATCTATATTTTAAATTCACTCTATAGTTAAATAATATCCAACCAAATAACTTTAAAATATTTAAAGGAACTAATAGAGAGATAAACATGTGCCCAAATAATAAAACTATCTCAAAACCATTATATAGGTCGTAGCAACCTAATAATGTTTAAGATCTAAGCATTAATTTGATAGATTTTTCTCTTTGTAATTAGTGTAGAATTCACTCTATAGCCCAACATGTGGAGAGTAAATATCTTGAATTATGGCCCTAGATATTTCCCAAAATAAAAAGGGTTTGTAGGTTTTTATATATTTTTTGATATTTGTTTAGCCTTAGCGTTGGATTTTGTAGAATATTGTGAATTAATTCCTCTATGTATTAGTGCATCACCCATAGTTCAAATTAGTACATGTGTTATGTTGTGACACCAATATAGGTAAACAATCTAGCAAATCACTAACTCTATCTTTTGATACCTCTATTTTAATTTGACAATTATGGTTTAGTTTGATGCCTCTATTTTTTGGTGATGCCTATGCCATGCTAACTATGCCTGCTTATTAATTTCTCAAATTTTGTGCTAATAGTTTACATAACTATTTAAGTTAATAAAATCTTGTAGTAACAAATGTTGGTCAAAGATCCTTCCTAAAGATCTAACACATAGTCTTGTAGGATGCCTAAAACAAGACTATTTTATCAAACCTCTTAATTTTTTGTGCATGTTTTATAATTTTTATGCATGGTCAAATATTTGGATTTGAAGGTTAAAATTAACTTGCTTTCTTATTTGGTCACACATTTGTATTTGGGATAAAAATTGATGTGTATCTTTCATCCCAAAGTAATACTTGTGTATGCTCTACCCCCATGACTTAGAGCAATCTTGGGGATAAAAAATAAGAGCTATATGAATCAAATCAAATCAAATCCTTAGAGAATTAGTCCATATCCATCATCCAAACTAATCCAAATCCCATATCCCTAACCATCAAATCAAGTCCAATTCTTGAAACCTTAGGTTGCCCGTAAATATCAAATAATCCCATACTAACTTATCCATGTCTATACCAACCATCATAATTCAAACCCCACCATCCTAAAAATAAACCTCTTGGAAATTTCAAATAATTTTTCTTTGGATGCATAAATTCAAATTATCTAATCTATCTTCATGACCCTTAATCATCCTTTGGACCCTTAATAATCCTTAGGGTGAAATATATTCTTGAAACCTTACAAATATTTATGGGTTCAAAAATCCAATTAATTGAAAAATCATCCTTAAGATCCAAATCTTAAAAAATTTCATGGTCTAAATATTACGATACATCTAGGTCAACCATCCAAATCATATAAAAGGATAGTTAAGGCTATCATCCCCTTTGAACCATCCTTGGGGACTTGTTATCCCTTTCAAACACAACCATCTAACCATCACCGTAAACTTTTGATTCCAAAGGGCTTCCCTTTTAATACTTATGATAACTCAAACCTTGTTAACCATCAAAGACCATATTTATTTAACCAAATTAAAAAAAAATTGAAACCATATTGCTACAACCACAAGGAAAACCCACTACACTAGGGATTCTTGGCTTGAGAACCCCTTTCCTAGCTAGTCTCTTGTAGAATAGTTTTCTCTTCTTTAGAGAACCATCCCAACTATATTATAGTGATAGTAATGATGATACTCTCAACCAACTTGAATACACTATGGATCCTTATAACCGCTTTGGTTCTAAACAAGTATGAGATCTTATGGAAAGATTCATACAAATAAAAATATTCAATAATTATATAATTGATTGAATGAAGGACTAAGTTTCCACTTGACTATGTTCTTTCTAACCTCAACAATATAGTGTACCTCAATCTCCTAAACCATTGTCATTCCCATGAAGAAAATCCAACCATTAGTTATTAGACTCTAAATCTAACCCATGAGCACACTAAAATCTACCATGATCGCAAAAATACATCCCAAGAAAAATCCCTTGTTATTAATGGTATCTACTGTAGCCTCCGACAAGTCTGAATTGTTATTTTTAGCCGACAGGCTATTTTGGGTGGGAAATCCCACCGGATTTGTCTGTTGTCAGACGCCGATGGCATTCTTTGACCGGTGGGAGAAATAAACTATGCAAGAGGGATGGCGTAGGTCAAAAGCATGGGAGACCATTATGAACTAAGGTATGGGGCATCGTGTGGTCAAAGAAAGCAATAAATTGAGGAGACAAACACCATTTAAAAAGAATGGCGTAGCATGCAAAAGTGGGCATGGGTCAAGTGAAGGGGCATCTGTGCCATTAAAAGGCATGGCGTCCCAATTCAAGAGCTTGGGAGATGGTAGGATACGAAAAAAAAAGAAAAAGAAAGGAAGACTCTAAATTATCACGAGCCCCCCCTTAGTTTCCAATTCCATTCGGGTGTGAAAACAGGAAGGAGGGATGGGAAGAGCTCACACGTAGATTTGGGAGAGAAAGCAGAAGGAAGAAAATGTAGAGAGAAAGAATACGGTTCAAGAGAGGAAAATACAGAAGTGCGAGCAAGGAGAGGTCATATCATTGCTTGTTCTTCTTCCTTACTCAGCGTTGCCAAAGGACACCACCAGATGAACTGGTGCTAGAACTCAACTGATATTAGGTACAGTTCTCAAAGCTCTCTTTCATAACTTGCATAGCCTTTGTGTCGTTATGCTGGAAATGCTAGACTCTGAACGGTATTAGGTTCAGTTCTCGAAGCTCTCTTTCAGTGTAGATAGAATTCTTAAGAAGATTCTCTTTTTACACCCAGATTGTTGAGCCTAATAATCTTTTCCTTCATCTCCAGTACCAACAGTGGAGTTGGCCGTGGGGCTTTGCCTAGCTAATGAGAGCCATCATCAAGGCTCATCTTCAAAACACATGGTCAAATTGTGAAGCTTAAATTAATTGTACCCGATGATGCACAACTCTTGTAGTGTTAGCTCTCTCAGCTCACTTGTTTTGCAATATCCATAGAAAACAATAGAATGGAGAAGTTGGATTAGTGACAGTTGAGTGGTTGTGTTCCTTATAACTGCCAAATTGTCTCTTAATCTTCTAGACTTGTGTATTGATATATAATAGCTATTCATTGAATGGTTTTCTAGATGCTTCTGTTTTGGTTAATATGTTTGATCTCTCAGATCATTTGACAGAACGTGTGGATTCTTGAATAAAATGATCTTGTAGTATAGCTCTAGCATTGTATTCTATCGCCCCTTCACTCTCTTTCATATTCCTATGATTATTGTTTTTTATTGAATTCCTCTCCATTAATCATTTCTAAGCATACCAGATTAGAATCTGCTTTAGTATGTTGCCCTTTGGGTCACCCTTGGATCCTAGATTATTGGGAATAGTTAGGCAAGGAGTAGAACCACTAATGGTTTTTCCTTAAGGGAATAAAGAAAAACCTTGGTCAACACGCCATCATCAAATTAGTGATCAATACACATGACCTTGATAGAGAATATGTGGTTTGAAGGTCACCTTTTCCATTATATGAAGTGACCTAGTCAACAAATATATTATCACACAATAAAATTTGATTGAAAAGAACTTATATATCTCAACCCCTAAACCCTTGACATGTCAATTTTATTATCGAATTTCTTGATAACATATATCTTAATTATAGTATACATATTAATTTAAATTACAATAGAAGGGTTTCAAAGATACTTGGCGATTCTTTTGGGTAAGGTTGTGGCATTATCAAAAGGTATCAAATAATTGATTTTAGGAAATTGTGATAGGGTTGTACTAAATTTGCACAACCTTAGTGTGAATTAGAGTTGGGATTAAGTGTTCTTGTGATTATGAGGCTTTGACACAATACAAGACTATGTGGTGTAAAAAAGAAAGTATAAGTTTCAATATTATTCTGATATATATTGTGGAACTTTCCTTTAAAGAAAGATCTCAACTAACTTAAGATTAGCTATTCACTTTACTTTATATTATTTTCCCCACTAAAATTAGGTAAGTAAAATTATATGTATAAACTAATTCAAATTATGGATTTTGTCATATGATTATTTAATAAATAGTATAAACTAATTTTAGTTAAAGATTTTGTCATAATATGATTTACTAAATAATGAATAATGCTATTGAAAGAATTTTACATATAATTATGATTACTTATATCAAATAAATTATTGAGTTAGGGTATTGCATTCCTTTGCGAAATTTGAATTATAATTTGTTATTAATTCTAACAATATACATTATCTTATTGACATTTAATCATTTTATTATAGGTCGCATGCCTTATTATTCTTTGTTATGGTCAAATCTTGTGGGTTGTGTAGTTTAATAAAATTTGACTCCATTAATGAGGAATGGTGTCCCAACCATTTTCCATGCAATCTTCACGTGAAAGGAGAGCAGGTGTAAATGCCAAAATCCTCAACCTTTGACTGTATTCACCTACCTACAATAGTTTCAGTCTTCTCAGTTGCATTATAATTTTGTAGATTGGTAAATCATTGATTGGGCATCTTGTGAAGGGTTTTGAGGGTACCATAATTTATTCTTGCAGTCTGATATCTCACAGCAGGGGCAACACACCTAGGAGGAATTATTCATTGCTATTTCAATATATTGCTAGGGTATATCTTGCTATCGGCGTAACCATTGCAACTCATTGGGGTGCAAGCGCTAGTTCATAAGTCTGAATTGTTATTTTTTCAGTGTTCATTGCATTCACGAACAACATATATCGATGCCACACACTTTCTAACTAGCCTAACAACATCTCCTCTCAGCGCATTGCACAGGAGTGCCATGTGGCGTCTTTGTTCACCACCTTTTCATGACACTATGCAACCACTTTTCTCCAAGCCCATATTTCTGAAGGAGCCACATGCCAGACATGTGCAAGCTTGAGGATGTTTAAAGTTCAAAAATATTTAGAGAGGTTCCATTGGCCTAGGATCAGTCATGGGAGTTTGCAAGTGATACCACACATTGGGGCTAGGAATGATCATGGTTAGGCAGATGTTCACCTAGTTCACCATGCGATTAGGGTGGAGAAAGTGGGATTTCTATATGGCAATGTCACCGCAAAGTGAGAAAGCTATGATTGCCCACTCATGTTGTTGCAATGGCCACGTGCTAGCATCTCTCATGGGAGGCGTCAGGTTGGAATTATTTTGGTTGCAACCCTCTCTTTTGGCACAGGTGTTTCTCTATTTAAGGGGATTTTCTATTTATCATGGGGGATTCTCTCTAGATCATATAATGACTTAAGATAGAACCTAGTTGAAAATTATTGTAACACAATAGACCTTGTTATGATATGTTCTTAAAGAATGTCAACTAAATATATAGAACCATGCCTTATTTTGGCTTTGCTATGTGTTTATCTCTATTTATTCTCATTAAATTTCATATTTTGTGTCTATTTGAAGTGTTGGCAATCGTGAATTGTTCTATTTTAGCTTTTAGAATTTTAATTAGCTCAATATATGTAGGGTTTTGATTCATGTTTTATACTCTTTCAAACTTTTTTGGAATTTGGTTTAATTGATATTTTATTACGCTATCAGGTTTGAAATGTTGTAAAAGCTTGGTGCATCACCTTAGAATAGCTTGTTTTGCATTCCTTCTCCCTCCCCCCCCCTATTAACAAAAATGAAGAGTTGACTTCTAAAATCTTGGAGGTTGTTTTGTAGAGTGCATATTAGTTCCTCAGTTGTAGAACTTCCCATAGGATGTTGTTTTTCTTAAGCGTCAACTTAAGGGATCAAAAATTCCCTTTTTGGCATGCCCGATGGGACGTCAGTAATTTAAGCTAATGAAGAAGTAGGTTTATGAGCTAGAGACCCAGTACTAGATCATTAACAACATGTGATCCTAGATTACTCTTACCTTCGTTGGTGACTGTCGAATAGCAAAGAACTTTAGGAAGCAGAGAAACACAAACGCCAGTCCAAGGTCAAGCACAACAGGTGCAACCTCCCATGGCTGCTAGGAACCTTGTAGCATGGAATAGTGGTAGCTTGCTCAATCCTCCAATCCCTTTAGTAGTGTGGGATCCCATTCCCGCTAATGCTTTAAAAGCACTCCCTAAGTTCATGGGAGAAGAATTTTAAACACTGGTAGAACATCTACAAGATGTTGCCAACGTGTGCACGATTTATCATGTGATTGAGAAAAATGTGGCACTAGGGCTCCTTGTTGCTTCATTCAAAGGGAAATCCTTAGACTAGTATAGATCACTAGCCCCTAATTCAATTGTTACATGGGATCAACTTGGGGATAGATTTTTTGAAAGATCATAGAGAAAGGTGACTAGTATTCCTTACTATAACAACTGATAACCATTAAAAGGGCTCCTAAGGAAGTTGTTATGGGATCTAGCCCATGTCTCTTTTATGGGATATTTTGGCTATCCTTGAGCAGAAAACCTTGTTGCAAGAAGCTTTAGAAGAGGATAAAGGACTATCACAGTTTAATGCAACTATGAAACTTGATCAAGAGAAAGGAAAAGAGCAGTTCAAGATTCATAGGTTTTGGGAGATGTGACATTCTTAAACACAAAGGAAAATGTGGCAAAGGAGGAGGTAAGTAAGCTAAAACCTACCTCATTTTTCTTGAACCTCATTGTAGGGGATAATTTTCTACATAATTCTATGATTGACTTTGGTGTGAGCACCACATTTATGCCTAAATTGATTGTAGATTCATTAAAATTAGAATATGTGATCCTTGATAGAGGAATCATGCAATTGATGGAAAAGGGTTTACGTCGTAGGTCTAATCAAAAGCCTCCCCCTGACCCTATATTCATGTCCTAGAACTATAGTCTCCCAAGAGGTGGTAGTAATAGGTATCCCTCCCATTTTTAGATTGTGTTTAGGGTTTAGGGTTTAGGGTAGATCAAAACCATGAGTACACAAAAAAGTTAACCCCACATTTAATTTTTGATACTAAGTTTCTAAAATATTAAATATTTTTCCATGTGTAACCCACACATAAAATATCTAACCAATTTTACATACAACTTTATAAGTGGACCCATATAAATATTTAATGTGGCTAAACACATCACCTAAGATCTACCATAAAAAAATATTTGTTTTACATAATTAAAATATTAATTTCTTTTGTAAGGTTTACAACTCCCCATTCCTAACATTCTCCCACTTGTTGTATATATTGCATAAGGGTAAATCGATGAAATACATTATCATATACATCCATGAAACCATGTGAAACTCTAGCATGATCTCATGCTCCATTAATATACCCACAATAAAATCAAAGATTGCCACCATCTTAAGCAAGAACTCTCATCCTTCAACATGCCACCTATGGATGAAAAGGAACAAGCCAAGGTGAAGATGCACCAATCCAAAGAACAAAAACATCAAAACCAAGTGATAACAAAGGCTCCAAAATACTATCAAATGAAGAAAAAATCCACATGGTTGTAAATATCAACCACAAAAAATTATAATCCATCCAATCATCCATACCTCAAAGGTATCAAAACATTAGTAGAACTCATCCCAACAACATATCGAACCCATAAACTAAAACCACAAGTTACATGTATTTAAAACATTTTCATGAAGAAAATACACATCTAGGAACTCCCACTGCATGGGTACAATGTAAAATCTAAAAATAGATAAAAGCATACCAATTATACCAATCAAAACTCATACCAAGAGTGAGGAATGAGATTTCTCCTCTAGGATACACCAAGCCACAATGATTCTCTTCGAGAATAATCTCCTCTATAGTCCCATCATGAACTCACATCCATATCAATGTGAAGGCTTCTCATAATTCCTACTAAAACTTACAAAGAGTAACCATCTCAAAAAATGCCTCACCCAAGTCTCCAAGTATCCATGAGCACCTCCAACAAATCAATCCATACTAATCTCCAACTGCAAGATTGCACTCTCATGAAGCTCCCAAGAAAATGAACAATGTAATCAATACAAATAGAACTATCCATATCACTATCAAAGCTCCAAACATATAATCAATAACATATCATGACATCATGATCTAGTTGTATCATTCCAATACTCTAATGCACTATCAAGAGTCCATCATGAAACAACACCAAAACCATCCTCTCAACCAAGGATCACCTATCAAAATTGATAAGTCATAAACTTGACACCTCAACCAAAGACTCCAAGAGTCCTCCATGTCTATCAAAGATGACAACATCTCCACTCATATGAAGATAACCATCTCCTACCAATAAAATTGAAATTTTCAAAGAACTCTCATTACAACAAGTAGGGTCCAAGATCTCTTCCATGACACCAAAAATCACTATAAAATATCATCCACCAACAAGTGATGAATCCATGTACCATTTCCAAAAAATCCCACTGAATCATGATACTCAACTCTCCATGGAATCATAATAACCATCTCCTAAAATAAGATCACACATTGTCCACACACACTCAACTATAATACCAACCTAGAGAATAAAATAGAACTAAGATCTCCAAGCCAAGAAGATACAACCACCACCAAAACATCACTATAAAGATATCCCATTGAATCATGTAACTAATCTATCCATGAAATCATGATAACCACATAATACAAGTCCCCATAATTGACTATCCAAACACTCTCATCATTTATCCTCTCATCTCAATGCAACATACCAATGCACAAATGACCATAGACAAGGTCAACTAACTAAATTTTAAATAACATTGAGAAGACATGTGGATATAAATAATCCACATATGAGTCATCCCATTGCAACCAAGTGGGTGGCCAATCCACACGATTGCATAACTCATAGATCCTCAATTAATGTAGTGTGCAAGATCACTATTACATTGTTAATCTACATATTGAGATGACCAAGAAGATAGTTTTTAGATCTAAAACTCAAACATCATATTACCTATAAATTTTATTTACTAAGAAAGCCCACAATCAATTACCATAGTCAAGGAACTAAACATGCATCTTGGAGATAAGAATAACCTTCTTAAACTAAGCCACACCACCACCTGGAAACCACATACATGACCATGTTGTGCTAAATCTCAAATGCACATGAATATCTATGACACCATAAGCATCATAATTGGCGTACCTATAATCAACTCTCACCAAACCAAGACTCTAAATCTCTTACGTATCAATCATGCCCTAAAAAAAGGCGTGTACATATCACCATTAAATTTCAAACTCTTAAAACAGCTATAAACTTGAATTAGGAAGCATAAAATTTGACAATCAACTATACCATCAGATAGATATCATAAAAATATGTTCTCTCTCAAAATTTCACCATCAAATCTATCTGGATGCTCACGTAATCACACCCCAAATCTTTGGCTCCTACAAGTGTCCAAACAAGTATACTCCTCTCTTTATTCATCTAAGTGAAAAAACAATTGATACACTATGTATTACTTTGCAAATTCTCTCCATTGTCTATTTGAAATAAAAAATCTGATTTTGTATGTGAATGTTATGACCAAAATGAATTGTTCTAGAGTAATGTCTAGCTTCATGTAATCAAAATTTGACAAAAATAGTCAAATATACAAACCAAACCTATACCACTATGTACTGCTTAGAGAGATTTTTTACAACTATAAAAAGTAAAAATATGATATTGTGGATGAAGTTATGGCCTTTGGAAGAAAATTTCTCTATTATTCATGAGGAGGATCAAAGAAGGCACCCATAAAAATGACATCATGTTGATGTCAACATGAGGTTAGTAGTGGCAGGTGGATGGCTTTTCAAGTGGTAGCAATGCTAGAGCATACTATTGGTTGTAGATTTCAAAGGTTAGCTAAACATATTTAATTATCTTATTTTAATCTTTCATGCTTGGACCCAACAAGATTATTAAATTGGGTTTAAATTTGTATTTGTGCCTACAAGGGTTGCACTTGTGGCTATGGCGACCAAGGGCTAAGCCCCCTATCCTTGACACTCATCAATGATGCCAAATTGGTGTTGATAGTGCCCTATGGGTACCTATTGGTACATCATGTAAATGTTGCTGGCACAATGGGTACAAGGGGTCTATAAACAACACCACCCCAAAAAAACAAATCATTTTTTTAATTTTTCAAAAAAATAAATAATTCTTTTCAATTACAAGGTATTTTATTTTATTTTTCACTACACGTAAAACAAATTCTCTCCACAAGGGAGTGTATGATTGTACGACTATATGATCTTAGGGTAGGGGATTTTTTCCCCTTTTTTCATAGTGAACAAAAAAGGTTGAGTATTGCATTAATCTCCATTTCTCAAGCCTCCTAGATCCAATAGTGAGGTATGTTTTGACCCAAGGAGTTATTTGTGAAACTTCCCCCCATAAGACCTTCATGGTAAACACCCATAAAGATTCATTTTTGCAACTCATTTTCAAATCTCAGATCTACGAAATATTACCACAAATCTGTAAACGCCAAAACCTCAAATTTGTGTATTTCTTGGCCTGCATAACATATCTCATACCTCTCCAACATTATCATGGATTCAACTATGTATCAAATATACTCATACAAGGGTTATATACCAAAATAGGTATCTCTCAGATCTCTCAATCACAATCATGGATCTCATACCACTTGTTAGGAAAATCATAAAAGTTGATCAAACCATTTCCTACATAACCCCATGAAATAAACACATGCATACAAGCTTAAAAGATAACCATATGAAAAGATCAAAAACATACCACAAGATAACACAAGATATACCCTAGGAAAACCCTCAAGAGGGAAAACCCAGCCTCCAAAAGCATCCACACTTGATGTATTATTTAGAAATAAAAATATTACAATGCACTTACAAAATATCCATAAATATTTTTGAAACATCAAGCTCCCCTAGTGCATGCTCCATATGTCCAAGCATGTATCCACATATTCCATGCCATGCTTCACATATGCACTCTTTAGAAGAAAGCTCAATACAATGATATCTAACACAAAATTGTTGGAATACACACTCCAACATAAACAATTGTAACAATGAACTATTGGTTAGTGTAGAATGAGGTGTCCAATTAATTATCATTAGTTCAATTTATTGTTTAACATATTCTAGTTAGTTGTAAATAAAATTAGCATAATTATAGGTTGTTGAAATATTTTGTAGCTATAAATATGTAATTTGTTTATGAATAAATTATCAATCAAAGATTATTTTTGTATGTTGTTATAATTTTTCTATTTTGGTATCATAAGCATTATGTGCTCCTATCCTTCTTGTTTTCAAATTCTTTTTGAAGTCTACATGACAATTTGAACATTGAGAAGTAGCTGAAACATCATGGCATTGCTTGTGTTTTGTGTTGTTTGGTAAATAATATTAGAATAAGGGTTTCTTTAAGTAGTGGATTTTGTGTTTGAGGAAATCCTTCATACTATAGAAATAAGAAGAAAATAAGTTTTCAAGAAGAGATGATGACTTACAAAGTGATGATGCCTACAAAAGAGCCACTAGATGTTGATAGTGATGATGGTCCTTCATTGAAGATGAATCACTTGTATTATTTTGAAGAGGCCATCACTTTGAAGATAGAGATGGATGCAGTAGAAGTTGGATAGATGCTCAATAGTTTGAGGTGCTAGTGGATCAGAGAACTATACCTCATTGGGGCTATGAGACATACATGTGAGGATTGGTGTCCAATAGTTCAAGGGAGATCTAAAATTTGGAAACTTTCAATGTCATACCTTTACAAGGGTGATGAGACATTTTGTGTATAAATGGTGTCCAGTGATGTTAGGAACTTGGATGATAGCTAGATGACTATATCTACAATTAGGGAGCAACTTGAATAAATCTCACTGGTTCGAAAATTATTTTTCAAAGAATAACTTTTTCATAATATATTTTTTACTGGTTTGTTTAGTGTTGTAGCATTAAGAGGTGGTGTTGGAATATACACTCCAACATAAAAAAGTGTAATGGTGAATTGCTAGTTAGTGTAGAATGAGGTGTCTAGTTGGTTGTCATCAATTCAATTTGTTGTCAAACAACTCTAGCTAGTTGTCAATAAAATTAGCATAATTATAGGTTGTTGTTAAAGTCTTTTGTAGCTATAAATATGTAATATGTTTATGAATAAATTATCAATCAAAGATTGATTTTGTATTATATTACATTTTTCTATTTGAACAAATAACAACCAACCAACCAACCTCAACCACCAAACATGTGCTTGCTTTTATAGAATGGAGTTCACACAAAATTAACCAAGCGATAAGGTAAAACCATGTGCCTCAGAACCATGAATACACAAAATAATTGACCCTAAATTTAACTTTTGGTACTAAGTTTCCCAAATATCAATTTTTTTTCCATATGTAACCCACACATAAAATATCTAACCAATATTACATACAACTTTACAAGTAGACCCAAATAAATATTTGACATGTGGCTAAACACATCAAGATGCACCATAAATGAATATTTATTTTACATAATTAAAATATTCCTTTCATGTGCAAGGTGTACACACCTCATTCCTAACACTCTTAAGTATATTTAAAAATAATAATCAATATTAATAAATTAAAATACCTCTAAAGTTGTTTTCTTCTTATAAACTCATCCAAAATATTTAGATTATCATGCCTATGACAATATTAAGACACATCTAAGAGTGTTTTCAAATGGTTGATAGGTAAAAATATTTATAACTATTGCTAAGAAATAGATATAATAGCTTTCAATATGATATTTAAATCTAGACTAAGTAGACCTCATCAACATATTCAACACTATTTTTTTTTCCTTTTAACCTAAAAAGAACTTGGAGAAATATAGGTTTTAAGATGGGTACAACATAACAACAAATCTATATTATTCATTTATAAGTTCTTGTTTTTAATTAAGATAAAGAGGTTTTGAAAGGGGCCTCTTCCTTTTTAAAAAAAAATAACTGCCACACCCAAAAAGTGAGCTCCACAAGATGTGGGGCCATCACTAAAGGAAAACAACAAAAACTAGAGTAGGAATAGTTGGAAATAAAAGGAACAACAAAGAAATAGGTGGGAACAAAGTGAACACCACAAAGAGGGAAGCTAATTATTCTTAGCTAGCATCTTCAAACCAGAGGTAAAATTTCATTTAGTAGCCAAGAAGTTGACTTGATATAAAAAGAAGGATTCAATAACATCATCCTCCACCATGATCTATTTATCCTTAACAACCTTAATAGTCCTTGAACATGTGTCCTTTTGGTTTTACTTTCTATAGTAATTGGGCGACCCTCAATTTCCTCAATTTTTTGAAGTCTTCTTTTATGGAGTTCATTTTGTATAATAAATAAACTAGCGGCTGATTTTCTTATTGTACTCTTGTTGAAGGACACTATCTCCTAAAGGTTCCTAGTTATATATTCCTACTTATTCTCCATGCAATTCAACCTATCTTCTAAGCTCTACCAACCATTGATCTAGACATCTTCCACCTTATGTCAAGTTTTAAAAAGACCCTCTTTATAAAGGATTTTTAAAATTTGTTTTTTCTTGTCATTTATAAGGAACTTAACCAAATTTTTTGCATTCACACCTTTGTTATACTTTTGTATACAAATAACCCCCAACATCAAACACATGGCCTCTATAATTAGATTTATAGTTATGAAGAAGGATACTATCCTAAAGCAAGTTCTTCTAGGAATAGGCAAATTTCTTAGACAAAGTTGATTCACGGTTGTTCATGGCCTTAAGAAAATAAGAGATTCCTCCTCTATGGAGGATATCCCATAGTGTGGCATTCCTCTTTACCTCTCCACATGACAAGGGTTCAAACCTTACTCTAACCCTCCCATACTAGTGGTTGGCACTTTCTAGAGAATAATATTGGCCTCAATAGCACACCATTCTCTTTCAAAATGAAGCAGTCTTTAGTGATACTCTTTAGAGTATTCATCACATGGTCCCTTTTGGTTTGGACAACCAAAGCATAATTAGCCTCATAGTCCTCCATTAATACACTCATGTGCAATACTTTCTTCACCCCTTAGAATTGAGAGTAAATTATTACTCAACTCAAATATTATACATGCCTATATTTGGGGTAGCATAAAAGTTAGATGAGACCATTGCATATGAAGGTCATAAAGGTGGAGGCCAAGTTGGAAATGACATTAGTGGTCTTATTTCCTTCCCTATAAGTATGGGAAATGATAACTTTTTAAATGTGTTTGATTAATTTGAAGACATCTTGAATTATCTCTTTAATGGTCTAATGGGGCGAAGCTTTTCTATTCAACATATCAACGATGATCGTGGAGTCTCCTTCAATAACGAGGTTAAGAAAACCCAAACTTCTTTCATGGTTGAGACTAAGCAATGTTGTGATGGCATTTTCTATATTGTTAGTATGGATTCTAAGATTCTTGGCATAAGCCAATAATAGAGTTCATTTTTTGTCCCTAATAATACCTCCAACCCCTACTTCTCTAGAATTTCCTTTGGAGCTTCCACCAAAGTTCATTTTGATCCACCCAAGATAAAGTGGGTACCACTTAGTGCTTTTTCTTCTAGCCACTTTATCCAAGTCAACACTACAATGGGGAGCTTGGTCTTTCATTTGTCAACAATTTTGTTCTCCAAATTAAAGGGGGGTGCCCTAGGCTTCTTAATTTGACAAGCCTCAACATTTTCAATAATAGAGTTGATTAACCTTTTCCTATTGATATCCTTGGGTTTACTTCTTTTTTTAAATCTTATAATTCATTTCTTTCCAAATGGATTTATAAGTTCTTTGTTAAAAATAAGTTAAAATTATTCCAAATAACTTGTGCAAAAAGATTTATTTTCTTTTGCATCATATTAAAAATGCAATCCTTGTATCTAAATAAACTATGGGTAACCTCATATAGCTTCAATAAGATATTGATCTATTTGTTGAAGTTGAACTCAAGTATGATAAAAGAATAAAACTACTTTTTTCTATAAATTAACATAAAAATAATTATAAACTTATCCAAATTCGTACAATTAATATTTCTTATTTAAATTATCAATAAAAACTATAAATAGCATCTAAGACTGCAATCAGACATATATTTAAAATATATATGTGTGTATGTGTGTAATGTTTGGGTCAAAAGACTTTGGTACAGATGGAAGGAGAAATGGCAGGTCATGCAATTGTCGTTCCTTATCCAGGTCAAGGGCTCCTTAATCCCATGATGCAGCTCGCAAGAAGACTGGCCTCTAATGGAATTACTGTTACGTTTCTGGTGACGGAGTCATGGCACACAATTATTTCACGCGCAGAGGGCGATGCTTTCACAAGCGCTCGGAAGCAGGGCCTGCCCCTCAGCCCTGCTATCATACCCGACTGCGTGGTGACTGAGTCGGAAAGGTCGGCTAATATGATGGCCTTTTTTCTCACTTGCTAATATGGAAGCTCATGTCAGTCAGCTTATAACCAAGTTAGCTCGTTCAGAAAATCCCCCAGTATGCCTGGTATCCGACACCTTCCTCAGGTGGGCGGTGCCTCTTGCTAAAAAACATGCTCTGAAATCCGTTTCACTGTGGACAGAGTTTGTAACCCGGTTTTCCATTTTTTATCATTCAGACTTTGTAGGTAAGAATCTATACCTTTATAGATTACAAAGGACCTTTGATTGTTGATGAAAAATTACATAAAAGTTAATGATCTGTGCCAGAATTTTAGGGCCATAAGCAGTGATTGAGAAATTTGGGATCTTGTTTGCACCCCATATTTTTGTTTCCCTCTGTTGTTATACGAGGAAAGAAACAGAAGTAAAACAGTATTAATTAGTCTGTTGTTGTAGGCATAGGTGGGTTTTGGGTTTGCAATCTTTTAGTAAATAGCGATTTGGGTATTTAGTAAAATGTTTTAGAAATGATGCGGAGCATCTCCTTTAGTGTCCTCTGCCCACGTTCTGTTAGTGGAATTAAGGAAACGTGCTATCTTTGCTTTGCTTTACCTTCTGTTTGTGATATTTCTGTTTTGCTGTGTCAGTTTTGAGTGTGGATCTATTTTTGGTTGTGAGTGGCCTGTGGTATGGTCAGCTGCACGCTGACTGGAGGCTATTTTGGGGTTGTCTTTGGGGTTTATGTTGTGAGGGGAGTCGGGGTTCAGAGGGGTCTTTGATTTGGGGAAGAGATGAGAGGGGTTTTCTGAGATGTAATAGCGATTTCAAATTCTGGAACGATGAAATAAAAAGAGTTTTTTCTGAATCTGTTTCCACTTATTTGTTGGAATCTTGTTTGTATGTTTTCTGCAGATTGGTGCTTCTGCCATTTTTGATGAGCGGCATCAGTTTTGGTATCAGAGCAAATTGATCAATGAGACAGGACGTTGGCATGAAGGTTATGTAAGGCAATGCTGTAAGAGCTTTATTTTGGCTTTAATAAGTTTTGTTATGTTTTTTTGTGGTTAGAAAGGGGAAGCATGGGCACTTACAGGGAGAGTTGCAAATGGTTAGGAGGGCCTAGACTGTGGAAGCATTATTCAATTAGGAGGGACAGTAGTTTATTTGAGCTTTGGCTATGAGGGCAAATATGGAGTTGTGTTATAATGTAAGAAAGAGGATAATCAGGTTGGAAGACAAAATAAGGCAAAGACAGAAACAAATCAAAGACCAGCAAAAAGAGTTGCAAAAGTTAGAATTGAGTTAGATGAGTTATGGTGCATTTTGGAGGAATATGAGGCATGCCATAATAAGAAGACAAAGAAGAAGAAAGCTGAAGCAAAACTGCTCAAAGATGGTGAGAAGGTGAAGAAGATGCATGGGAATAAAAAATCACATTTTGAAGAAGAATTAGTTTCTAAGAGGAAAGCTATCGTGTTTAGAATCAGCTAAGGAATAAAACTCTTGGAACAGGAAAAACTTAAATCCCTAGATGAGTTGGCAAAATTTTTATTGGATGGAAGGCTGAATGATTGATGAGAAGAGAGAAAGAGAAGATCATTCCTTTCTTGGAGGAGAAATGAGGATGATTGAGGGAGAAGTAAAGACTTGAAGAAGGAAGCACCTATGAGAATTTTTGATTCACTTAATTTGATTTTTGTCTTTTAACAGTTTATGTGTAGGTGTGGCAGAAGATTGGACATACCATGGAAGGAGTCATAGTGAATATTGGTGGAAGAAAACCACTTGTTGGGAAAAGAGGAGGAGAACCAGAGGGCTGAGGAGGACAATTTCTGATTCAACTAATAGTTGGAAGCATAGGAAGAAATTATGTGAAAATATGCAGAAGTACCTAACCTGGTGGAAAGGTAGGCCATGGAGTTAGCTCTTTGAATCAGGAGGTTCAGATTTTTTCAAAGAAGGGGAGAATGATGCGGAGCATCTCCTTTAGTGTCCCCTGCCCACCTTCTGTTAGTGGAATTAAGGAAACGTGCTATCTTTGCTTTGCTTACCTGCTGTTTCTGATATTTCTGTTTTGCTGTGTCAGTTTTGAGCGTGGATCTATTTTTGGTTGTGAGTGGCCTGTGGTATGGTCAGCTGCACGCTGACTGGAGGCTATTTTGGGGTTGTCTTTGGGGTTTATGTTGTGAGGGGAGTCGGGGTTCAGAGGGGTCTTTGATTTGGGGAAGAGATGAGAGGGGTTTTCTGAGATGTAATAGCGATTTCAAATTTTGGAACGATGAAATAAAAAGAGTTTTTTCTGAATCTGTTTCCACTCTATTTGTTGGAATCTTGTTTGTATGTTTTCTGCAGATTGGTGCTTCTGCCATTTTTGATTAGCTGCATCAAGAAATAAGGATTTTGCATCACCATCTAGGATTACATTACTGTTGATGCGTTATCAGTATGAATTACATTATGTAATACATTGTCAATATGTTAAAAGATTAACTTGGGATTGTTGAAAGTTAGGATGGGCATTATAATTGACTCAGCATGAGAAAAGATCCATTCACAAGTATTATTGTAAGTTACAGTGTGCATTGTAATTGAATCGGCATGTACTGGTCCAGACGGTGAAACTTCCAAAGCCCAATATAACAATGTGTGGGTGGTTTACTGTTCAGTTGTCCGCATACCCTAATTTAATCTGCAGTTGTAATTTTATTATTCTACTTTGGAAGATTGCTATGTTTTTGCAGGTCAGTTTTCAGGCAAAGCTTCTCCATTTCAATATACAAGAGTGAATTTGGTTGCTCCTTATTTGGGGCACAATAATCTATTTGATCTTTATTTGGGGCAGAGCATCCTCTGCATCATATTTCAAATCTGCTAAAATCTTCTTTCTTACTGTATGATGCAGTTGGGGTGGAAGGATGCATAGACAATATTTCGGGGGTGCCTCCTTTACAACATACAGACCTTCCGTCCCCATTTGTCACTCCTTTGAGAGTAGAATTTTTACGGTGCTTTGATAGTGTGAAAGAAGCAGATTGGATTGTTGCCAATTCCTTGTACCCTCTGGATTGCAGGGCAGTGGAAGCCTTGTTCCCCAAAATCCCTGTGCATTGCGTGGGTCCCTTATTGCCATCTGCCTACCTTGACCACTCTGACAACCAAGATAGGAAGATGGGAACCAGTTCCAGGATTGAAACTGACTGCAAACTCTGGCTGGACTCCAAACCTCCACAGTCAGTCATCTATGTTTCATTTGGCAGCCATGTTTCTGTTTCCAGGCTTCAATTAGCAGAGATAGCCCTTGGTCTTATGCAGAGTGGGTACCATTTTGTTTGGGCTCTTCGTCCAGATAAAGAGGCATCTGATGTTTCAGAGATGTTACCTCCTGGTTTTTTGGATGAAAACAAAGAGCAGAGTGTTGTTGCGCCCTGGTTTAGCCAAGTGGAGCTTCTTTCACATCCTTTGGTGGGAGGGTTTTTGAGTCACTGTGGATGGAATGCAATTATGGAGAGTGTTTCATTGGGTGTTCCCATATTGGGATTTCCTATTGAGCTGGATCAGTCCACCAACTGCAAGCTCATTGTCGACGAATGGAATTTTGGGTTACAAGTGAGGAGTGGAGATGATGGGAACAGGCTTATTAAGAGCACAAGAAATAAGAAAGAAGATCAAAATGTTAATGGAGGGGGCGGAGAGTGTAAGAGTAAGAAGGGCAGTAGAGAAATTTAGAGATGCTACCAAAGAGGAAGTAAGCAAAGGAGGACGATCTGCCAATAATTTAGAAGCCCTTGTGAATAGTATGAAGGTAACTAAACTAGGGCCCACTTGACCTATCATTTATAAATTGCTGTGTTAGTCCTGCCTACGGCAGACTGTAGTTTCCATAAGTGATATTACTTTGCTTTGTAAACTGCGCGCAAGTAAATAATGAATTTGTTTAATGATACTTTGGAGGTATTTTTCAGTGTCAAATTGTGATATTGTTAGTGCGATTCAATTCTGTAATTTTATGAGTCAAATTCATTGATCCAAGAATCCGTCATTAAACATGGATCAATGAGTTTGATTCTAAAACTACAAAATTGAATCCTGCTAACAATATCACAATCATTTAGATTTTCAACTACTATGATATCATTTAGCTTCATTTATAATTCATGATTTTTTTTTCTTGAATAGTATTTCATGTTTAGTGATCTAATTTGTCGCTTTGATAGATGGGAATCACTTCACCTTTATTTTTGGGAGGTTCAATCTTATACTTGTGAAAGTGATTGTCTCACATGTGGGTTCCATATTATATGTAAGGATCCTGAGTTATGAAAGGACTTGCATATTATTGACTTTTAGAAATTTATTGCAATTAAAAAATATTTGTATTTACAAATATTATTGGAGTTTGTTGTGTTAAACTAAAATTTTCTTTAGTCAAGCTTTTTTCTATTGATTTGACAACTTGAAGAAATAAAAAAAAGTGAATTAATGGTCAAATATGCTTATTTTGTTACTATTGATGTAGTTGTTGATTGATAATATTTTGTTTCCACATATAAAATATTTTGATGAACAACGTAAAAAAAAATAGAAAATACCAGTTTGACTAGAAGTCTTTACAACTTACATTCAGCCGTCGAGGTTGTTCCACGCTACCATCAGGGTTGTTACACCTACTCGCCTGCGTTCAGTGTCTACCATCAGGGTTATTACACCTACTCGCCTGCGTTCAGTGTTTGATTAACAACAGACTTCGCGTTCTACGAAAATAATATAAAATACCAGTTTAGCTTATAAAACATTACACAGAAGATCTTATATAGTTTAACTTTGAGACAGTAAAAACATTATACGTTTAAAATTCCGTTTATTTGTTCGGATTGCAGAGAAAAATGGCAGGGCATGCAGTGGTTGTTCCATATCCAGCGCGAGGCCACATGAATCCCATGATGCAGTTCGCCATAAAGCTCGCCTCTCATGGAATCTCTGTTACATTTGTGGTGACTGAATCCTGGCACAAAATCATTACAAAGTCCGAGGACGGTGTGTTTGCCCATGCTGGAAAGCTTGGCCTGGACATTCGGGCGGCCATCATTCCGGACTGCGTGGTGGGGGAATCAGAAAGGTGGGGTAACATGACGAACTTTTTTCTGTCACTGTCCAACATGGAATCTCATGTTAGCGAGCTTATAACAAACCTCAAACGCTCAGGAACCACCCCGTCCTGCATAGTGGGAGACACTCTCCTCAACTGGGTGGTGCCTCTGGCTAAAAGACAAGCTCTCCTCTCTGTAGCCCTGTGGCCAATGTCTGTCGCAACCTTCTCCATCTTTTATCATATTGACTTAGGTATGTTTATACACTTGAACCATAACCATTAGAGATTAAATGTTTTTTTTCTTCAAGAATGGCGATCCAAAACTGTTGATATGAAACAATCTTTGAATCCAAAAATAACATGAAAATCTGATATCTTTTATAAAAATAACGTTCTTTTTAAATGATATGTTGTTGCAGTTGGGTCGCAAGTGTGTATAGATTGTATTCCTGGGGTGCTCTGTTTACAACGGACAGAACTTCCATACGAGATTCTCTCTGCCTCCCCAATAAGCAATGAAATAACCAAGTGCTTTCTAAACGTGAGAGAAGCAGATTGGGTGGTTGGGAATTCTTTCTATGACTTGGATTGCAGTGCAGTGGAGGCCATGTGTCACAGAACCCCAGTGCAGTGTGTGGGTCCATTGATAATCATGCCCTCTGGGTCCCACTGCGAGGATCGGAAGGTCGATTCAGAGTTCAGTCAATGGCTGGATTCGAAACCGGCGCGGTCGGTGATATACGTTTCTTTCGGTAGCTTCATTCAAGTGTCAAGAGCTCAGGTAAGGGAAATAGCAACGGGTCTTATGCAGAGCAGGTGCTATTTTGTGTGGGCGCTTCGTCCGGATAGAGAGGCGTCGGATGTCTCTGAAATGTTGCCGACTGGATTTTTGGAGAAGTGTAAAGAACAGGGCTTGGTTTCAAGCTGGTTTAACCAAGCCGACATTCTGAAACATCCTTCGGTGGGAGGGTTTTTCAGCCATTGTGGATGGAACGCTGTTATGGAGGGCATCTCGGCGGGTGTACCCATGCTGGGATTTCCTCTTGCGTTGGATCAGTTCGTCAATAGCAAGCGTGTGGTGGACGAATGGAAATTCGGGTTGAGGGTGAGGAGTCGAGAGGATGAAAATAGGGTTATAGCAGCGCAAGAGATCTCCAGAAAGGTTGAATTGTTGATCGAAGCTGAGGAAAATGCGAGGTTAAGAGGAGCGGCAGAGAGATTTAAAGAGATTGCCAGAGAGGAAGTCATCAATGGACGATCTGCCACTAATTTGAAACTTCTTGCTGATAGATTGAAAGCCGCCCAGTGCCCGTGATAGAAATAGCAGTATTTCAAGCATTTGAAATGAGAACCTAATTGCTTTGATTGTTCTCTCCACTCTGTCTTTTGTTATGGCAGATTAAGCATTAAGTCTCAAATAGAGTCAGGTTTGAACAGAATAAGTTTTTCACAATTTATGTTGAAAAAATTAGTTGTTGATAAAGTAGGAGGTATTTTTCACAGCGTGTCAAATTATGATATTGTTGTGAGGATTCATCGTGTAATTTCTTGAGTCAAATTCATTGATCCATATTTCATGAGTAGTGGTTCACAAGAATCCATCAATGCTTTTTGATTTTTTGCATATGTTTTTTTAATCAATGTTTCGGATCACATCATTAGAAAGTGGAAAATTGATCAGAAAAAACATACACAACAAATCCAAAAGCAACTCTATTATGATAATTGTTGATGGTTTAACTCTTTACTATAGCTTTTCAGCTTGTTTTTTAAAGCATGCAATGAGTCCACTTCTTGACAGATAATAATATTGTAATTAAAGTTATTTAATTAGTTGTTATTAGTTGTACTTGTCATAATATTCTAATTTAAATGTTTATTTTAGTTTTTGTAAAGTAAATATTTAATACAAATATTTTTGAAATTAATTATTAGTATTTTTATTGACGAGTTCAAAGTGGTTTTATATTCTTATTGATTGAGAAATTTCACTTTCTATTATAATTTTCACATTTTAAAGTATTTAATAATTATCTTTATACAATTTTAAATTATTATTATTTTTTTGTTTGGTAAGTTATGGATATGGGGTCCACTTCCATAAATATAAATCAATGAAAAAATCATAAATTTGCAGCAACCCTTTAATAGGAGTGCAACAAAACTACAAATTAATTCATGATTTTTTAGTTTTTATTTTTTATTTTTTTGTTGATCTTAACATCTTTGATGCTTGACTTTTAAGGGGGGTGTCTTCTTCCTCTTTACTTATGTCCATTCAAGATCTACCAAAGGCAAGAGATTAGATTATTATTTCATTTCTCCTTTTGAATTGTCTTCTTTACCTTTGCAAGCAATAGTTTTGAATGTTTGCATAATCATTGGTGACTCCTCCATATAATCAACTTTCTTACTAATTTCTTTCTCTTGTGAGATTGATGAAATCTCTACAAAATTCTCTTCATTAGTAGCCTCTTGCATGATCCTTGTAGGTGAGCTATGCAAGTCAAGTGTGGGGAATGTATTTGGCTTCAACATGCCCTCTTAAAGCTCATGGAAAGAGCATATCTTTTTTAGCACTTGGTGGAATGACATAGTGATGGGTCTCTACTCTAATCCACAAAGGTGGGCCTTCCACTTAATTCATGAGTTCCCTTCTCATGGACTTGTATCTTTTGGAATAGAGAGATAGAATGATCAATTGAAAAAAACATTTTTTGCATTTGAATGCTTTTTTTGCATAATCTATTGGTTGTCTCCAACATATGTTGCCCACCTTCCAGGAGATCTCTACAAGAAGACCTTTGGATATGTTTATTTTGACACATAAACATGCACAATTGGACCTTGCATAGTTAATTGTTTCTTTTGAAGTGTAGTAATATTTTCTTAAGCCATTACCAATGGGTCGTAAACTCTCTAATTTCCATAATTACAGGGGAAGATAAGATAATTGTGCCTAGAGGAATGTCAAAGAGAAGGTCTTAGTTCAAGGACCAAAAGATAGGAACTCGGTTTAATGCATAGAAAGTCCCCTTGGAGAAATGAGGGACCAAATTTTAGCACAAGCTCCTTGTCATCCTGCATATCTCTTCCTCCATATATTCTTTCCAATTTTTAGTTATCCAAGAGCGGAGGTCGCATAGCTTTGGCCATGTTTTTGTGAATTTGTACATATAAGGGGATGCATCTACAAATATTCTTTCCTATCACAAATGATACCGTCCATATAGATCTCAAGAACATCATGGGTTGAATGTTGGACAGGGAGGGTCCAATTATTTTAATTCACCTTTAGAATAGAAGTGTTAAGAGGAGAATCCACTGAAAGGGATTTGGGTGATAGTTTATGTAAGCCCTTGAAGGTAAAAGTCTACACAAGATTTGCTAGTGCCCCCTAAAGCTACTTGGGTATCCTTTAGACCTTAGTAGGTAATATGGCCTCTCATGGTTTCCATCACCAAGATCGACCATAGATATTTGACCAAACAAGGGTTTGGATGCATTAAAAATTGTTGAACCATTCACTGAGCCTTCTCTAGAGAAACCCTCTGAGCAGGGCAACACCACTGAATGGTATCTTTCAGTGGTAGAATCAACCTACAAACCCTCACCTATGAGAGGTCTATGAGAGGGACAACCACTAGGGCATCAAGAGTTGTGAAATATTGTAGAGCTCGAAGACATTACACTAATGTAGGAATGGATTATTGAAATTTTAGACTATTACTATACATTTTAGAATAATTAATTAAAATAGTGAAGAAAAATAAGAGCACAAGACAAGATATTAACATGCAAATATTTTTATCTAACATCCATAGAATATTAATTGGTTTTTCAATATTGTTCTATTAAATCAAACTAGATAAACTAATTATAGAAAATATATCACACCCATCTGTGAATGTGAAATTATATAAGTCCATGCATTATAGCTAAAATAATACTTTTTTGTTTTCCTTCACTTTTTCATGTGGTTTTTTGGTAATGCATTTGAAATTGGACTCTAAATTCTTTAGAAATGTGGTTGAATATCATTCAAAAAATTATATGACATGATTTTATAAGAAACTTGGTCACCAATTTGAGTGACTCTTTCTATTGAAATAAACTAATACAATAGTTGAATGTATATAATTTAATTTATTCAAGAAGTTCAAATGAATTCTTGACATTATCTATTTTTTTAGTAAAATAGTATAATAGTGAGAATAATATATCTAAACTTTTCTCTTATATAAATTGAATATACTTAGAATATACATTAGAAATGCTTAGAGTGTCCTTAATGTAGTGGTTAATTTTATTTATAAATTATGTAGACAAATAATATTATACAGAGAAAAATTATGTCAGATATTGCATATTTAAAAAATACTAAAATTATGTCGTGAAGGAAAGTGTTGAGGTGGACACTCTACAGTCTATTAGCTCTCTGACCTAGAGCATCATCCAGCGTGCCAATCATGTAGTACAATGTCAGCTAGGGGAGAGTTCAAGGGGTAGGGTTCCACCCCATTCTTGTCAAGTTTGCGGGTCAACCTGTACGTATGACCCCACTGACAGTCAAGAGGCTAGTGTGTAGGATACGTTTGTAGCTGACCAATTGGCGATGGAAGATGACATTTTGAATGAGGCTTTCAGCCTGGATACTCAGGTAAATGTTAGCATGTTCATTGAATTTAATTTAAATTTAATTTATTTTTGAAATGTAATATTAGCTAACTTAGTTTAATGATTGTAATAAATTTTAGGGTCATAGTGTTGATACTGTTTACATCGGCCCTCCACCTATTTTTTACTCCACTGCATCTATTGTTGGGGTATGTAACTAGTAAACAATTATAAATGTAACATGTGAATAACATTGTTATATGAATGATATTCTAATATTTGATTTTGGATGTTGAATAGGTTAATATTGGAGGTTTCACGAGAACACCTCCCAATGCCAATGGAGTACAAACCTTCACACAGGTAATAGAATAAAGAGTTTAACTAATGAATTGTACTTAATAGACTTGTGTATTTTATATTCATATCTATGATTACATTGCAAATTGCATATCTTTCAAACTCAAAGCATTACTTTACATTGCATAACTAATAACTAGATGTTGATATATGACAAAATTTCAATTATAATATAGTTTTTTAGAAAGTTAACATAAGTAGTGATGCAATTACTTCACATAGCGTAAGTAATAACTAGGAGCAACTACCAATTGCATTTACTTGTCATGGAATTCCATGAGACCACATTTTATTGAGGCATTTTTTCAAACAGTCCACTGCCTTGTCTATGCTATGGATGCTTGGAAAAAATCTATGAAAGAATAATAGTAAGCAATAGCATAGACAAGGCAATGAGGTGTCTGAATAAATGCCTCAAAGAAATGCAGTCTCATGGTGGTGTCCATCACCATGAGATCCAATTTCTTTGAGGCATTTTTTCAAGCAGCTCATCGCCTTGTCTATGCTACCACATTTTCCATACATGTCTACCAAAGCATTTTATCAAATAGTTCACTTCCTTGCTGCTATAGATGAAAGCCTAAAATAGGTGTTTTCCAAAAAACTATGGATGCTTGGAAAAATTCTATCAAAGCACAATAGTAAGCAATAGCATAGACTTGAGGCAATGAGTTGTTTGAAAAAATGCCTCAAATAAATGTGGTCTCATGGTGATGGAATGGAATTCCATCACCATGAGACCACATTTATTTGAGGCATTTTTTCAAACAACTCACTTCCTTAAGAATAGAAACCAAGCCTTTAGCCAAAATTCTCATGCAAATATTTTTCAAGGTCCTCATCCTCATCCTCAATTTACCAATCCATGGAAGCTTCCACATCTTATTCCACTTGTTCATATTCCCACCCCTCCCTCTTCATGTCATGATCCCCCTCCATCTCATAACCAATACCACACTATACCATCTGCCCCATCCTAGCATAATACCATAGAGAAGGTAATGAACTGTTTGAAAAAATGTCTCAAAGAAATGTGGTCTCATGGTGATGGAATGCCATTACACATTTTTTTGTCATGGAGTTCCATCACCATGAGACCACATTTCTTTGAGGCATTTTTTCAAACAATTCACTACCTTCTCTATGCTACCACATTTTTCATACACGTCTACCAAAGCATTTTATCAAATGGTTCACCGTCTTGCTGCTATAGATAAAATCCTAAAACAAGTGCTTTTGAACAACCTATGGATATGGAAATTAGTAAGAAATATATAGTTCAATAAGTATGCAAAATTTTGATCATTATGTCATACATTATAAGCCATGACTTGCATCATTATTATAGTTTTTGTGATTGAATAATTTGTTTTATTTTCAGATGTTACAAGCGGAAACACCTCTAGATGTTCATAAGGCAATGGAGCTTGGTGTTTCTTCTGCTATAAACTCCTCCATGCCTCTCATAGGGGTATGAGGCAAATTACTAAATTTCAAATTACATTCGTTGTTATAGCTGTTAGTTAGTGAAAAATCAGACAATTATTGATTCTTAGTTTAATTTATCTTTGAATGGTTTCTATATGAATTTAGCACACCACAACATGGGCATGTGAATATTTCCCTTGAGGAGAGTGATCATCTAGTGGCGATAAGTGATTATTTTGCTAAATATATCATTTTTATAATGTAATTTCTATATATTTTAATGTCTTTACTTGTTATTGTAACAAATAAGGCTTGATGAGGAACTAAACCCTAGGAGGAGCACCAGTAGCACCAAGAGCACCGCTCGACCTCAGAGTAAACAGGTGACAGACTTATCGCCATCCAACCGACCAGCAAAGGAAAAGTGTTTGTTTTGAGATCCTAGAGGGTAATGACTTGATTTCAGGGTCCTTTGTTGTATGCCTATATGACATTCGTGTAAGCCTATATGGTTATTTTGTATATATTTTATACTTTATCGACATATATTGGTGTATTCCTACATGGCTATTTGGTTAATACAAATATTTTTGTATTGATGTTGTCCATATTTGCATTATAAATCCACATTTCAATAGATATGAGTTACATGTATTCAAGTGTATACTTACAACTTACGTGTATTCCAATGTATACTTTGTGAATTACCCGTTTTCATGTGTATACATTGTATTCATGCATGTACTTTGTATTAATGTGTATACTATGCATTCACGTGTATACTTCCAGGCTTATGTGTATTTGAGTACTTGTGCTTCACTTATTCACATGTATGCTTCACTTATTCACGTGTATACTTATTAATTGGTTAGCCCTAGCATTTCTCATTGTTGCCCTTCATGGTTTGTCTTGAATGTTTATTAATTGATGCTAAAAACTTCAATATTTTCAAAAATGATTCACCAACGATTTATCATTTACTTATGTGCTAATTCAATATGGAATCCAAGGAAGAATTTAAAAGGGATAAAGCTAGGAGAAGAGGGAAGATAGATATTTATAGTGTAACCTATTGTCCCTTCTCTATACAAACCTCTAATGGCTCTTGTATTCTTTTCTATTTCGTTTTCTACTTTTCATATCTCATTTTCATAGGTGGATTATCACTTCTCTCTTGATTATTTTCCTTCTCCTCTTCTAGGTCCTCACCTCTACTTGTGGTATTCTAAAATAAGCTCTAGTTTGTGGTGGGCACCTACTAAGATTCAAAGGAGTCATTAGTTTTCCCCTTAGTTGTCTTGGGTGATTTTATTATTTCTTGGTTGGTTACTATGTATTTGATATTTAATTTTGTGGAGATGGAACATCTCATTCTTTGTAGTAGGACATTTTAGGTAGATTCCTCTTCAATAAGAGCTAGAGTTAATTGTTTCTTTTGTTTTCTTTGAAATACCCATTGAAGTGGGGTCAGGATTGAAATATATGGTTGAGTAGATGCATAGGTTGTGAATTGTTCTAGCACCAAATCTACCTATGTAATTAGCTACTTGGTTTGGAAACTTGGAGGTTTTGATTTTTACTTCTTTTTCATCACCAAATGATATTATTGTTATTTCACGTACTTGGATTTGAGACCTTTTTGGAGTGAAGGAAGAGGTAGGATTGAAATGATCCTTCTCATATATGTCATCCCATTTATTACCCAAGGAAAAGTGACTTGGTTTGTCCCCCATGTGTCCAACTTCTTGCCTATATTTTCACCAATTACTTATTCTATATTCACTCCAATCTAGCTTCTTCAAAGAATACATTTTTTAATTATAGGTGATATGCAACAAATTTCTTCTAGAATATTTGATATGATTGTGAAGGAGTAGGAATAGGGGTTGTAATATCTCATGTATCAACATATATTTATACCTCTTCTTTACGCTATTTTTAGCTTCTACTTATGGTTGAGGCTCTAGTGTGAACTTATTAACGTCATTGTTCTTGATTCTCTTTAGCTAGGTCATAAGCCACCATGTGGGCTCATATTTCAATTGACCTATGATTAGGTTTAGCTATAAATCTTTCATTTTTTCTAGAATCTTGATTTTTTTTGACTTTACAACAACCATATTGTTGTAAGGGCAAGGAGAATAGTTAAAAGTTGTCTTGCCCTTGCTAGACTTGAGGATGATCATACAAGATTTTAAGAGTCATGCAGCCTTCTTATTTATTATTAGAGCCATAATAGGAATAAGAAAGTTACCTAAATAATAATATTAATAATAATCAATTCAATGTACAAGTATGAGATCCACATAGTAATTGGATCATAACCCCGTCGAGAATGAAAAGGTTTAGGCTTTCCTCAACTATTTTGACACCCAAATGCTTTACCTCCATGCAATCATATGCTTTTGGTGTGAAAAACTCAGACTTGTCAATTGTCATGTGAATCTTTTTATTTTCCTTTGTTTTGCATGTCATCATAAGGGATCGAGCCGATTGAATGTAGCTCAAAGTGATTCGGCATGTTTTGGTGCAAAAGAGGACCATGCCTAGCGTAAATGTACCCATATGAATGTGTTGGAATAGTCGGTTTGGTCGTATGAGTTGCAGAACGAAAGTTGCACCACTTTTCAACTTTACACTACTTGCATTTGACAATTTTTTTCTCAACTGAAAAGTCATCACCATGGGAAAACGCCTCTGAGATTGAAAAAATTGAGAGAGATGATTATAGAGGGCCTCAATGTGATCCTATAGTCTCAAATGGAGAGTTTGTAAGGATCACATTTTCCGAGTTATAGCCCATCAATGATTATAGCCATTTTGCACTTTGGAATCTTAAGGGATCAAGCCATTTAAACGTAGCTCAGAGTGATTCGACATGTTTGGGTGTGAAATAGGACCATTCCTAGCGTAAACACACCCATTCAGATATTTTGGAATAGTCGGTTTGGTCGTACGAGTTGCAGAAAGAAAGTTGTACCACTTTATAATTTTACATTGCTTGCATTTGACTTTTTCCTCAATTGAAAAATCATCACCAGGGGAAAATGTCTCTAAGATAGAAAAAAATGAGAGAGGTTATTGTAGAGGGTCCCAATGTAATCTTGTAGCCTCAAATGAAGAGTTTGTAAGCATCATGATTTTTAAGTAATAGCCTGTCAAATACTGCAGCCATTTTGCACTTTGAACTCTTAAGGGATTGAGGCGGTTAAACGTAGCTCAGAGTGATTAGACATGTTTGGGTGCAAAAGAGGACCATTCCTAACATAAATGTACCCATCTGGATGTGTTAGAATAGTCAGTTTGGTCATACAAGTTCTAGAATGAAAGTTGCACCACTTTGCAACTTTACATTGCTTGCATTTGACAAATTTTTTCTCAATTAAAAAGTCATCATCATGAGAAAACGTCTCCAAGATGGAAAAAACCAAGAGAGGTTATTGTAGAGGGGCCCAATGCAATCTTGTAACCTTAGATAGAGAGTTTTTAAGCATCACAATTTCTAAATAATAACTCGTCAAATATTGCAGCCATTTACACTTTAAAATCTTAAGGGATCGAGTCGGTTGAACGTAGGTCAAAGTGATTCGACATGTTTGAGTGAAAAAGAGGACCATGCCTAGTTTAAACATACCCATTCATTCATGTTGGAACAGTCGATTGGTCGTACGAGTTGCAGAACGAAAATTGCACCACTTTGCAACTTTACATTGCTTGCATTTGACAACTTTTTCCTTAACTGAAAAGTCGTCACCATGGGAAAAAACCTCCGAGATAGCAAAAAATGAGAGATTTTATTGTAGAGGGGTCCAACATGATCTCATAGCCTCAAATAAAGAGTTTGCAAGCATCACGGTTTTTGTGTAATAACTCATCAAAGATTGCAATCATTTTGCACTTTGGACTCTTAAGAGATCAAGTCGGTTGAATATAGCTCAAAGTGATTCGACATGCTTGGTTATGAAAGAGGACCATGCCTAGAATGAATGTACTCATCCAGACATGTTGGAATATTTGATTTCGTCGTACGAGTTGTAGAACAAAAGTTGCACCACTTTTCAACTTTACACTGCTTGCATTTGACAATTTTTTCCTCAACTAAAAAGTCATCACCACGAGAAAATGCCCTTGAGATAGCAAAAACTAAGAGAAATATTATAGAGGGTCCCAACATAATCTCATAGCCTTAGACAATTTTTTTTAAAGTTTCATAGTTTTTGAGTAATAGCCTATCAAAGATTGTAGCCTTTTGCACTTTGGACTCTTAAAGGATCGAGCCAGTTGAACATAGCTCAAAGTGATTTAGCATGAAGGGCTAAAAACTCATAATCTATAGGGTTCCTAAGGATGCTTGATATCACATGAGAACCTAAATCAACCTTGAAAAAATTCCTTTGAACTTGAATATCCTTGGATTCCAATTCTAATATAAGGATTGCATGTATTGCCTCCAAATTATAAAAATGATACCTCTTTAATTTATATAGTGGTAAGACTTATACAACCACTAATATTTGCATTGTTTTGGAAATTTAGGAAACAAAATTCTCTTTATAGATCACATACCACTTTGGACAAGCATAAAAATGAATAAAGAACTAAAATGAATGCTTAACAATGCTAAACCAATACAAAGACTTTCTATCCATTACAAACATTTCCTTTTCTTATTACTTTTCACCATTTGTAAATATTTTACAACTCCTCATAAACAACCTTTTCCTTGCATGCATTTGTGTGGTTGAGAAAATGCCTCAAAGACAAGACTCTTGAGGTCTTCAAATTAACTATTGGCCGTATTCATTTGACAAAGGACTACCCCTTTGTGAGTATATTGGACCTTATACTATTGTACTATGAAGTGTCCTTGCTTCCTTCTATTGACTATCACTTGTATGACTATCCTCTAAAATTTATATGCAACTCATTGTCTTTAAGACCTAAGGACTACCCTCTTGAATCCTTATGGACTATCATTTCTCTTGTAATTGCACTCCCTTTAACTAAGGTTTGCAACCTTTTGTGCAATCTGCCATTAATGATCATCTTCAAACACCTTCAACTATGCCCTTATAACTCTTGTTCTTAAAATCTCATGGCTATCATGAGATTTCTACCTTTTTTATGAATTTGATCATGCATAACTCATAAAAAGTAATTGAAGTCAAAGGTACTAATAATACTTATGAGGATGAAAAATACAATATATGTTAGCACTATGGATCACTCAAGGGTCCATTTAGTAAGGAGAATTTAGAGGTAATCTTAAGTAGAAATGTATGGTTAGTAGGATTTCTCCTATTCAATGAACATGTCATCATAGCTTCACAAGCTTTCCTCATATCTACTTAACTCAACATATTAATATGTCACTAAGCCCAAAGTTGGCTCTCAATTGGGTATATCAATAGGCAACCATAAAAGTAAGAATCTATCATTCTTGTATTTATGCATATAATCCAAGGCTAGGTACCTTGTATCACAAGATCAAGCATACACAAATTATATATTGGGTGTTTTCAAACAAGAATCATATATAGAAATCATTAACAAATAAGTTTTCAAACAAGAATCAAATACATGATTCATTAACAAGGATTGAAAGGATTTGAAACTAAGCTCAATATGACCACAAGAAAAAATTAATAAGCTCATGACATAATACAATGACACACCAAATACAATTACCAATGTACTATGAATGAAAACACTCAAAAAATACTTACCAAACCAAAGTATTAAGTCACCTAGGGTGATTTTCGAATTGGGTTTAGGACCCTTTCCATCAACCAATCCTAATTCATCATCCAATCAAAAACAAACTTATCTTATCATATCCTCTGATCCAATCCCAATATAAACTCCAATCCAGTTCTAATCTGAGCGTTAATCCCATCATCCTAATCTAGGCTTTTATTCAATCCCAATATGAGATTTCATCCAATCCCCATATGAGCTTCCAATCCATCCTATTTCTCTACCCATCATCTAATATTTCTTGCTAATCTGTATCCATCATGAATCTTTATCCCCCTCTCACATGACCAATAATAGTAGTCAAGGGGAATCCTAACTATGTTGTTGATAATAACGAAAATCTTGTTGATCATGAAGATTGTTATATAGATCCCCTTGACGTTGTCATTGCTAGCAAGCTCTCTCCAATCGCCTCCCAAAATCCCACTACTTCTTCGAACTATCCCACCATGCCTTCATCTACATTTAATAGTGGTCCTTATGCTACCCTTGACAAGGGATATCCAACATCCTCACCATCGACATATTCATCATGTCCTCCCTTTCAACCTCTATCCTACCCAACATCCATATCCTCCTCTCCTTATCATCATCAACAATCCCAATACCTCTACCTTAATCCCACATCCCCATCTTCCCATCCTAATCCAACACCCACACCTTCCTATCACAATCCCCCATCCCAATATTACTCCTATCCTAATCCACCATATCAATCTGCTTATCCTAATCCATCATCCCTATCCTTCCATGCCAACTTACCATACATTTCTTCCTATGGTGGTTCACCACCTCAATCTTCTTGTTCTAATCCAACATCCACACCTTCCTATCACAATCCCCCATCCCAATACCCTTACATTAATTCCACATCTCCCCATTCTAATCCTTCATCTACATCTTCCTGCTATCACTCACCATCCCAATCTTCCCAATCTAATCCAACATCCACATCCTCCTACATCACTCCCCCTTTCACCGCCTTATATCTTAATCCTCCATCTAAACATAACCCACCTCCAACCACTCCTAGTCCTCCATCTAGTCCCATCCACTCATCTAATCATGATCATCCATCTCCTCCTAGTTCTACATCTAATCCTCATCCACCCATCCACTCATCTAATACTCCAATCCCTAATCCTAATCCTCCATATCCTCCTAGTCGTCCATCCAATCACATCCCCACATCTAATCCTAATCCACCAATCCCTAATCCTAATCCTCCATCCATCCCCAATCCTCCATCCATTCCCATCACTCTACCTAATCCTACATCCCTTCCAAATGTCGCCCAAGGACTCATGACAAAAGAGACACCATGCCCTCCCACTCTATCATGTACTGTCACTAGTGATGAGGCCCTCCTCCACCCTACACCTATTTCTCCCATCAAAATTCCTGACATTGTCCAAATGGTTGATCTGGTCAAACCCATCGAATCCACTAAATCCCCATCTTCTACTACTAGATCCACCCAATCCATTGAAGACATCCAATTCCCTCCTCCTAGTCCTAAAATTCACAAACTTCAATCGCATGAGCTTCATGAATCCTCCATCCTCCTATCTTCCCCAATTGAGAATTCCCTCCAACAATCTTCCATCACCATACATCCCACACAATATGAGTCATGACAAGAGCTTGATCCAAAGCATACAAGCATATCCCCTCCTCCTAGTCCTAATATTCACAAACTTCAATCGCATGACCTTCATGAATCCTCCATCCTCCTATCTCCCCCAATTGAGAAGTCCCTCCAACACTCTTCCATCATCATACATCCCACACAAGATGAGTCATGCCAAGATCTTGATAAAAAGCATACAAGCATATCCCCTCCTCCAAATCAAGATCCTTCCATCCCATCTACTCCATCTCAAGAACATAGTCTTTCGTCCATTTCATCTCATGATCCATATCCTTAACCAAGTCATGATCCTATCCTCCCATCCACCCCATCTCAAGATCACACTATCTCATCCACTCCATCCCATGATCCCCTTTGCATTCACGATCCAATCACTCCATCTCATGAGGCCTTATCATCCACTGCCATAAATCCAGATCCTATCATACTCCCTAATTCCTCTCTTGATCCCTTATCACCTCCTCCTCCTAATCAGGATGTTGCTCTCCCATCATCTCCATTGCACGATCCTCCATCGTTGCCTATCGTCGCAACACCACTTTTTTATCACCTCAATAATATTACATATGTCCATGGCGGTATTCTTGTGGAATAAAAACAAAGTATATGCACCACCCATCCTCCTTTACCTAATAACGAACTCGCCTCATGCTTCCAAAAGAATAAGCATCCTACCATGAACTATCAAAGAAAAGGTTTAGGCCTTCATGAGCAAAGTACTTTAGAGCCCATCCAAGTTAAAGAACATCCAGGAACACATGGTCTTGGATATGTCTCCCAAAAATCGCACTCTAAAGATGTTGGTACAATGTCTGTACATCCTAAACGATCCTCTTCTAAAGGCACAAGAGGTACTTTCCATCATTCTACCAAGTCATTCTCCGCCATCCATACTCCTCCATCATATTACCTCAAAACAACTGTCCATCTTCCTCCCTTATCCTCTAAATCCATTTTGGGTCCTTATGTCCCTCCATCCATCATTGCTCATCCTCCATCTACTATGGGTTCTTATATCCATCCATCAAACCCCACACATCCCATATACACAGTCTATTTTGGGTCCTTATATCCCAAAATAACCCCCCCGCCCCCAATCTTTTCCTATTCATCCTTTCATTCATCCACCCCCTATCCCTCGTACACAGCATAAACATCCTACCTTCATAACTCCTAATCACGATCAACAAAGGCACACCTCCATGCATGCTATCTCGCATCCTCCATCCACACTTCCTCATCAAATGCCTACTTATATCACTCCATCCATGTCATCTCCACATCATCCATCTCCCCATACCCATCCCCTTGCTACTAAAAGCACTTTGGATGCCAAAGCAAACATATATAAATCCAAACATCCACATGAATCTACAGCTCCTCATGTCCCCTCCAAAAGACATGTTGACAAAAAGAAAAATCAAATCCAAAATCCAAATCAATCCAAACGGCCACCAAGGCCCACTAAAGAAAAAAAAAAAACCATGTGGATTCCCAAGCAAAAAGAGGTCATGCCTTCAAATGAGAAATCCCTAGTTGCTAATCCCGATGCTAATCATTTTCATCCTCCATCTCCTAAATCTATTTTGGGTCCTTATGTCCCAAAATTCCCTATCCCAATGCCTCCATTATCACCACATTCTCCACCCATCAACCCTCCTATCATTTAACATCTAGCACATGTGCCAATGTTGGTCCTAAACACCTTCCCCCATCACAGATCCACTCCATCGTTCCATCCATACACTTTCCAACATCCCATCCATTATCCCCCATATGTCCCCCATCAAATCCCTTTAATCCATCCTCTTGCATAATCCATCCATTCTAATAAGGTTGTCCCAACATCCGAATAGTCACTTCAAACATGGGCTCTTATTAATTCATTTGGAACTTGATGCTTATGTCTTCTGAATCCATATCCTCATCCATCTTCACTTGTATCCTAGTCCAAAAAGTCCAAAAAGTCAAAAAGTAAAAAACAAAGAAGAAAAACAAAAGAGGAAAAATAAAATAGGAAAGAGAAAATCATTCGTTCAATGGTGAAAACTTGGCAAACAAGCACCTTGGATAAGTACCATGAAAATCTGGCAAACAGGCGTCATGCGTAAATCCCCCATCTGATCTCCTTCTGCAATTGGGGGCAACTTCCACCTACGCATTCCTTTCCTCCATCTCCTACATCTTCCTATCTTCCACATCTTACCCATCATCTCCCATTCATATCCCAATCCCTCCATCTTCAGTTTGATCTTGATAACAACATGGGCACATATATATACATGCTTTGGACATCTCTTGGCATATTTTCCCCTCATCCACTATCATTTTCCTTATCCTCCCCATCTACTTTTCTGATCCATACTTATTATCTACATCCATCTACCTTCATCATCCATGCATCATGTCAGCCATCTTGCTATCCCTCTTTCCTCGTCATGCATGACACATCTAGAGTGGGGGCATCTCCTTATTTGTGATAGAGTCCTTGGCGACATCGTCCATCCATCCCTCCATGTAATATTTTTCATCTCCCCATCCCTCCAATCCTTATATCGATCCATCTCCCCATCCTTATCTTCCTATCTACCCATCCACTGGTCCTTTTCCATCTTTTCATCCTTATCTCCTCATCCATTTATCTACCTAGTAATCCATGTCATCTTTCCAAATCCTTATTTTTCTATCCATCTATCCTAGCATCTTTCTATTTCCCCATCTTTATCAATCCATCCATTTTCCTTCCATCTCATAATCCCTCGTCATTGGTATCTAGCTATAGGCTACCTCTATGCAATCCAATGCCATGCTATCTCATTATCATCACTTCTATCTATTTCCTACATCTTCCTCCTATTCTATTACTCTTCAACATTCATCTATGCATCCTCTCAACATCCCATTTCATCTTCTAATAATCTAGATCACAATCCCATCCTTGAGTTTCGCATAACCCACATCCAACATCTCGACCATCCCATCCACACGGCCTATCTTGTCTCATCATATCGGCTCCATCCTTTTATCCATTTATGATGGTCATCTCATCATCCCTTATCCGTTGTCTGTCGTTGGTCTTGTTCTGAACTACGTTGCCCCTGCACTTTCACGTAAGCAAGGTCAATCATTTCATCCGCCCCCGGGGTTCTGTCTTTTGTCCGTCTGATCATTGTCCATCCGCTGTCTTCATCGTCCTCTTTTTGCTTTTACCATGGTATTTTCCTAAACTATGAGGGCTTTGCACTTTCACGTAGGCAAGGTTGATCTTTGATCAACCCTCAAGCCCCTAGGTCTTTAGGGTGCGTCTTTTTTGTCGCCTCATCGTTTTGTCATCTTGCCGCCTTATGTCTCATCGTCTTGTCGTATCGTCAAGTATGTCCTTATACTAGCTGGTGCTTTCAAAACAAAGGTCTTTAGTCTTGTCAGATCCAATCAGTTTCAGATATCCTACGTCATGTTGATCAACCAATCTATCCTCCATCTTTGGTCTCAACAAGATGCATCCTTCCTAACAGACCTCATCAATCCCATCCACCCTTTTGATCCTGTGGCAAAGGACGTTTGCAATTTGATTATGATCTTTTGGCACTTTTGACATTTTATTTATCATTTGAGCTACCTATCATCACTTGTCAAGGCCGCCATGATCTCTCATATTATGGTGTGTTTTGACTAATTAACATAGGGGCATATCTTCATTTTTCTTTTGTTTGTTGTCTTCTTGGTTGTTCCACATAGTACCCACCAAGAATCCCGCGGGCTTTTGTTATGCTGGGGCATCCTTTAATGCTTGTGGTTATCCCAATACCTGGCCCAACCAAGGTCTTCGTGACTTTGGGTGTTGGAATAGCCTTCTTGTCTATTTTGTTTGTTTTATGCATTGGACACTAATCCGCCTTGGTTCTGCATACCCTGGCACTTGGTGTCTTATGCTATAGCAAAAATCATTGCTCTAAGGATGGAAAATTGTATTAGGATTGCATTTTATTTTCCATTCCATCGTCTTGCATGTATCCCTCATCCTCTCATCCATCAGAATTCCCCACCAATCCATAATTCTTCATCAATCTCCCTTCCCTGTCCATCCAAACTCTTATCATCACCTCTTCTATACTCTTCTATGCATCTTGTCATCCATCTCACATCCCAACCCAATCCTCCTCCATTAAATCTAGCAAAAATCATCTCATCCCACTCTTGGTCTTGTTCCCAGCCTTGCTACAAGCCTTGATCCAATCATCCTCCTCATCATCATCGTCATCCTTGGGATGTATCTTTTCCTATCCATTTGTGTTGTTTTGGGATGTATCGTTCCCTCATCAACAATACTATCATCATCATCAACAGCAGCAGGATGTATCCTTATCCTTCCCTATCCCTGTGTTGTTCTGGGATGTATCCTTCCCTCATCAATAACACTCTCATTGGGATGTATACTTCCCCATCCCTGTGTTGTTTTGGGATGTATCATGTCCTTATCAAAAACACTCCATCAACCATCTGCCCAACCTGGCTTGTAGTTTGACTGGGGCAACATCATATTTGTTCTTGAATCCATTTGTGCCCACCTTTATCTCCCAACATTTATCATCCTTTCTTATCGAACACTTTACATCATCATCTACATATCCTCTTTCATCCTCTCATTTCTCATAATTTCCCCCATCCTTTCCTCCTTCATCAATCTCCCACCCTACGCCAGGGCGGATCCCCCTTTGGCCGTGGGGCGGATCCACCCTTGGTCGCAGGGCAGATCCGCCCTCAGCCGTGGGGCGGATTTTCCCTTGGCCATGCGACGACGTCGCCCCGTGGTGGGGCAGATCCACCCCCGATCGCGCGGTGGCCCCACATCCTGGTGGTGCGGACCTGCCCTGCGTCGCGGTGGACCCGCCCTCGGCCGTAGGGCAGACCAGCCCAGCCCCAGGGTGGATTCGCCCCATGTTGGGGTGGACTCGCCCGGCCCCGGGGCAGACCCACCCCATTCTGAGGCAAACCTACCCTTCTGCAGTGGGGCAAATCCGCCCCTCTGCAGGCCTCCAACCCATTTCTTTTTTCCTTCCTGGGGTCGTCATTTGCAAACCGTTTATCAGATTGACTTCGTTCAAAAGGACAACTTGCTTAATTTTTCGTGCTCTTTCCAAATATACCATCCATTTCTTCCTATTGAGAGGTCATCCGAGACCCCTCTCTTTTCCCTCCCTTTTTAAGGGGTATTTTTTACTTCTTATTTACTTTTTTTTCCTCCAACTAATCCCTTCCCTTCCCGATGCTGCCATTTGCAAACCATTTATCCGTTTGACTTCGTTCAAAAGGAAAAAATGCCTAATTTTTCGCACTCTTTTCAACTATACCATTTGTTTCTTCCTATAGAGAAGTCGCCAGGGACCCCTCTTTTTTCCCTGTCACCCTCTCGAGGGGGCATATCCTTCCTATTTATCTATTTTCCTTGCCATAGTCATTCCCTTGCGGGATTGGGGCATATTCATCCATTCCTCCGCTAATTGAACAGCTCAGGTCCTCCTCCCCATGCCAGGGCATCATTTTCTGGTTACTTCCTCTATCGAGTCGTCTGCATTCTCTTTTTCTTTGAAACACTATTATCCTAACAGTACTTCGAAGAGGGGAAAAATGTAGACATCTAAATTTGATCACTTCCACATGATCAAAATTGTCTACTCTATTCATCTATGTCATTAATAGTGATTAAATAATTTATTTAATCTTTATTTCATTTTCTATCTAAGGTTCCTAAAGTATGTAGTTGAATAATTAAATACTTTACCTTACACCTTTTCTTCTCTAAATTAAATAAATATATTTATTTAATTTAGTCATTTGACTTATTTGGATTAAAACCAATTATTAATCCCTCTTTTTCTCTCTCCTTGTCACATTCTCCATAATCCTCTTTTAATCTAGATTAAATTAATTAATCCATGATTAGGATATGCACCACTTAATCAAGATTAGTGTCACATCCTCCATAATTTTCCACTTGCCTCTAATCTCTCATTAATTATCTTAACCTTGTGTTTGCACAACCTTAATCAAAGTCATTAGCCACATTTAGCATACCTTTTTTAGTCAACCTTTCCACTTGCCTTTCTTGGCCTCGACTCTCTTTCCCATGTGAATTTTTAATTCACATTTATTCACCCAAGGCTCCTCTCTTCTCCATGTGAATTTTTAATTCACTTTTATCCTTCCAAGGTTTACCTTATCCCCATGCAAGTTCTAGAAGACTTGACTTGTCACTTTACATGTGCCAAGGACTTCTAGAACCTTGGACTTGTCACAACATTCACATGTGGCAAATCCTCACCTTTTTGGAAACCCTCTTTTATCGACTAGATTCTTCCAATCATTGTGAATTTTTAGTTCACTTTTATTCCTCCAAAGAATCTTCTCATCTCCCAAGTTACCTACAAGGTACTTGTCCTTCATCCACATCATGTACCTCTCTTCCACATCATCCCACCCTAGGCCATCTCATATTACACATTTCAAGATGTGAGGGCTTGTGAGTCCTCAACTCACCATAGCCCTCCATCTTAATCTTGTTGGCTCAATCTCAACCATTGAATTCTCTAGAGAATTCAAATTGTTCTATAAATACCCCCTCATTTCCCTCATTTTGGGAATCAATATTTCGCTATCAAAACTCTTGCAAATTCTCCATTTAAGCTTCTCTTGCATTTACCATAGAATTTAGCATCTCACCGTTATCTTTCCTTCACTCATCTTGCATATCACTTTGCATATTTGATTTAACTTGTCATCCAAAGAGCACACAAATCTTCAAAGATCAAAGGGCCAACCAAGGAAGGAGTAACATGAAGGTATAATCACTCTTTATTTTGTTTCATCTTGCTTTCATGTTTATCATTCCTTAGGCTAATCGTTGAGGTGTTCTCTTTATGTTATTTCTTTCATTGCATCATTAGTTTGTTTAGCATCTCACAATAGGACTTAACATTTTTAGAGATGATATTTCTGACACGCTCGGTGGGACCCACAAACGGGTCTATTTGCTTTACGTTTGCTGTTGTTTAAGTTATTTGCAGGTTCAGGTCGTAGAGAAGCGAACTTTGCCTCCCGTGCGCTACAAAGGGGTGGACTTGCCCTCCACTCTGCTACAAAGGGGCGGATTTGCCCTCCTGTTTCGACGTTTCTAACAGTTTTATGTAGAGGGGCAGATTTGCCCTCTTGTTTTAGCATTTTTAACTATTTTTCTGTAGAGGGGCATATTTTGCCTCCTGTTTCGACGTTTTTAATAGTTTTTTACAGAGGGGCGGATTTGCCCTCTTGTTTCAGCATTTTTAACTGTTTTTCTGCAGAGGGGCGGATTTGTCCTCCTGTTTTAGCATTTTTGACAGTTTTCTACAAAGGGGCGGATTTTCCCTTTTGTTTCAACATTTTTAACAGTTTTTTGTAGAGGGGCAAATTTTCCCTAAACATCACATTTAGGAAGGTAAAAAACTTGCATTTTAGCTCTGTTTTTGTCTTAATTTGTTGTTGTTTTGAAGTTCTAACCCCCTAACTTTTCTTGTTTGTGGGTGTAGTTGGATTTCTTACTAATACTTTGCAACATTTGGTGGTTATTCGAAAAAAGAAGAAGGAGAAAACAACTAACTTTTGTTTGCAGAGCCATCAATTTACTCGATTTTTTAAAGTTCTTCCTTGCTGTTTTATCTATGCACTTAGTATAATTAAGGGGAAGTAATACTTGTTGTGTGGTGTCTCTGTTTTTCTTTGTGTTACCCTAAAGGGGCATTAGTTTGTTTTCACCTTTCCCTTGCACTTTGTGCGGACCGGGGGTTAGTTGGAAACAATTAGTGTCTTCTTTCTAGAGGGACCTGCTTGGGGATTTCATCACCCCATGATCCCAACCACGTGTACCGATGGGGTATAAAAAGGGGGGAGAGCCAAAGTTGTACCCCAATCCAGTCACGTTGTGTCTGGCGGAATGTCGAAGCTAGGGTGATACCTAGATAGACGTGAAGAGTTGGATCAAGCCTTTCAGTATCTCACTGGGGTTCCCGACTCACACTTATGATGGGCTAGTGTTCACGGTTATGCCTCACGTACCGAGAGTATATCGAGGACTCTCTAGAAACCTTGTGCAATATCCTAGATTAAGACCTTTGTTGGCCATACCCCTTAACACTAATCATAGGATTGTGCTTGTTTAAAGTGTCTTTCTATGAAAAACCAATAAATCTTGATAAGTTAGCCTCATTGAGTCCTTTTAAGTCCGTGCCATAAACCAAGTCACTATTTTCTGGAGAGGGGTAGATTTGCCCCCTGATCCACTATTTTTCTTGCAAAAGGGTGGATACGCCCTCTTGATCCACTATTTTTCCTGCAGAGGGGTGGATTTCCCCCCCTGATCCATAGTTTTCCTACAGAAGGGCGGATACGCCCTCCTCATCCACTATTTTGACTGTAGAAAGGCGGATACACCCTCCTGAACAAACAATTTCATCCATTTGACCATTCCAAGCATCCATTTAACCACCCCGACTCTCTGTTTGACCGTTTGATCATCCTAAACATTCATTTAACCAATCCAAACATCCATTTGACCATTCCAAGCCTCCATTTAACCTTTCTAAACGTCCATTTATCACGTTCCCATTGATCATTCCATAATTTGGGATACCCATCTTACCGTATGACTTATAGAGTTGTTTTTATTCCAAAAGGAACACTTCAACAACACCCCCATCATATAAAAACCATCAAGATATCATTCATTTACATTCATCATCATCTTTCAACAAAAAATCCCTTAAACTTTATTTTAGGAGTTATCTCCCGAATTGACCAAGGCATTAAGTTTGATCGTTATCCTACATATCAATCATTGTCTTCAATCTAATCAATCTGCTTATATCCTGAGGTAGATTTGTGTTGTAAGTTAGCATCATTGGTCCAAATCAATCCCCTTCTATCTCAAGGTGCATTCGGCACTGTGATCATTGGTTTAGCCCGTTTAATCCGATCAACCAACGTATTAAGTCACCTAGGGTGATTTTCAAATTGGGTTTAGGAACCATTCCATCAACCAATCCTAATTCATCATCCAATCCAAAACAAACTTATCTTATCATATCCTCTAATCCAATCCCAATATAAGCTCCAATCCAGTTCTAATCTGAGCATTAATCCCATCATCCTAATCTGGGCTTTTATTCAATCCCAATATGAGATTTCATCCAATCCCCATATGAGCTTCCAATCCATCCTATTTCTCTACCCATCATCTAATATTTCTTGCTAATCTGTATCCATCATGAATCTTTATCCGCCTCTCACACGACTAATAATAGTAGTCAAGGGGAATCCTAACTACGTTGATGATGATAACGAAAATCTTGTTGATCAGGAAGATTGTTATATAGATCCCCTTGACGTTGTCATTGCTAGTAAGATCTCTCCAATCGCCTCCCAAAATCCCACTAATTCTTCGAACTATCCCACCATGCCTTCATCTGCATCTAATAGTGGTCCTTATGCTACCCTTGACAAGGGCTATCCAACATCCTCACCATCGACATATTCATCATGTCCTCCCTTTCAACCTCTATCCTATCCAACATCCATATCCTCCTCTCCTTATCATCATCAACAATCCCAATAACTCTACCTTAATCCCACATCCCCATCTTCCCATCCTAATCCAACACCCACACCTTCCTATCACAATCCCCCATCCCAATATTCCTCCTATCCTAATCCACCATATCAATTTGCTTATCCTAATCCATCATCCCTATCCTTCCATGCCAACTCACCATACATTTCTTCCTATGGTGGTTCACCACCTCAATCTTCTTGTTCTAATCTAACATCCACACCTTCCTATCACAATCCCCCATCTCAATACCCTTACATTAATTCCACATCTCCCCATTCTAATCCTTCATCTACATCTTCCTACTATCACTCACCATCCCAATCTTCCCAATCTAATCCAACATCCACATCCTCCTACATCACTCCCCCTTTCACCACCTTATGTATTAATCCTCCATCTAAACATAACCCACCTCCAACCACTCCTAGTCCACCATCTAGTCCCAACCTCTCATCTAATCATAATCCTCCATCTCCTCCTAGCTCTACATCTAATCCTCATCCACCCATCCACTCATCTAATACTCCAATCCCTAATCCTAATCCTCCATCTCCTCCTAGTCCTCCATCCAATCCCATCCCCACGTCTAATCCTAATCCACCAATCCCTAATCCTAATCCTACATCCCTTCCAAATGTCGCCCAAGGACTCATGACAAAAGAGACACCATGCCCTCCCACTCTATCATGTACTGTCACTAGTGATGAGGCCCTCCTCCATCCTACACCTATCCCTCCCATCACCATTCCCGACACCATCCAAACGGTTGAGTTGGTCAAACCCATCGAATCCACTAAATCCCCATCTTCTACTACTAGATCCACCCAATCCATTGAAGACATCCAATACCCTCCTCCTAGTCCTAATATTCACAAACTTCAATTGCATGAGCTTCATGAATCCTCCATCCTCTTATCTCCCCCAATTGAGAAGTCCCTCCAACACTCTTCCATCATCATACATCCCACACAATATGAGTCATGCCAAGAGCTTGATCCAAAGCATACAAGCATATCCCGTCCTCCTAGTCCTAATATTCACAAACTTCAATTGCATTACCTTCATGAATCCTCCATCCTCCTATCTCCCCCAATTGAGAAGTTCCTCCAACACTCTTCCATAATCATACATCCCACACAAGTTGAGTCATGCCAAGAGCTTGATCCAAAGCATACAAGCATATCCCCTCCTCCAAATCAAGATCCTTCCATCCCATCTACTCCATCTCAAGAACATAGTCTTCCATCTATATCCTCAACCAAGTCATGATCCTATCCTCCCATCCACCCCATCTCAAGATCACACTATCTCATCCACTCCATCCAATGATCCCCTTTGCATTCACGATCCAATCACTCCATCTCATGAACCCTTATCATCCACTGCCATAAATCCAGATCCTATCATACTACCTAATTCCTCTCCCGATCCCTTATCACCTCCTCCTCCCAATTAGGATGTTGCTCTCCCCTCATCTCCATTGCACGATCCTCCATCGTTGCTTGCCATCGCAACACCACTTTTTTATCACCTCGGTAATATTACATGCATCCATGGTGGTCTTCTTGTGGAATAAAAACAAAGTATATGCACCACCCATCCTCCTTTACCTATTAAATGGACACGCCTCATGCTTCCAAAAGAATAAGCATCCTACCATAAATCACATGCTATAGACCATGAACTATCAAATAAAAGGTTTAGGCCTTCATGAGCAAGGTACATTAGAGTCCATCCAAGTTAAAGAACATCCAGGAACACATAGTATTGGATATGTCTCCCAAAAATTGCACTCTAAAGATGTTGGTACAACCTCTGTACATCTTAAACGATCCTCTTCTAAAGGAACAAGAGGTACTTTCCATCATTCTACCAAGTCATTCACCGCCATCCCTCCTCATCCATCATATTACCTCAAAACAGCTGTCCATCTTCCTCCCTTATCCTCTAAATCCATTTTGGGTCCTTATGTCCCTCCATCCATCATTGCTCATCCTCCATCTACTATGGGTTCTTATATCCCTCCATCAAACCCCACACATCCTCCATATACACAGTCTATTTTGGGTCCTTATATCCCAAAATCACCCCCTCCATCTTGTCCTATTCATCCTTTCATTCATCCAACCCCTATCCCTCGTACACAGCATAAACATCCTATCTTCAAAACTCTTAATCACGATCAACAAAGGCACACCTCCGTACATGCTATCTCACATCCTCCATCCACACTTCCTCGTCAAATTCCTACTTATATCAATCCATCCATGTCAACTCCACGTCATCCATCTCACCATACGCATCCCCTTGCTACTAAAAGCACTTTGGATTCCAAAGAAAACATATATAAATCCAAACATCCACATGAATCTACAGCTCCTCATGTCCCCTCCAAAATACATGTTGACAAAAAGAAAAATCAAATCCAAAATCCAAATCAATCCAAATGGCTAGCAAGGCCCACAAAAGAAAAAATCAAAACCATGTGGATTCCCAAGCAAAAAGAGGTCATGCCTTCAAATGAGAAATCCCTAGTTTCTAATCATTTTCATCCTCCATCTCCTAAATCTGTTTTGGGTCCTTATGTCCCAAAATTCCCTATCCCAATGCCTCCATTATTGCCACATTCTCCACCCATCAACCCTCCTATCATTTAACATCTACCACATGTGCCAATGTTGGTCCTAAACACCTTCCCCCACCACACATCCACTCTATCATTCCATCCATACACTTTCCAACATCCCATCACACATCCACTCCATTGTTCCATCCATACACTTTCCAACATCCCATCCACTATCCCCCATATGTCCCCCATCAAATCCCTTTAATCCATCCTCTTGCATAATCCATCCATTCTAATAAGGTTGTCCCAACATCCGAATAGTCACTTCAAACATGGGCTCTTATTACCTCATTTGGAACTTGATGCCTATGTCTTCCGAATCCATATCCTCATCCATCTTCACTCGTATCCTAGTCCAAAAAGTGAAAAAACTCAAAAAATATAAAATAAAGAAGAAAAACAAAAGAGCAAAAAGAAAATAGTAAAGAGAAAATCATTTGTCCAATGGTGAAAACTTGGCAAACAAGCACCTTGGATAAGTACCATTATGAAAACCTGGCAAACAAGCGTCATGCATAAATCCCCCATCTGATCTCCTTCCACAATTGGGGGCAACTTCCACCTACGCATTCCTTTCCTCCATCTCCTACATCTGCCTATCTTCCACATCTTACCCATCATCTCCCATTCATATCCCAGTCCCTCCATCTTCATTTTCATCTTGATAACGACATGGGCACATACATATACATGCTTTGGACATCTCTTGGCATATTTTCCCCTCATCCACTATCATTTTCCTTATCCTCCCCATCTCTTTTCTGATCCATACTTATTATCTACATCCATCTACCTTCATCATCCATCCATCAGGTCAACCATCTTGCTATCTCTCTTTCCTCATCATGCATGACACATATAGAGTGGGGGCATTTCCTTATTTCTCATAGAGTGCTTGGCGACATCGTCCATCCATCCCTCCTTGTAATCTTTTTCATCTCCCCATCCCTCCCATCCTTATATCCATCCATCTCCCCATCCTTATCTTCCTATCTACCCATCCACTGGTCCTTTTCCATCTTTTCATCCTTATCTCCTCATCCATTTATCTACCCAGTAATCAATGCCATCTTTCCAAATCCTTATTCTTCTATCCATCTATCCTAGCATCTTTCTATTTCCCCATCTTTATCAATCCATCTATTTTCCTTCCATCTCATAATCCCTCATCATTGGTATCTAGCTATAGGCTACCTCCATACAATCCAATGCCATGCTATCTCACTATCATCACTCCTATCTATTTCCTACATCTTCCTCCTATTCTATTACTCTTCATCATTCATCTATACATCCTCTCATCATTCCATTTCATCTTCTAATAATCTAGATCACAATCCCATCCCTGAGCTTCACATAACCCACATCCAACATGTTGACCATCCCATCCGCACGACCTATCTTGTCTCATCATATCGGCTCCATCCTTTTATCCATTTATGATGGTCATTTCATCATCCCTTATCCGTTGTCTGTCGTTGGTTTTGTTCTCAACTACGTTGCCCCTGTGCTTTCACGTAGGCAAGGTCAATCATTTCATCCGCCCCCGGGGTTCTATCTTTTGTCCATCTGATTATTGTCCTCCATCCGCTGTCTTCATCATTGTCTTTCTTCTTTTACCATGGTCTTTTCCTGAACTATGAGGGCTTTGCGCTTTCACGTAGGCAAGGGTTATCTTTGATCAACCCTTGAGCCCCTAGGTCTTTACGGTGTGTCTGTTTTGTCGCCTCAACGTTTTGTCATCTTGTCGCCTTATGTCTCATTGTCTTGTCATATCGTCAAGTATGTCCTTATCCTAGCTGGTGCTTTCAAAACAAAGGTCTTTAGTCTCGTGAGATCCAATCAGTTTCGGATATCCTACATCATGTCGATCAACCAATCTATCCTCCATCTTTGGTCTTAATAGGATGTATCCTTCCTAACATACCTCATCAATTCCATCCACCCTTTTGATCCTGTGGAAAAGGATGTTTGCAATTTGATTATGATCTTTTGGCACTTTTGACATTTTATTTATCATTTGAGCTACCTATCATCACTTGTTAAGGCCTCCATGATCTCTCATAAAATGGTTTGTTTTGACTAGTTAACACAGGGGCATATCTTGATTTTTCTTTTGTTTGCTGTCTTTTTGGTTTTTCCACGTAGTACCCACCAAGACTACTACAGTCTTGTGTTTCGCTGGGGCATCCTTGTATGCTTGTGGTTATCCCAATACCTAGCCCGACCAAGGTCTTTGTGACTTTGGGGTGTTGGAATAGCCTTCTTGTCTGTGGTGTTTGTTTTATGCATTGGACACTAATCCACTTTGGTTCTTCATACCCTGGCACTTGGTGTCTTATGCTATAGAAAAAATCAGTGCTCTAAAGATGGCAAGTTGCATTAGGATTCCATTTCATTTTCCATTCCATCATTTTGCATGTATCTCTCATTCTCTCATCCATCAAAATTCTCCACCAATCCATAATTCTTCATCAATCTCCCTCCCCTATCCATCCAATCTCTTATCATCGCCTCTTCTATAATCTTCTATGCATCTTGTCATCCATCTCGCATCCCAACCCAATCCTCCTCCATTCAATCTAGCAAAAATCATCTCATCCCACTCTTGGTCTTGTTCCCAGCCTTGCTACAAGCCTTGATCCAATCATCCTCCTCATCATCATCGTCATCCTCGAGATGTATCTTACCCTATCCTTTTGTGTTGTTTTGGGATGTATCATTCCCTCATCAACAATACTATCATCATCAACAACAATAGCAGGATGTATCCTTCTCTATCCCTGTGTTGTTCTGGGATGTATCCTTCCCTCATCAATAACGCTCTCATCAGAATGTATCCTTCCCCATCCTTGTGTTGTTTTGGGATGTATCATGTCCTTATCAACAACACTCCATCAACCATCTGCCCAACCTGGCTTGTAGCTTGATTGGGGCAGCATCATATTTTTCCTTGAATCCATTTGTGACCACCTTTGTCTCCCATCGTTTATCAACCTTTCTTATCCATCACTTTACATCATCATCTTCATATCCTCTTTCATCCTCTCATTTCTCATAATTTCCCCCATCCCTTCCTCCTTTGTCAATCTCCCGCCCTACGTCGAGGCGGATCTGCCTTTGGCCACAGGGCAGACCTGCCCTATGGTGGGGTGGATCCACCCTTGGCCGTGGGGTGGATCCACCCTCAGCCATGGGGCAGATCTGCCCTTGGCCATGCATCGACGCCGCCCCATGGTGGGGTGGATCCACCCCCAGCCACGCGGTGGCCCAACCCCGTGGTGGGGCGCACCCGCCCAATGCTGGGGCAGACCCACCCCACCCCGGGGCGGATCTGCGCTGTGTCACGGTGGATTCGCTCCGTGCTGGGGTGGACCCACCCTTCTGCAGTGGGGCAAATCCGCCCCTCTGCAGGCCTCCAACCCTTTTTTTTTCCCTTCACGGGGCCGTCATTTGCAAACTGTTCGTCGAATTGAATTCGTTCAGAAGGAAAACTTGCTTAATTTTTCATGCTCCTTCCAACCATACCCTATGTTTCTTCCTATCGAGAGGTCATCTGGGACCTCTCTCTTTTCCCTCCCTTTTTAAGGGGTATTAATTACTTCTTATTTACCTTTTTTTTCCTCCAACTAATCCCTTCCCTTCCCAGGGCCGCAATTTGCAAACCGTTTGTTCATTTGACTTCGTTCAAAAGGAAAACTTTCCTAATTTTTTGCGCTCTTTTCAACTATACCATCTGTTTCTTCCTATCGAGAAGTTGTCTAGGGCCCCACTTTTTTCCCCGTTGCCCTCTTGAGTGGGCATACCCTTCCTATTTATCTATTTTCCTTGCCATAGTCATTCCTTTGTGGGATTGGGGCATATTCATCCATTCCCCCGCTAATTGGATAGCTTAGGTTCTCCTCCCCATGCTGGGGTATCATTTTCCAGTTACTTCATCTATCGAGTCATCTGCATTCTCTTTTTCTTTGAAACACTATTATCCTAACAGTACTTCGAAGAGGAGAAAAATGTAGACATCCAAATTTGATCACTTCCACATGATCAAAATCATCTACTCTATTCATCTATGTCATTAATAGTGATTAAATAATTTATTTAATCATTATTTCATTTTCTGCCTAAGGTTCCTAAAGTATGTAATTGAATAATTAAATACTTTACCTTACACCTTTTCTTCTCTAAATTAAATAAATATGAAAATTTATTTAATTTAGTCATTTGACCTATTTGGATTAAAACCAATTTTTAATCCCTCTTTTTCTCTCTCTTTGACACATTCTCTATAATCCTCTTTTAATTTGGATTAAATTAATTAATCCACGATTAGGATGTGCACCACTTAATCAAGATTAGTGTCACATCCTCCATAATCTCCCACTTGCCTCTGATCTCTCATTAACTATCATAACCTTGTGTTTGCACAACATTAATCAAAGTCATTAGCCACATTTAGCATACCTTTTTCAGTCAACTTTTCCACTTTCCTTTCTTGGCCTTGACTCTCTTTCCCATGTCAATTTTTAATTCACATTTATTCACCCAAGGCTCCTCTCTTCCCCATGTGAATTTTTAATTCACTTTTATCCTTCCAAGGTTTACCCTATCCCCATGCAAGTTCTAGAAGACTTGACTTGTCACTTTACATGTGCCAAGGACTTCTAGAACCTTGGACTTGTCACAACATTCACATGTGGCAAATCCTCATCTTTTTGGAAACCCTCTCTTATCCACTAGATTCTTCCAATCATTGTGAATTTTTAATTCACTTTTATTCTTTCAAGGAATTTTCTCATCCCCCAAGGTACCTACAAGGTACTTGTCCTTCATCCACATCATGTACCTCTCTTCCACCTCATTTACACATCGTCCCACCCTAGGCCATCACACATTCCACATGTCAAGATGTGAGGGCTTGTGAGTCCTCAACTCACCATAGCCCTCCATCTTAATCTTGTTGGCTAAATCTCAACCGTTGAATTCTCTAGAGAATTCAAATTGTTCTATAAATACCCCCTCATTTCCCTCATTTTGGGAATCAATCTTTTGCTACTAAAACTCTTGCAAATTATCCATTTAATCTTCTCTTGCATTTACCATAGCATTTAGCATCTCACCATTATCTTTCTTTCACTCATCTTGCATATCACTTTGCATATTTGATTTAACTTGTCATCTAAAGAGCACACAAATCTTCAAAGATTAAAGGGCCAACCAAGGAAAGAGTAGCATGAAGGTATAATCACTCTTTATTTTGTTTCATCTTGCTTTCATGTTTATCATTCCTTAGGCTAATCGTTGAGGTGTTCTCTTTATGTTATTTCTTTCATTGCATCAGTAGTTTGTTTAGCATCTCACAATAGGACTTAACATTTTTAGAGATCACATTATTCTTTATAGAAGATGCTTATGCCTAGTAAAGGAATTTCCATCGGCCAATTAGAAGCCATCTAGGTCTCCCATGGAATTTCCATGTACCTCTATATATCTCTCATGGCTCTCTAGTTATTTTCCTTCCTCTCTACCTCTCCCCTTTGTAGGTCTCTTAATCATTCCTGGAAACATGTGAAGAATCCAAAAATAAAATTGTTGTAAATTAATACACTTGCTAAGACTTTAAAACATAGAGCATTGTTAAATACAACTAATACTATCCCATGCCTATCACAAAAGATGAGCTTTATGATTTCCTTGTCCTTGATTGCTATCTACCAAATAACTCTTCTTGTTTGTTGCAAATTTTTAATATATTAGATAGTGTCGCTTAAAGTAAGAATTATGATAAAGTTGTTTGAATATATAGAAGGGGAATATTTTAATGGAGTCAAAGCACTCAGTACAAAATTGATTTGTTTTTATTTCTTGTGTAAAATATGATACTCAAACCATAGATGCTTTAATTTTTTTCTAAAAGCTGATATTTGGCAATTTATGTGGTCCATTTTCTGAATTTGTGTATATGTACACACTCTTTGAGGGTTTTCCAACTCTTCTTGGTTGTTCAAGGTAGTGATCTATTTGAGATAATTCCTCAAAGAAATGGGGTCTCACAGTGATTACAATCACCATGAGACCCCATTTCTTTGAGGCATTTTCTAAAACAACTCACTACCTTGTCAATGCGGTAACATTGACAAGGTTTGATAAAAATGACTCTAAGAGATAGGGTCTCATGGTGATGTACATCACCATGAGACCCTATCTCTTAGAGTCATTTTTATCAAACCTTGTCAATGTTACCGCATTGACAATGTAGTGAGCTTGTCAATGCTCACTACCTTGTCTATGCTACACTTTAAACCAAAACATATAATCTTCCCAATATTCATATGTAAACTTCAAAGCAAAGCATATGTACACACTTTGAACCAAAATTTATAATCTACCCAATATTCATATGTAAACTTAAAACCAAAACATATGTACAAACTTGGAACCAAAACATATGTAAACTTGAAATATAGAAACGAAAGGTCTAACTATCAACTAATCTTGATGCAAATACTCTAAATTTTAATACAAACTAATGTGCATACTTACAAATTAATAAGAACCAATGTGTATACTTACAAATTAATCCAACAAACCATTCGAGTCTACTCTACTCTTTATTGTGTCAAGTATTGCCTCATGGTTGGACTCACACACCTTCCACAAGGTTTTATTCAAAGGTCTACCCCCATATTTGATCAAATGAACATTGGATGCCATGAAAAGGCTTGAGTAATGAATAATCCTTTGATGCATGTCAAAGCTTTGAAATATCCAAACATTAACACTCTTATGTGGTTACCTTCTAAGCCATGTTCCAATAACAACCACTGAGCCTGTAGGGTATTCAATGTTTTTTTCATCTGTAACTAGGGCCTCCAAAAAAAATTTGGCCTCAACACAATGACACAAGTAATAATATGTTCCCTCTTCATTGTCTTCATTTGTAATAACTGCATAAACATGGCCTACATTGATATGTGCAACAAATTAGATGAAATTAGTCAACATTACAAATACACTACAAAGTAAGATAATAATAGGAATTTCAAAAACTATGCAACTTGATATATTACCCAATTGAACTAGATTTGATATGTGGTCAAAGTCAACTAATAATTCCATCTATGTCATTTCTAATGTCATCAAAGGCTAATAAGTGTGAAGCAGGCTAAGAGAACTTAACCACCATTCATCAATCCAATCCTTTGACTCACACTTATTCCAGGCTTGAATTGTACATGAAGAATAAAAGCATGACATATTTTGTGTATGGATACTCCATGAACCTGAATTTGAGCTAAGGAAAGAGTGTAGCTCACTTTATCTTATCAGCATATAACAATCCTCATATTGTGCAATGTTAGTATCATCTATCAACCAAAAAAATATACGAACTGAAGACTTACCTTCATTACCTAGACCCATTGAAGAATTACACCACTTGACAATTTATTTTTCATCTGTCAACTTTGTATTGTCTTTATACTTTAACTCTTCTCATGCTAATTCTCCTTTAACACATGCTCCTACACCATCATGCTCCCCCTTTCCATGCCTAGTCTCACAAAAGTTTCACATATGTTGAACACTTGTAATAACATGCATCCTACTCAACCAATAAAACATATATGAGTTCTTGAACTATGATGCATAGTTATCTGACCATATTATATTCCAACTATATGCTATGCCCCTCTGAGCCAAATCACTGTAGAACAATTGAAAGCAACCTTGCACAAACTCTAAAGAATGTGTGTGATCATCACCAATGTAAAAGTGGTACTCCCTCAATATCTTCTTGTTATCGTCTATACTATCAACTGCATGAATGAATGTTATATGCACAAATATAGAAACCTGTGTGGAGTTGTAATATTATGACTGCACCTCACACTGTGGCTATAGAGTGTAGTTCTCTACAAAGTTGACCACTGAAACTATGCTACCAATTGGAAAGGTGTCCTTGCATAACTTGAATTGAAAGTACAACCATCGAGCTCTATAGGTATTTCTTGCATACTCATACACTATACTATCACGAAATGTAGACATAAACTAATACACTCGAATATTTTGAATAACAAAAAATCACACCTTTTTGTTTGATTACTATCTTTTGTATTGTATGCCATTGTTTTATACTTGTTGAACTCTACTAGTTCCTTTGTAACCCCCTCTCTCCCACTCCCTCTATCTCTCTCTCCCTCTCTCTTAGGTATCTCCCTCTCTCACTCCCTCTATCTCTGAACTCTCTCTCTCTCTCTCTCTCAACCCTCTACCCTATACATTGGATCCTCAACCCCCATCTCTCTTTGTCCTTCCCTCCTCTTCTCTCCTTCTCTCTATCTCACTTCTACCTCCATATCTCTCTCATCCCTCTATCTCCCACTCCCTCTCTCTATCTCACTTCTCCTTCCATCCCTCCCTCTCCATCCCTCCCTCCCTCCATCCCTCCCTCTCTACCCTAATCCCTCAAACCTTAAACCCTAAACCATAATCCATCAACCCTCTACTCTCTTGACCCAATACCATAAACCCTCAACCCTATAGATCCTCAATCCTATACCCTCAATTCTAAACCATCTACCCTACAAATTGGATCTTCAACCCTAATATCTCTCTATCCTTCCCTCCTTTTCTCTATCTGACTTCTCCCTCCATCTCTCCCTCCCTCCCTTCCTCCCTCTCTACCCTAATCCCTCAACCCTATACCCTTAACCCTCTACCCTCAGCCATTAAACCCTAAAACCTTAAACCTTCAACCCTCAACCCTATACCATCAACCCTAATCCCTCAACCCAATACCCTAAGCCCTCAACCCTATAGGTCCTCAACCCTATACTCTCAATTTTTAACCCTCTACCTTATACATTGGATCCTCAACCCTCATCTCTCTTTTCCCTTCTCTCCTCTTCTCTCCTTCTCTCTATCTCACTTCTCCCTACATCTCTCCCTCCCTCCATACCTCCCTCTCTACCCTAATCCATCAACCCTATACCCTCAAACCTTAAACCATTAAACCCTCAACTATCAAACCTTAATCCCTCAACCCTCAACCATTAAACCCTAATCCCTCAACCCTCAACCCTTAAACCCTAATCCCTCAACCCTTAAACCCTCAACCCTCAACCCTCTACACTATACACTATACATTAAACCCTAAACCCTCAATTCTCAACCATCTACCCTTTACATTGAATCCTCAACCATAATTCCTCAACCCTATACCCTAAAACCTATATACTCAACCCTATAACCTCAACCCTCAACCCTAATCCCTCAACCATAAAACCTTAAACCCTAAGCCTCATCCCTCAACTCTTAAACCCTTAAAACCTCAACCCTTAACTCCTCAACCCTCTACCCTCTACCCTATACATTAAACCCTCTACCCTATACATTGGAACCTCAACTCTATACCCTCAACCCCTATCCCTCTCTCTATCTATCTATCTATCTCACCTCTCCCTCCCTCCCTAAACCTTTAAACTCTCTAACTTAATCCCTCAACCCTATATCCTCAAATCTTAAACCATTAAACCCTCAACCCTCAACCCTCTACCCTCTACCCCATACCCTAAACCCTTAACCCTAATCCTTCAAACCTAAGCCCTCAATCCCTAAACCCTTAAACCCTCAACCATCTACCCTCAATACAATAACCTAAACCCTAATCCCTCAAACCTAAGCCCTCAACCCTTAAACCCTGTACCCTAAACCCTTAACCCGTAATCCCTAAACCCTTAATCCCTAAACCCTAATCCCTAAAACCTCAACCCTTAAACCTTAAACCCTCAACCTTTAATCCCTCAACCCTAATCCCTCAACTCTCAACCATTTAACCCTCAACCCCTATACCCTCTACCCTATACATTGGACCCTCAACCCTAATCCCTCAACGCTATACCCTCTATCCTCTACCCTCAACCTTACACCCTCAACCCTTAACCCTTAAACCCTCTAGCCTCTACCCAATACCCTCTACCCTCAACCCTGAACATTGTGCCTTAAACCCTAATGCCTCAACCCTATACTACAAAAAACCTTGATACATTGACCCTTAAACCCTAAACCCTAATCTCTCTCTCCCACCCTCTCAAGTCTCTCCCTCACTTTCTCTATCTCTTTCCCATCCCTCTATCTCCCACTCCCTCTCCCTCCCTCTCTCTCAACTATTCCTCCCACCCTACTTAGATAAGTCCCTCTAACTCTAGCCTCCTCTCTCCCACTCCCTCTCTCTCTCTCCCTCTATCTTTCAACTCTCTTTCTCTCACTCCCTCTATCTCTCTCCCACTACCTCTCTCTCTCTCACTCCCTCTATCTATCTCCCACTCTCTCTCTCCCTCCCTCTCTACCCTAATCCGTCAACCCTATACCTTCAACCCTTAAAGCGTTAAAACCTAAACCCTTAAACCCTCAACCCTATACCCTCAATTATCAACCCTCTACCCTATACATTGGATCCTCAACTCTCATTTATCTCTTTCATTCCCTCATCTTCTCTCTTTCTCTCTATCCCATTTCTCCCTCCATCTTTCTCCCATCCCTCTATCTCCCACTCCCTCTCTCTCCCACTCCCTCTCTCCCCTCTCTCTCAACTATCTCCCTCCCACCCCCCCTCTCTCTCTATCAGGTCTCTCCCTCAAGCACCCTACCTACATAACTAGAAAAATCTATCTCTCTCTCTCTCCTTCCCTCCTCTTCTCTCATTCTCTCTATATCACTTCTCCTCCATCTCTCCCTCCCTCCACCCCTCCCTCTCTACCCTAATCCCTCAACCCTTAAATCATTAAACCCTAAACCCTAAACCCTTAAACCCTAATCCCTCAACCCTCTTGACCCAATACCCTAAACACTTCAACCCTATAGGTCGTCAACCCTATACCCTCAATTCTCAACCCTCTAACCTATACATTGGATCTTCAGCCTTAAACCCTCAACCCTCAACCTTCAACCCTCAACCCTTAAACCCTAAACCCCTAAACCCTCTACCCTCTACCCTCAACCCTAATCCATTAACCCTATACCCTCAACACTTAAGCCCTTAAACTCTCTACCCTAATCCCTAAACCCTCAACCCTTAAACCCTCTACCCTCTACCCTATACATTAAACCCTCAACCCTATACATTAAACCCTCATCCCTTAATCCCTCAACCCTTAAACCCTAAAAATTCAACCCTATACCCTCTACCCTATACATTGGACCCTCAACCCTATACCCTCAACCCTCTACCCTCAACCCTAAACCCTAAACCCTAAACTTGTTGGAGTTGAGAAGATACAACACCACAGAAGCCCAAAAGATCTTTGCAAGCAAATAACCTGTTACAAGGAGAAGCAAGGAGAAGCAACAAAGGAAATGCTCAAGAATGTGGAGCAATGTATTCACCTGAAAATGTAAAATGAATTAATTATACAAAAGATAGTTTTCAACTACATATAGATGAAAACCCTGAAAAGGAAAACCCTAGGCTTGCACAATAATAATTAATAAAGTAATTAATTATTATGCACCTAATGTTAGCTTAAGTGAAAAGAGGTAAAAGAGAACTTTATGTAATTAAACAAATATTATTTAATTAATAAAGTAAATACCCAATTACTCTAACACCCCCCCTTAAGATAGACATAGGGAGAAGCTAAAACCTAGAAGAAGCTACTGAAAGAAAAAGCAATGGGTCCCAACAACAAGGCCAGATTAGGTACCCATGTACAAAATCAATGCACACTAAATGAAATGGGGTAAAGGAGAAAACCTAGTGGGAACAAAACTCCTCCCCAAAATAGAATGTAAGGAAGGAATGCAATGCACTAATGAAAGAAGGATAGGAGGTGGATAACATGATACCCCCCATAGACAACTTCTATCATATAAGTACATGTACAATGATCTCCATAGGAGAGATAGAAAGAGAGAAGAAGGCCCCCCCACAATGAAGAAACTCCTGTCACAATGGTAGATGCCTGATGTAGAATCCAAAAGGAGATCCTGAAGCAGCAAATGATATTCCTCCCCTTGGGAAAAAATGGATCCATGGACCTGTATCGAAGAAACCCTGTGAAGAATGATGAAACAATCTGTCTGAAGATGTGTGCCATGATAGGATGGTAAAGAGTCTCACTGTCTGAATGGAAACAAATAATGCCAAATCCAAACTAATGTGGAGAATACTAAAATGCAACCTCTGAATGCACGGATAATGGTGGGCGAACAGTGATAACTTGACTGTCAAGGTAGAGGAGATGAATGTCCTCAAAATAATCCTCCAAATCTGCAATATAGGACTCCACAAACAAGAAAGATATGTCTACAACATAAGAGTCCAAAGTAGCTATGTCTGGAAGATGCATGATTCCCTACTACACTAAATCAAGAACAACAAGAGATATTGATGAAGTCTTAGTCTGAAGAGTAGGAACTATGAGACAAACCTCTGATCCATCGGAATAAGTAAGGGTGTCTAAATACTCAAGCTCCTCTAAAGTATCATGATCAAATGGTGTATTCTCTCGCCAAGCAATGGGTATGAGACAATCTGAAGCAGGATCCTCTGCGAATGGAGATAGAATAGGGTCTCCATAGATCTCCCAAAGACGTGTCCAAAGTGGGTGAGGACAATCAATGTCCGATATAGCCAACACAGTGTCATGATCAACACTAAACAATATAACTCCTGCAATGTGATTTCTAATAATATCCCATGCTAATCTGCCCTCTAAAGTTGTTGGTTCAGGTATGAGATCATACAAATAAGGCAAAATATTAAGCCACCTACAATGTGTAAGTATACCCTTTGCCCATGACTCATAATTACCTCGTTCCAGAAGAACCACTGAAGGGTGAGTAGAGAAACCCATGATAACTCTTCAAATGAAAAAAATTAGAGACTAATGATCTCAGCAATGATAAAGCATATCAACATAACCCATCCAACACAAACAAACCCCATGTAGGAGCCAAGATGACCAAGTAATTGAGCAAAGTGTAAAAACACACAAAGCTGAATAAAAAATACCTAGTAAATATTCTGGTAAAATAGACTATAAATCTAAAAAGAGCACTGTAATACCTTTCCAACGCCTATTTGTTTGCGCAAAATGGAGGTCGGACGCAAAAGATACACCCCTTGGAGTGAAAAAACCAAGTTCTGCCTTTGACTGGCAAAAAAGACTACAAAACTGCAAAATTAGGAAAAATTACCAGTACCACTGGAATGACGCCTGAACTAGCTTTTTGACAATATCTCATTTTTGAAAATCTGAGAAAAAATGCCCATTCTACTCCCGATTTGGTGCAAGCTACTCCAAAGGGGGAAAAAAATTCCTCTCACAGCCCTCAAGGGCTAAAAAAATCGGCCCTTGGCCATATGGACGACCAGGGGGCTGGTGGTTGGGAGCTGGGCATGTGGCCCCTGGTTCCTCATGTGACCTCTTGCTGCAGCTGGGAGCTGGCCGGGTTGAGCGCCTGGCGCTGGTCGCCAATAGGACCGCGGGGTGCAGGTTTGAAGCCCGCGGGGGCCGTAGTGACTGACTCGGGTCGAAGAGCTCGGAGCGGAGCCTGGTGAGCTCAGATGGAGTCAGTGGAAGCGACCGAGCTGGGTAGCAGAGTCAACGGGAGTAGGCCGAGCTGGGCGGGGTGGACTTGGCGGGTTCTGCAGAGCTCGGCGAACGTAGCAGCGGAGCGCGGTGGATGTCGGCGGTGATCGGAGTGGCGGGCGGAGTGCGGGTTGAGGCCGCCGGTGGCGGTGGCCGAGCGGTGGTCGTCGGGTGGCCAGGCGGTGGCCGACAGATTTCCAATGGGCAGCGCAAAAACTTTAATAAAAACCTTAGGTTTTTATTATTTTTTAACATTTTTTTTGCAAATTTTTTTCTGAGGGGGCCGTACGGCCAAACCCTAAATTTTTTTTTGCAACCTTGGTTGACTGTAGCCAAAATCGATGATTTGACAGTCGATTTAGGGGTTTTTGGGCGCTACGAATCCAATGGCACTGTCCGTTTGAGCCCAAAATGAACCTAAAATTCAGAGTATGTTGAATCCACCCAAAAAAAAATTTAGAACCCTAGATTTGCTTCCAATGCAAAATCTCAAAACAAGAACAAGCAGCTGCAAATCTAAAGCTCTGATACTATGTTGGAGTTGAGAAGATACAACACCACAAAAGCCCAAAAGATCTTTGCAAGCAAATAACCTGTTACAAGGAGAAGCAAGGAGAAGCAATAAAGGAAATTCTCAAGAATGTGGAGCAATGTATTCACCTGAAAATGTAAAATGAATTAATTATACAAAAGATAGCTTTCAACTACATATAGATGAAAACCCTAAAAAGGAAAACTCTAGGCTTGCACAATAATAATTAAAGTAATTAATTATTATGCACCTAATGTTAGCTTAAGTGAAAAGAGGTAAAAGGGAACTTTACGTAATTAAACAAATATTGTTTAATTAATAAAGTAAATACCCAATTACTTTAACAAAACCCTCAAACCATCTACCCTCTACCCTTAACCCTATACCCCCAACCCAATACCCTAAACCCTCAACCCTCAACCCTCAATTCTCAACCCTCTAGCCTATACATTGGATCCTCAACCCTCATCCTCTCTCTATAATTCCCTCCTCTTGTCTCCTCTCTATCTCACTTCTCCCTCCATCTTTCCCTCCCTCCATCCCTCCCTCTCTACCCTAATCCCTCAACCCTTAAACCCTTAAACACTCAACCCTAAACCCTAAACCCTCAACCCTAAAACCCTAAAACCTTAAACCCTCTACCCTCAACCCGAATTTGTCAAACCTATACCCTCAACCCTTAAAATATCTACCCTAAATCCTCAACCATTAATCCCTCAACCCTTATTTTTCAACCCTTAAACCCTAACCCCTCAACCCTGAATCCCTCAACCCTCAATTTTCAACCCTTAATCCCTCAAACCTCAACCATTAAACCCTAATACCTCAACCTCCAACCCTTAAACTCTAATCCCTCAACCCTCAACCCTCTACAATATACATTAAACCCTGAACCCTTAATTCTCAACCATCTACCCTATGCATTGAATCCTCAACCATATAGCTTAAAATCTATGTACTCAACCTTATACTCTCAACCCTCGACTCTAATCCCTCAACCCTAAACCCTTAAACCATAAACCTCATCCCTCGACTCTTAAACCCTTAAAACCTCAACCCTTAACCGCTTAAACCCTCAACCCTCCACGCTATACATTAAACCCTCTACCCTATACATTGAATCTCAACCCTAATACCTCAACCCTATATCCTCAACCTTTATCGCTTTCTCTATCTATCCATCTCACCTCTCTCTCCCTCCCTCTCTCCTACCCTCTCTGATTGTCTCTATCTACCCTCTCCCTCTTTCTATGTACCTCTCACTCAATCAATCCCTACCACTCTCTCTCTCTCTCCCACTCCCTCTCTCTCACTCCCTCTCCCTCTCCCTCTCTCTCTCCCTATCTCTCAGGTCTCTCCCTCCCATCCCCCTCTCTCTCTCAGGTCTCTCCCTTTGGCACCCTACCTAGGTAACTCTCTCTCTCTCTCCCCCTCTTTCTATCCCTCCCACCCTACCTAGATAAGTACCTCTCACTCTAACCCCCTATCTCATACTCCCTCTCTATCTCTCCCTCTCTCCCAAGTCACTCCCTCCCACACCCTCTCCCTCTCCTAGGTCTTTCTCTCACACTCCCTCTCTCTCCCCTCTCTCTCTCTCCCTCTCTCTCAGGTCTCTCTCTCCCACCCCTCTCTCTCTCCCTCTATCCCTCCCACCCTACCTAGCTAAGTCCCTCTCACTCCAACCCCTTCTCACCCACTCCATCTCTTAGGTCTCTCCCTTCCACCCCCTCTCCCTCTCTTAGGTATCTCTCTCACTACCTTTCTACCTCTCTCTCTCTCTTAGGTCTCTCCCTCCCTCTCTCCCTCCCACCCTACCTAGACAACTCTCTCTCTCTCTCTCTCTCTCTCTCTCTCTCTCTCTCTCTCTCTCTCTCTCTTAAAATTCTCCCTCTCTCTAAAGACATACATATAAGCATACATAGATACATATAAGCATACATACATATGTACATACAATCTTACATACATACAAGCATACATACATATGTATATTCAATCTTACATACATGCATACATACACTGATACATACATACATATAGGTGTACATACATATATACAAGCATACATACATACATACATGTGATACAAACATACATACATACAAACATACAAATATATATACATACATTTAATAGACTAGCATTTAACACAAAGCAAGCCATAACACGAGCACATTATAACATGCTCACATTATGTCTTGCTAAGCAAGCCTTGGACACAAACACATAAAACATGTCAAAACTATGAAATAATGATGCGAGTGAGTTATAAAGTGAACACGTTATAAAGCGAGCATGTTATAACGTGCTCACATTATTTTTCTTGTTTTGGGAATCCCCAAGCCTTAGGCTTGGTATTTTCTTTGGAATGACAACCCAAAGGCTTGGAGTGCCTTCCCAACGTCCAATGACATGTTTTTGCAAATTCTACAATACTTCACATAATCATGTTTGTGTTAGGCATCAAGTTTGCATGTGTTTCAAGGTCGAACAAATCGAACACCTGGGTAATGTTAGGCTCTCTCTTAGCTATCTAACGATGTAATTTTTATCACATTTTGACAATGTTAAGCCTTTGATCTATAATTTATTTTGTTTGTGCGCCTATATTTTGGCAAAAACCAGTGTTTGGTATTTTTTCGTTATAAATTAACTGTTCATCAAAATTTCAAATAAATTACATTTTTAGAAACCAGACTCCATTCTACACATATTAAAAAAATGATTTTCAATTAGTTTCAAAATTTATAGGGGTAACATGGCCAAAATTCTATTTTTAGGAAGCGTCCACTTTGAAAATTAGTAAAAAATCAAATATTCATTAAAAAATTATTAGAAACATTAGGCATAAACTACATACTGCTAGCTAATTTCTCACCGAAGCGATTTTAAAACTGCCAAAAAAAAGTTAACCTTCCGAGGGAGCCACAAAAGTCACTATGTTATGTTTTTTTTACAAAAACAACACCAATTTTTATGGCCCCCTCTTTTGAACCCCTTAATCTCTACCATTTAAAAAAAAATAGTAGTTTAGAAAGTAGACTCAGAGCACTACAATCCTTGTTTTTATTGCATCTCAATTTTGAGTGTATCTATCCTCAATTTCACGTCCAAGGTCAGTATTTTTTGATTTCAGAAAAAATGTGGCCACTTAAGACCCCTTTTTGGCCCCCCATATTTTTGCACTTACCCAAGCATAATTTTCTGGAATCTATATTGTAAATCTTAGACTCTTAGATTCTCTTCTACCTTAGAGCTATAACTCTACTTAATAATCCATTACTTACTTAAATGTTTCACATATCAATCTAGAAAGAGTTTTTACCCTAGCACAAACTGCACAAAGTAAAACTATTTTATTGTACTCCTTTAAATAAAACTAACTAATTATTGTTATAAATAACAAGTGAGATGTAAGGAACTCCTTGAATTCCTTAAACAAGTTAAACAACAACATTGAGACATTAAGAATAAATAACATAGAAGATACATCTTATGTTAATTTATTGAATGAACCTCATGACATAGTCATTGAAACTTTAAACAAAAAATAATACTATTATTATATTCATAGAAAATTAGTATATAAATTATTTATAGCCTAACTAAGAAGAGCCTCAATGCTTCAAATATTGTTCAATACAAATATAAACTAACGCTTTATAATAAAAATTGAATTCCCTTATATAGATCTATGATTAGGGCATGTGGAACATAGCTAAGAGGGTGCATTGAAGAAAACCATGTCAATGACATCATGCACCACATCCTCCAATCTCAAAAATATCATCTTGAGATCAAAGAACATGGCATTACTCATTGAAATCATGCCATGAAGATTTTCTATCAAGATAGTCACTAATAGCATCCAAATCTATGTGTAGAATGGTGGGAAATCCTATAAAATCCACCAAGAAAATTACTTACAATGACATGCAAATCTATTTCATGTAATATTTGATCTATTGCAATAATTTTGGCATGGACATGTATTTTTCTTCTTTGAATGCATAATTTTTGGGCATAAAAGTAGTTCCTAGGTGCTCTATAGTTGGTGTAGGATGAAATTGACCAATAAATGAAACCCTAACTATTTTTATTGCCATAATTAAAATTTATTGAAACATACACCAAAATTATGCCTAATTCTTCTTGGGAAATAAAAATATGTTTATGTTAGTTGTCAATACCATTGTAGTATGTTAATACCTATTTCAACATCCATGGGTTTTTTGAGCCATTCCAATAATTTGGCTTGAAGTTAACAAAAACCTAGCGAGTGTTTTTGAATTTTAAGGGTTAGACTAGGTCCATACCTCATACCATTATTTCAAGTGTTGGGGATTGGGGGTCACTAAGAATTCATGCCAATAGAGGTCCAAGTTCTAGTGAGTTCAACCCCAACAAACATTAGTAATATCCACATAGTGCTTGCACCTAACTAAGGTCTTCAAACTTAAGGGTTTTAACAGAATACACATTTTTGTGGCTTTTCGTTAAGCTAAGTTGCATTGTAAACCAGGTTACATAAAGATTCTAACCCCCCCCCACCCCCCCGCCCCCCCCTTGCATATTGTCATTTTCCCATATATTAAAGGCCTTTCTCATAAAATATCTAGGATCCTAGTTAGAGAAGGCATTATATGTGCTTTGAAACTTGTTGTCCCCCTTCAAAACCATTTTCCTTCTCTTAAATACCCTATGGACCCATTCGTCAATTTTGGAGTGTATAAGATCATGTGCTCTAGTGGTCTTGCATACATTGGTGAGACTGGTCACTCTTTTAGAACTAGACTAAAAGAGCACAATGTTGATATTAAACATGATCATGTCACCAAATCAGTGCTTGTTGAGCACTCCTCCTCTAAACACCATAATTTCTTAGAGGATTCTCAAACCTTAGCTAAGGATTCAACTTTCTTTAAAAGGAAGATCTTGGAATCCATTGAAATAGCCAACCACCCTTCCAACCTTAACCATAATAATGGGTGGTCTTTGAGCTCTCTTGAAAACCCTTGCTTGCCCATCTCAAGAACTTAGCCACCTTTCCCTCTCTCTAATATATTCCCTCATGTCTAATTTTTTGTCTTCTCCCTCCTTTCCTATTTTTGTTTCTATTCCTTGTTCTCACGATTCTCATTCCTGTAATTGTTTGCTTATTTTCTCTCTTTTTCTCATTTGTTTTTATTTTCTCGTACACCTTATCCTAGTCCTCCTTTCTTTTCTTATATCTTTCCTTTCTTTTTCTTTTTCTTTTTAAATTTTCTTATTTTAGTCTTGCTTGTTTGTGTTTATTGTTTGAGTTTGTCTTATTTTTCTTGTCAACCTTCTCTCTTCTCTCCTATTCAACCCTACTAGCCTAACCTTGTTTTTGTTTTTCATGCCTATACTTATGTTTGTTAAATCTTACATTTTTTCCAACTCAAACCATCTTATTGTGGTGAGGGATCATGTAGTATGATTTGAAATGTTGTTTCATAATAAATTTTAACATAGTTTTATCTTGAAAAATATGCAAACAATTATGGACTGTGGAACATCATATTTTTAAACATATAAACATATAATATTTACTACATTCTTCAAAGTAAACTTAAAATTTGCATTTATAATTAAAATATATCTTCAAATATTGATAAAGTAAATAATGTAATTTAACATAAAATAAGTCTCAAATAAAAGTAAAATATATCTTCAAATAAAAACAAAGTAAAAAATATAATATTTATTATAATAATTTTTAAATTAAAATTAAAATTTATGTGTTTATATAGTAAATAAAATAAGTGTGAAGTAAAATAAAATCATTTTAGCTAAAATGTATGAAAATAGATTGTGCATAATGTCAAAACAAACAAATTAAAAATAAATTTTTCTTAATTTATAATGGATTTGGGTCGTCCATTAGACTAGTTCAAGTACTCCATTAGCAATATATTCAAACCCAAATAAAACTTCAATGACTAAATAATCACTAACTTCCAGATACACCTAATGTTTTGGCTCTATCTTGTAAAGTTTAAACTCTCAAATGCCCTTCTACCCTAGATACAACTCTGCTTAATAATCCATCGTTGACTTAAATGTTTTACATATTAGCCTAGAAAGATTTTTTACCCTGACACACACTGCAAAAAATATAACTATTTTATTTCACCCCTTAAATGCAAACTAACCACTTATATTCATAACTATAAGTGTGAACTAAGGAACTCCTTGAATTATCTAAACTAGTTAAACAACAATGGAGACAATATGCATAAATAGCATAAAGGACATCTTGCATTGATTTACACAATCAATCTTACACAATCATTGAAACCTTAAAACAAAAATAAAACTATTATTACACTCATAGAAAAATGGTATGTAAATTATTTATAGCCTAACCAAGAAGAGCCTCAATACTTCAAATCAAAACAAACAAAGACCAACCCATTATAATGAAAATTGAGTGCCCTTACATATATATGTGAAATTAGGGCATGCTAAACATAACTAGCAGGGTACATGATTATATAAGGAACTTACCAAACATCTATTTTTGTTGTGTGGAAATGCTCATTATTGCTAGGAATGAGGTCTAGTTAATGTAGTCATCGATCCTTTTGATTAAATTGAAAGAGTTAACGAGAGAAAAAATGCCCTTAATCGTTCATTCTAAACTGAAGTTTAAGCTACTAAATTTAAAAACTTTTCTAATCTCATGAATTTTGTTATTTTGCATATTCAATTCATTATAGTATATACATGTAAAATGATCAAATAATTAATTGACATGAATCTAAAAACTCTAGATGACTACAAGTAGAAAATTCCCTATGTTAATGATGGAAATTTATATCCCTACCTCTAATACACCCTTTTAAAATAACAAACTAAAAAGTAAGAGCTCCTATTTATACAAAAAAAAAAAAGAAAGATTTTAGTTAACCTTGTAACTTTTTTTTACCTCATAAGACCCATGTCCCATAAAAATAGTTAGTAAAGTCAAATCTAAAAGTAATTTTGTATCGTATCCAATCAATCAAGTACATTAGTTCTAACCTCCTATCTACCACAAAGACACACGAGTAGTAAATTCCATATAAAAATAGTTAATAAAGTCAACCTAAAAATAACTTTATATCACATCCAATCAATCAAATGCATTAATTTTTACCTCCCACCCACTACAAACACACATCAAATTCCACCTACTTCATGTTTTTCAACTCGTGGCTTGTTGGTGCACCTAAAAGCTCTAAATGAAATTCTTAAATTCATGTAAAACCTTTATATCCAAACAAAACACACTCCCAAAAAAGAATAATAAAATCAAACCTAAAAGTAATTTTATATCCCATCCAATCAGTCAAATGCAATGCATTAGTTCTTGCATTTTATATCACATCCAGTCAAATGCATTAGTTCTTACCACCCACCGACCACAAAAACACACTAAGTCAAATTCCACCTACTCCATGTTTTTCAACACGTAGGCTTGTTGGTGGTGGACGGGAAAGCTCTAAATCAAGTCCTTCAATTCCTGTAAAACCTCTATATCCCAACAAAAACACTCGCAATAAGTGGATTCGATGCAAAAGAAAATTTGATAAACATCTGTTCACCCAAATTTTGTTTCAGATCTAAAATTTCTAGCTCTTTTCATGTAGGTAGCCAAGAAAAACAGAAACGCAAAATAATGGCAGCCCATGCGGTAGTTGTTCCATATCCCGGGCGAGGCCATTTAAATCCATTGATGCAACTCGCTTTAAAGCTCGCCTCTCACGGAATCCCTGTTACATTCGTGGTGACCGAGTCATGGCACAAATTAATTACACAGGCCGATGAAAATGCTTTCACCTACGCTCCAAACCTCCGGGCCGCCCTCATTCCAGACTGCGTGATCGGAGAGTCGGAAAGGGGGAAAAACATCACTGAATTTTATATGTCCCTGTCCAACATGGAAGCTCATGTAGCTCAGCTTCTAACCAACCTCACTCGCTCGGGAACACCTGCGACATGTATAGTGGCCGATGTATTCCTCAAGTGGGCGGTTCCTTCTGCCAAAAAACACGCTCTACAGTCTGTTTTGCTTTGTCCAATGTCTGTCACAAGTTTTTCCGTCTATTATTATTTAGACTTGGGTATGTATAAAACTAGAACTAATGATTACAGTTCCATAATTGCAGGCTTGGTGGGAAGAAAAAACATGATTGTTTGGTTTTTGTCGTTGCAGGGATAGAAGGGTTGAATGACTATATCGCTCAGTCGCCTCCGCTACATCCGATGGACCTTCCAGTCAGTCTAATCCCTCCATCTCCTTTGGTCAATGCATTGGTAGAGTGTGTTGCCAGTGTGAGGACAGCAGATTGGATTGTGGTCAATTCTTTTTACGCCTTGGATTGCAAAGCAGTGGAGACTCTGCGTCGGAAAACCCCTGTGCACTGTGTGGGTCCCCTCAAAATGGGCTCCTCTTCGCAGCTGGACACGCACTGTAGTGAATGGCTGGATTTCAAACTGGCGCAGTCGGTCATCTATGTTTCCTTCGGCAGCTTCATGAATGCGGAGAGAGCTCAGGTAACGGAAATAGCCACAGGTCTCATGAAGAGCGGGTGCTATTTTCTGTGGGCGCTTCGTCCAGATTACGAGGCGAGTCATTTCTCGGAGATGTTGCCGACTGGATTTTTGGACGAATGTAAAGGGCGTGGGTTAATTGCGCCCTGGGTTAGGCAGGCTGAGGTTCTGAAACATCCTTCTGTGGGAGGGTTTCTTAGCCACTGCGGGTGGAATGCTGTCATGGAAGGTGTCTGGGCGGGTGTTCCCATGCTGGGATTTCCACTTAAAGGGGACCAGTTTTTTAATTGCAGATTCATTGTGGAGGAATGGAAGTTTGGGTTAGGGTTAAAAACTGCAGATGATGGGAATAGGGTTATAAGAGGTGAAGAAATAGAGAGCAAGGTGAAAATGTTGATGGAAGGAGAGGAGAGTGTGAGATTAAGAAGAGCAGCAGAGAGATTTAGGGATGTTGCAGAGGAGGAGGTGAGTAGAGGACAGTCTGCAACTAATTTGGAAGCGCTTGTAAATTTCATTAAACCCAGCCCAGTAATTTTTAATGGCTAACTCGCTTCTAGACATAGTTAACATGATAGCGGCTGCGCGAATTTGACAAAGGCGTGATCAAACTGTTTCTGTTAGTACATATATTCCATATCATCCCTAAATTTCCGCTAGTTTCCTAGAACTTTTTCTAATGGTAAATTCTGTTCATGTTTTAATTTTTCAATGCTATAGCAGGTGATTAAAATAGTTTTCCATTTGGAACTTAATTTACCTATAACTCCTTGTGAGTCATTTTTCGAGGTATGGATCAATTCTGTGTTTGCATAGATATGATCTTTCATTTTGTTGTATATATGATCTTTTATATGTGGTTTTGATATGATATAGTGTATTTATATTATCAAATTTATAATCTTCAATGGTTAATAAAGATTAATGGTGTTTAAAAAAATATTTTGGAGAAATTATTGGATTGTAATGAGGGAACTTTTTAATGATTAAGTTTTGTTCATGTTTTACTTAAACAATATTTTATTGAAACGAAGGTCACATAAATAGCAAATAAATAATAAATATATATTATTTTAAATTTATCTTATTAACTTTCAAATTATTTAAGAATTAAATTATTTTATATATTTATGAATTATTTTATTTTGAACATGTTCAATTTCAAGTGAACTAGTCTCAATTGTACCTTGTATGAATCAAACTTGGGGTTGGAGTCAAGGTCAAATCTAACAACTTCAGTTGACCTATCTATGCCATACCAACTATTTTATCAAGTGGAGAACACATTTTTACCTACCTTGAAATTGACAACAAATACTTTCATTATAATACTACAAAGACAAGTACTCCCCTACGTGACACTTGTTGAAAGCTACCATCACTACCAAGGGGATTTTTGTGTTTAGAGTTTGTGATTGCTCAGTCACATGAAGAAAACAAACAAAACTATGACATCAATTATCAATTAAGTATTTATTTTTTCACATTCCTTCACAAATATTTTATTTTTGAACTTGACTCAGTGGGCATTAAAATCATAAAAAAACTTGGATAGACTTCAAATGTAGGGATGCCTAAAATAAATCCATCTCACTACATGTTTATTTATGTCCATAGTTCCAATAGTTTGTACATAGTGAGGATTTGTTGGCTTGAAATTAGCCTGGATTGTGTATAGTATTTGGCTAGCTACTTCAAGACTTTATTCAGTGGGCAGAAGGGAGTAGTAATTAGTTTCAATGACTTCTCTAACTACCATAATTTCAGTGTGAGAGGTAGTTAGTAGTTATTTTTGTCTGCACTAAAAAATGTGAGGGCTCCCATGAGAGAAGCATTGATGTAAGTTATAGGCTTTGAATGTTTAAAGTGTACCCTGTCATCTGCAAACTGATCGATGTTGTTCAGGCCCCCCCAACAATTGCCCCTACAAGAATACTAGGGTTTGGGTCAGTTGTGTTGTACCAGATTGTCCCCCCTTTGCATGTTATGAAGTTGGATGATTTGTAATGGATGGAAGTGATGAGCCTCTGTGATGAATTCTTTGAGGAAAGTGATCTCCATAACCAACCATGTATGAGAGATTTAGAGGGTTTTCTCCTAGGATATAGTCCATCTGTTTATACAACAAAACCCTAATTTTTTTTGTTATTAATTACTTGTGGAAGGAAATCTTGATTGTGGTCTCTTATTTCAATTCAAACCTTTAAAAAACTTCTTCACAATTTTTAAAAACTTGGGCTCTTGTGAACCCTTTACCTTGCGTTTAGCAATGGCTTTGAGTCTTTCAAGAGTGGCTGAAATGCTTATGCAAGGTATTGATTGAGAGGATCTACTAAGATAATTAGCATAGACTAGAAGCAAAAATGATATTGAAGTTACATGTTGCATGTTATTTCCTCCAATTTTGTATAGCAGTCCACTTGAAGGAAAAACATCTCAAAAATTAGTAAAGATTTAAGAGAGAACATCAAAGATTATTTTTGAAATCAATTGTCATATATTTTCATATCATGCTCAGTGATCTAATATCATAAAGAGGAAAGTGAAAAATTGAGTTGTAGATATAATCTTAATAAAAGAATAAAAGATAAATACATTGCATACAGTAACAAAGATGATTTAAAAATATACCATTGATTTCAAAAACAATCTTTTAAATTCTATATGAACTGTAAAACTCACGTCAACTAGAGAGCATGGTTGAAATAAACCTGGTGTGTAGTCGACGTGAGTGTCTGATGTCTCTGGTAACAGCAAGCAAATGAAACTGTCGGTGTGTGATTTGTATGATTGCAGGAATATTGCATTCCCCATTAAATACTCCTGCAATTCCAATGAGAACCCCATCAGTTTAAAACTGCATGCCTTACGTATAATTCTAAGAACTACTCTCATTGTTTCTCTCACCCCCTTCCTCCAGAGTGCCGTAAAGATGAAACACAGATTTAAATGGAGTTTTGGACGATGAAAAGAAGATATAACTGGAATTGCTATTACCTTGGCATTTAGGCCGGCATGCTTGTTATCCCATCCAAATTCATTTTTAATTTCATCGGCTCCGAGTATCTTTTCATTGGTGTGAATGTAGTCCTGATAGTAGTCGTTTCCACATGCCTTGTGCAGCTATGAAGCTCCCCACAACAATTCGTCCTAAAAAAATTCATTTTTCATTAGAAATCTTACAACTGTTAAGAAAAAACAATTAAATATTAAATATTAATATGAAATTAATTCGAATTTCACTGTGAATTATTTTCATCCATGTTTTGGACCAAACTTTTATGATCCATTTTTACAATGAATCATAAAATTTAATTCAAGAAAAGAAATACTCACAATCAAATCAAAAACATCTCATATATGCATGCAATTAAAATTAAATATAAAATATAAAAGGCTTTACTTGGTATCCACTGAAGTCACAATAGAAGGGGCAAACACTCGAGTTGAGGCTATCACTGTAAGCTCCTCTATACTAGTCGGCAAAGTCGAAGATCTGTAGTGGAGCAAATATGAGTGATCTTTTCTTGCATTTCTCAAAGCTGTTAAATTGTACAGTGGTCTGTAAATTTGACTGCAAACGTGGGCAATGTCTAAGTAGTCTAAAAGCTGGGTGTATGGTATCCATATTTTACCTGAGTTGCAGCTTGAAGAAGATTTTGGGAATAAGTTGGGTCTGATGTTTTAAAGACCATAGAGGCAGCTGCCATTGCCGCAGCAGTTTCGCCTGCAATTTCGGAGCCTGGATGCTCTGTGTCCACACTGTAAACTGCGCGTGGAGTATCTATGTCTTCAGGTCGTTCCCAACAATTGTGGTCTCCATAGGGGTTCCTTGCCTGAGCAAAACCATAAAAACACCTTTCTTAAACATGTTCAAAACATGTATATAACATAATTAAATTCCTTGTTTTCCTTCACAAGGTAGCTGCATTAAGCATACCTGAACGAAAATTTTCTAGGGAAGAGTAGAAGTAGCTTTGAAAAAATAATCCGTAGCCCAACGTATTACTGCCTTCGCATTTTCAACTTCATTCCCCATGCAATCACCAAACTCCACCATTGGGAACCCAAATTTTACATTATCTCCAGCAATCCCCCACACAGTAGCTCACATTACAAAGCCATAAATTGGGGTTATACGGCGCAGAGATAACGAGATTAAGTTCCTCTTTGGAATACTCGTCACATGTTTCGACTGGATGGATATAGTGCAAATCCCAAATCCATACTGATAATGTGACAGGTGTTGGCCCATTTGAATGTCTCGTGAGCAAGAAAGCGAACAAAACTCGTTCCACGTTCATACAATCCATTTAATTAATCGTATACTTTACAAAGATGTCTTCTCTGTGCACTAGGAAAGGCAAATGTGTGTTCAGTACAAATGTTTCTTCACGGGAATATTATATATTGGGATATTGTTTTTGAAAAGGTAAGCAACATTTACAGGGTGTCGTACTCTTCACAAAAGGTCCAAAGGGTCAAAGAACAACATAGCTCAAAACAAAATGAACTATAGGAACAAACAAAAACAACTGACAGACAGTTGTAGAAAAACAAAGAAACTGAAAAGAAACAACCTATGAACTAGAGGGGATCAAACTAACTCCCTGAACCCGAGGTCGCAGAGAAGCAACGGGTTTGGGGAGTCTTTTCTTCTTGCACAGCACAACCGACCAAGGAGGCTCAGAAACAATCACCGAGCAAGGCAAGGGGAGAGGATTGTCAACAGCCACCACGAGCGAGGAGCCACCACGGGCGAGGAGCCACCACGCAACATGGGCGCCGATAACAAAGAAGAGGAGACCAGAGTGATCAACGTACCAGCCGAGTCGATAAATGATGGATGAGCAGGAAGCGACTGCACATCGACAGCAAATCGGAGCAACAAAGGATCAACAAAAGAGGTAGCCAAAATAGGAGCTTGGAGAGGCTCAAACACCAAAGGAGGGACAGGAAGATCGCCATCCTCAGAGGAATTGTCAGAAGAGTCCGAAGAGAGGGAAGAGGGAGCATCGACTGTGAGGTGATCTGATAAAGCATTCTTCCACCAAGTAGCAGCACCCTTGCGGCAAGCAAGAGGACAATTCAAGGCCAAATGACCAGTAGAAAAACATCTACAACGAAAGGGGAGGCCCTCATAGTTCAACATCTACAACCAAGGTCTGTCCAACACCATCAGAACCACCTCACCATGGAGGGGTTTGGAAATATCTAAATCAACCAAAATACGGGCAACCGTAGTGTGCCCCAGATCCTGAGACGTAGAGTCCACCTTGAGGAAATGTCCAATGGAGTTACCAATAGCTTCAAAACAGGACAACTCTCAAAACTGAAGAGGAAGATTCAGGAGACGGACCCAAACAGGTCTGATGTTCAGCGGCTCAGTAAGCGGGTTGCAGGAGTGCGACCAAGGCCTAATGGATAGTGAATGGACACCCCACATCCATCCCCTATCCAATACACAATCCCTATCCGTAGGGGGGGAGAAGGAGACAAAGAAAACCCTCGAGCACTTGGGTAAAGCTCAATCCGTTCTGAGACAATGGGCTTCCAAGAAACAAAAACCCACTCATGTAGATCTGGAAGGGAGGGCCATAGGCCATTAAACCAGCAAACCACACCCTACCTCAAATAATACTCTTCATTTTCAACTACTTCAGGACCACAGACAACCACAGGGGAGGCCCGAGCACATGGCAGAGGACGAACCTTAAAGGGAGCAGGTGCAGACCGAGAGCCAACCTTAGATACTACCTCAGAAACAGATACATTGGGATATTGTTATCATGATTCAACCATGTAGTTTATGAGTCAAACTCATTGATTCATGTTGCACAGAGTTTAACTCATAAACTAAATGGTTGAATCCTTATAGCAATATCACAATTTGACATGTTGTGAAAAATACCTCCTACTTATCAATATTATACATGTTCTTTAAAGTACAGTCTTTTTCACATTTGCATTGAAAAAAGTTAGTCATTCCATGTTCTTTTCCATGATGTTTCTCTTAAGGTAGGTAGATATTATTACGTCGAATGTGTTACCTATTTGAAAGAGGCCGGCTGACTTTGTCCATCCACGATGCATGCTGCTTGAGAGGGGATGCAAGACGATTGAAACCATCTGCACCGTTGAATGTTTGGTCTTTTTCATTTCCCACTTTTTGGTTTTCCACATTCACTCTGTCGTGAAGCTCCACAGATTCTGTCTACTGTTACAATTATTTTTGTTGTGGAAAAGATATGTTTGTTATAGTTTTGCTATTAAAAGCATTGCTTTAGGCATAGAATTGCAACTCTTCCCCTCCACCTTAGTGCAATCTTTAGCAATGGTAAGGCTTCATTGGATCACCATTTACAAATGTGTCTTGCACCTAAGCTCTTGTGGTTTATTGCACCTTTGTTGGTGATGTTGTGGCTTTCTTTAATGGAATTTTATCCTCTTTCATATTGTGAACTTGCAGTCCTACACACAACTCCACCATTAGATTTTTGTCATAACAAACTCACCTTATTCAGACAAATCCAATCTTCTAGTCTACTCTTCAAAGACACTCTTTGAACCTAGTGTTATCAACCAAATGGAATGGTGTTTGTTCTATTGTTCTACTATTGATCCATCAAACCGATTTGTTTGTTCTATTGTTCTACAATTGATCCATCACACCATTCTTGTATACTTGAGTTAGATAATTAAGATAAGGCAACAGGTTTTCTGATCATGGAATGTCACAGGCTCGTAGGAGCTTGAGAGCCATCTTCAATTAATGATAAAGATAGAACTGACATAGCAGACTAATTTACACAATTAGAATGTACGTAGGAGAGATTTATGGGAAATAGATTGAAATTGCCTCACGGGGCCTTTAAAATAAATTACAATACAAAATGCAAATCACTCAAAATATGTCACAAATGTTGGGAAAACACCCTCTAGTTAGAGGGTGAGAATCCCATATTAGATTAGTCTATTTGTTTCTCTACCAACATTACCATAAGTTTCAACCTTCTCTAGATTGTAGTTGTTGTCAAGTGGTGTAGTACAAGTTTCTAATTGCAAGCATTTTAAGTCAAATGGCATATGTACTAACAATATTCCTACAACATTTGATGTTTTTTTTGTATTTTCAAGTTTTTCTTTTAGATTAAAATTTTGATTGGGTTTTGTTCACTTGGTAGTTTGAGGTTCAACATATTGTGCTTGTTTTTCCAAACCAGGTAAGTTGCTAACTGTGCCTTCTACAATGCTCTCACTTACTACCTAAAATGCAAAATCATCTATTGCTCAATGACCATGCCTTAGGTAAACAATGATTTTGCAATAACTTTGTGGTTTTGAGTTGACCATATTCAACACTGTGTTCGAGCTCAACATGTTCTTCATTAGGGTGTCTCAAGAACAAAATTATGTTTTTAAGTCTAGGGGAATGTTGGTAGGTTTGTCATCGCAATGGTTTGGACCTTATAGATACTGCTGAGTCAAACAAGCATGGGCATGACAAATAGTTGTTTTATAGTATAAAAATGTAACTTGCCAGCATATATGCCATGAAATTGAAATATGACACAAGCGACCTATTGATGAGATGAGACAAAAAAGATTATACATTGTAGAGTAGAGATAGATAAGACATTGGGCTAAATAAATGATATGAATAAAGAGAGAGTTAGGGAAATCTATGTGTTCATATGCATGAATGTATGTGAGTGCTCTAAGATATCCCCTTCATAAAAATTTTAATTATCCAAATAATATGGTAGGCGTACTTCTTTTTGAGTGGTGTTTTTTGTAATCAAGGTCAAAGATCATGCAAGTGGTATATAAGATAGCTGACTCGTTATAGCATGTATTTTAGAGTTTGAATTTTTTGTTCAATCCTTTTAGTCTCATTTTCAATAAATACAACTATATGTTGTCATCAACTTGAAAATGGCGCAGTACCCTATGTTGGTCATGATGCTACTTTTACATGGCATTGATCTTTTGCAAAATGTCATATAACTATTGTTGAATATGTTGAATCTATTAAACAAACTTAATTTCAATGATTTTTACATTGAAGCCATTCCCTATTTGAATTGAGCAATTTAACTTTAGCCATCGACTGTTCAAATTATCTTAGAAGGGATGCAAGATGGTGGAAATAATGTTGTCTGTTCATTTTTCGTTGAAGTTTTGCCATCGATTTTATGGCAATGGGGTCAAAGATTTGCAGTGTAAAATGAAAGCTCATCTGATCTCTATCCATCTCTCCCTCCCTCGCTCCCTCCCTCCCTATCCCCTATCTACCTCTCTATCTCTACCTTTCTCTTCCCATATATCTCTATCTATCTATATCTCTCTCTTTCTATTCCCATAAATCTCTATCTCTCCCTCTCTTTGTCTCCCTCTATTTCTCTCTCCCTCTCTCCATCTCTATTTTTCTATCTCTACTTCTCTCTATTTTTTTGTCTCTCCATCTCTATCTCTATATCCTTATCCCCCTCCTCTCTCTCTCACTCTTCCCCCCTCTATCACCACCACTTTATATCCTTATCTCCATCTATCTCCCTCTCTCCATCTCTCTCCCTCTCTCCCTATTGCAATCATAACATCAACCAATTGGACCATATAGATTGACTTGCTATATTTTTATATAACTGTAAAAAAATTTATAAGTAAATATAATAACATTCTAATTTATAATATTATTATATATCATTTTATAATGTTTATTATAGAAATACATATTGATTTAGAATCTCTTCAAAGAGGATATAATTGTTTTTTATTTTTTATTTATTTTTAATAAGATTGTTTTTGAACATTTTTTAATATGAATTTAGAAATTTACTATAAATTGTAATGGTAAATTTAAGATTTTTGTAATCATTTCTAATAGTTACCATTGTTTTCTAATTTTACATTCAATTTTTAATAACAAGAATTTTCAATACTATTTGAACAAACATCATTTCCCTTTTATTGGTGAGCATTGAAAATGTTGAAAAAATTATTTTCATTATATTTTTTATTTTAATATACTTGAAAGTTGAGAATTTTTATGGTGGAGAGACCACAACAAAAAAGTGTATCTATCAATCTTTTTATTTACTTCCATTATTTATTAAAGAGAAATTCTCATATTTAATATTTTTATGATATGTTATATTTAACACTTTTATTATTTGAAGGTGTGATGTATGTTTATAGGTAAAGTTAAGTGTAGGATTTAAGTATATAAATATTTCATTTTGAGTTTGGAATGCATTATAATCGAGTCATTTCATGTTCTTATCAATAGTGTTTCTCCCAAGGTACATATTATTAGTAGCACTTGCTCTATTTGAAAGTACAATGTATATGTTTTAGGTGAAGCCAAATAAGGGTTTTAAGTGTACAAAGACAAGCACATGTAGAAGCTTTGCTTTCTTATGTGGGTCAAAAAAATTAATTGTCTCCGGGTGTTTAACATGGAAAGGTATGCACATGTAAAAATTTATAGTTTTATGAAGGTGAATTTTTTTTGTTCTCTTAAAAAATGTTCACTAATTTCTTTAGATAAAATGTTTTTGTTTTGTAATTATTAGACATGGTACTAATATATGATTATTCTCAAACCTTTTTCTAAATTTACAAAAATGTTGAGATTCAATAATTTAAATGTGATTGCAAAAAAAATCTTAAGCTTGATCTAAGCTAATCCAATGAGATGCATACACATTAACATGAATTAGCCCGGATTCATAAATGATATTTCTGGGCATGTGTGAAGTAATAAAAGGTAAGAACGTAAATTAAATATGATAAAGTGAAGGTATTGAACTATGTGCTCAAAGGAGAAATATAATTCTATCAATTCATTGAAATATCTTTTAATAATAAAAAAATGGAATATGATAATTTATAGCTCGCCTCTAAATCTAGATAGTTAAACTACACTAAGTGGGGTTGAATTTGTGATTAGGATCAAATATGTGCCCACATAAATAATTTAGAAATATACACACTTCTACTTATTGATTCACTTAATTTAGCTCTAGTTCTTTTGCTTTTTTAGCTATTTGAAATTGATAGTATTGATAAATACTTTTAGAGGATTGTTGTTATGTTGCAAAGAGACATGTTTTCCTAGATCAATCCCCAAAAAACTTATAATTAGAAATAAGATAAGAATTGTGGTTAGAATTGTTGAAAAATTAAAATGAATTAAAATATGATTAATATGTATAATGCTATTCATGTAATATTTGTATTCCATATCCTACTCTCAATATTAATTTATAGGCTTTTGTTGCAATGTCACTTTACAATTCTTTACTAATTAATCATTGACTCATCAATATTTAATACAAATATTGATTCTAATGATTAATAAGGAGATTTAATTGCATTTATGCTTGTTATGAATCAAATTTGAAACCAACATCACCAAAAATTATAATATTCTAATAATCTATTTGATTCAAACTAATACCCTCTATCTTTAAATTACTCTGTTGTAACTCATCTATGATAGACCAAACAAATTCTGTAAAAAAAATTCAAAAATAAAATTCACGTTATATATTTATTTTTAGATAAAATAACCCTATCAAATAATTAAAAAGAAAAAGAAGGAAAGCGCAAGAAGTGAAATTTAATCACCACACGGATGTTTATCGTCCAATAAAAAATAACAATTGCGTATTGAAGTAATTTAACAAGTGACTTTAAAGTATCATAAAATTCCAAATTTTATCTTCGTCACACCATGGAAAATGTTTCTAATAATACAATTGCTTAGGAATCGTGCTAAAAAAGAATTCCGTCCAAAAGATATTCTGTCGAGCAATTATTTGAACAGTTTTTAGTACTCTGTTTCAGATCTAAAACATCAAGCTCTGGTTCAGTTTGCAGGGGAAAAGAGCAAAGCAAAATAATGGAAGCCCATGTGGTAGTTGTTCCATATCCCGGGCGAGGACATGTAAATCCAATGATGCAGCTCGCGTTAAAGCTCTCCTCTCACGGAATCCCTGTTTCATTCGTGATGACCCAGTCATGGCACAAATTCATTACACAGGCCGATGAAAATGCTTTCACCCGTGCTCCAAACCTCCGGGCCGCCCTCATTCCAGACTGCGTGATCGGAGAGTCGGAAAGGGGGAAAAACATCACTGAATTTTATATGTCCCTGTCCAACATGGAAGCTCATGTAGCTCAGCTTCTAACCAACCTCACTCGCTCGGGAACACCTGCGACATGTATCGTGGCCGATGTATTCCTCAAGTGGGCGGTTCCTTCTGCAAAAAAACACGCTCTACAGTCTGTTTTGCTTTGTCCAATGTCTGTCACAAGTTTTTCCGTCTATTATTATTTAGACTTGGGTATGTATAAAACTAGAACTAATGATTACAGTTCCATAATTGCAGGCTTGGTGGGAAGAAAAAACATGATTGTTTGGTTTTTGTCGTTGCAGGGATAGAAGGGTTGAATGACTATATTGCTCAGTCGCCTCCGCTACATCCGACGGACCTTCCCGTCACTTTTATCCCTCCCTCTCCTTTGGGCAATGAAATAGCAGTGTTTTGCCGATGTGAGGACAGCAGATTGGATTGTTGCGAATTCTTTTTACGCCTTGGATTGCAAAGCAGTGGAGACTCTGCGCCACAAAACCCCCGTGAACTGTGTGGGTCCCTTCAACATAGGCTTCTCTTCGCAGCTCGATACGCACTGCAGTGAATGGTTGGATTCCAAACCGGCCTGTTCGGTTATCTATGTTTCCTTCGGCAGCTTCCATACTGTGGCGAGACCTCAGGTAAGGGAAATAGCAGACGGTCTCATGAAGAGCGGGTGCTATTTTCTGTGGGCGCTTCGTCCTGATAACGAGGCGAGTCATTTCTCGGAGATGTTACCGACTGGATTTTTGGAGGAAAGTAAAGGGCGGGGCGTAATTGCGCCCTGGTTTAGGCAGGCGGAGGTTCTGAAACATCCTTCTGTGGGAGGGTTTCTCAGCCACTGCGGGTGGAATGCTGTCCTGGAAAGTGTCTCGGCAGGTGTTCCCATGTTGGGATTTCCACTTACAATAGACCAATTTATCAATTGCAGATTTATTGTGGAGGAATGGAAGTTTGGGTTAGGGTTAAAAAATGCAGAAGATGGGAATAGGGTTATAAGAGCTGGAGAAATAGAGAGCAAGGTGAAAATGTTGATGGAAGGGGAGGAGAGTGGGAGATTAAGAAGAGCAGCAGAGAGATTGAGGGATGTCGCAGAGGAGGAAGTGAGCAGAGGAGGACAGTCTGCAACTAATCTGGAAGCGCTTGTGAATTTCGTTCGGCCCCAGTAATTTGTAATGATTAACTCGCTTTTAGAACGAGTTGTTGATTGCCGCTGAGAATTATTTTTAATGATTAAGTTTTTTGTTAATGTTTTACTTTTACCATGCTTTATTCAAACGAAGGCCACATAGGTACCTAGTGAAAATAAATGTATTTTCTTTTAAATTGTATTTTGTTGAGTTTGTGTAAAAATGTTTGCTAGGTTAATTAAATAATGTATACAAATTAACTATTTTAGTTATATTATTTCATAATATATCTATATTACGCTGATAGGTATTGATTTTGATAAATCTGCAATCTCTTGTAGTTTTTGGACAATTTCAATTTCAATAGAAAATAGTTCCATTAATAGAACACATTTGTGATTTTCTTAAAGCTAGAATGGAAAATTCTATTAATGCTGAGGGTGTCAAAGGTGAACAAGGGGAATCTTTTGTACACACCCATATACATGAAAATTACATAAACACCCTCAATTGGTTTTTGTTTGTGGACAACAAGATGACAATAAAGAATATGTGTTTGGAAGCAAAGGGGACTGAAAATTACATTGATAGGGCAAGAACAACTAACATGATCCCATGCCATGTACAAAGAATACCATGAGCAACATAGGAAAGAGCATTAGTTCAAAGTTAGGGATATGATTTGTCTCTGTCAAAAGATCATTTATTGAAAATAGATAAAAATATTGTATCAAATATCTAAAGAGAAAAATGGAACCACTCACTGGTCTTATCATATTGTTAAAAATTGCTCTCACATATACATATAAATTGTTGTTATTAAGAAGATATTAAATGAAGTAATCTGGAAGAATCAAAGGCACCTCCCTTGCCTTTCATCAGTGCAAAGGCACATAACTCTTTGTTATTGATCATTAATGTATATATTAATGTAGATCATTAACACATAAAAATGCAAAGGTGCAAAACTTCCTGTCATTGATCATTAATGTAGATATCTAGTTATACAAGATTAAAAATTGAATAACAATACTCTAACTACTACCATAACTGACACTTAATCAACCATTAACTGACTGTTACCAACAAGTGATTAATAACCCAAACAAAATATAACCCAATAGGTCTTACCTCAGAATACTCCATGTAATGACAACACAGTCTTCTCCCCCAAGTACTATTCATTTACCTTCTATCCTTTCTTTGATTTTTTTTTAAATCCAAACCATGCAAGAATATTACATAAGATTAGAACAATAGAATGTCCAGAAAAACTAACAAAATCCTCATATTTGATATTAGGATCAAGCCCAAAAATTTATTTCATTCATTGTCATTATAATTCTGAAATTTAGCTTGTGTTGGACACTATAACTATATTCAACCAAATTTATAGAAGTATACATCCCTCAAAACTATAGGACAGGCTCCCCATTCTTCACAATTCAATAAAGTTTATAGTGATGCATCTTTACACAACTTGAGCTAAAGAGCTTGCAGAACCAAGTACCTCCTATGAATTGAAAATTTCCAAAGCTCAAATTGTTAGATAGCTCATGGTGATTCCATATGCACCACAAAGATAACCCTCTCACAATAGAGATCTTAGGTTGGTTGTATAGTTGAAATATGCATTTGTGACCTGTAAATAACAATCCTTTAAATTTTATTATTTTTACTAGATGGGATGAAACAGAAAACCATTTCAGAATCATTATTTTTTTAAATCAAAATGTATTTGTGTCCTTTGAAGCCTGATATAGCCAAAAAAATCTTAAAAGCAACATTGTTGATGGGAAGACAAGATTTGCTCACATATTTGGTAGGTTGTTGTCGCTATGGCCAATGATGCCTATCTAATTTTCTAAGGGCAATGATTTGGATGTAGATCTAGATCCTCCATCAACTTTTAATAAGTTTTCTCAAACATGACTACCAAATATCATTGATGTATGTGCCTTCTTGAGTAGAAAATTTATGAAAAAATTACTTCTCCAGTAGGTGCTACAGGAAATCTACTAAAGAATAAAAATTGTTCACGTATTCTTGTTCCAATTAAGCTAAAAATATAGAGAAGAGGAGAAAGAGGGCGACAAATGGCAATTGTATAGTTTATCTTATTTTTACAATCTTTAGGTGCTTGGTTTGTAGCATTCTAGTCATTTATAGGATCATAATTGGAATGTGCAACAATATCAACACATCCTTGGAGTTACATTACCCATTAGATCAAATCAAATTTAAGGACTCTTGCACTCTTTGAACATTGCCAAAATCCTTTGAGCTATCATTAGCAAAATATTTCAATCATACATTCACGAATAGGTTTACCATTCCACACATCTAGCAAATCAAAGAATGTGTGGACAATCAGTAGACCAAAGAAAGTGAAATGAAACAAATTTGTCACCATTAAACACAATTATATTGGGGAAAAACAATTGCAAATTTCCTTGTCGTTAGCAAATTATTTAAATCCTTGGAGTTGTTACATAAACATTACCTTTTTACACCCAAGAATGTATCTTTGGAATTCTACAAACAAAAATGATATTTTTATTTAAGTTAGAATAGACTTGTATAAATCAAATTTGTTTTGCAACTGTCATATGTGCCACATGCACCATGGATAACCCACAAAAATTACTCCAGGAGATATAGCTCCACTCCAATTGAATGAAAGTTCAAATGTTATTCTTCTAACCGTTTTGTGCATTTATGTCTTCATCTATGTATCTACATTTAAAATTAAGGGATTCAACTGATTTCCAAAGTGGTTGAAAGTAAATAGCAGGTTCAAATTAAGGTCTACCAAGCGGAGTAGTTACCAGGTGTGCATCAAACACAAGACGTGCTATACTCAAAAAGATAAATTAAAAAATTTGAACACTTACCCAAAGATTTTCATGCCATTTTTTCATAAAGCTAAGTAGCACACATGCAAAGAGGAGGATAAATAAACATGTTTTAAAAGGAAATAACTTTAAGATGAATAAAAGTGTACAAATATAGCCTATAGAGGAAATAGCTTCAAGGTCAAGAAGTCTGTACAAACATATACAGTGTATACAAGACTTGAGGTGCACCAGTTGTATGTGTGGTCTTCAATTCTCCAACAGGGTTTGAAAGTATCCAGTAGAATGAAAGGCGTTATATCAGTCCAGAATTTCCAAAAATACAACTATATGATCCAAAACTAAAATTAGCCAATTGAAGGATAAAAAATAGAGATAATTACCTTAACCATTAGATACTTGTAGTCTTTTGGAATATCCTTGCATTTGTCCTTTGGAATCTTTTTGGTTTCTCGATTCCATAATGGCGAATGAATACTTCATTGTAATCTTGAATTAGTCTATTTATAGGTAGTGTTTTTGTGACATGTTGAATGATGTGGTCGTTCACAATGTTGGTACATGGTCAACCATAAGTCTTGGATTTGTATGTACAAGAAAGAATGATGTATGGGTAAGATTTGGGCCAGTAAAGTAGGATTAAATTGATTAAGTCTATTTGATTGGCTTCTTGAAACACGTTTTGATAGAATGTCCATACATCTATTTGAATTTGAAGCTTTGCATTGATATGGTTATGTTTCTGAATTTCAACGCCCCATCCGTACCAATATGATTTTTTTATTTTGATAGTTTTTTTATAAACATATAAAAATATAGCTCAGTTTGATTTGGAAAAATGAAATATAAATTTACATACTTGTTTTGCTTGGCTTCAGTTATGTACACCATAGTTTCCTAGGTCTTTAATAGTATAAAGTTGCATAGTTTAAGCATGAAACTATATAAATAATGCTGGAAGATAAATCCTAAGCGGATCTTTAAGTAAATTACTTTATAAGGAATTAATTTTCAAGGAATTGAGCTTTCAAAGAAATATCAATATACACTTAGCCCTAATAATTCCAATATTACCGATAATTGAATTTATTGTTAGTTTAGGAGTAATGTTTAAAGAAAATTGCATACAACAATTTTTAAAAATAAATAGTGAATTAGATTATTATTCTTATTTGTTAATTTGGAAGTCATAGTTAAATAAATTTTTTTTGAACAAGTGTAGTAAATTATTAAAAAAAATTGAAGCTGATAATTTTAGGAAAAAATGTACAATGTTTTGAAATTGGAGAATAGTAATCAAAATAATAAATAGTTTTATTGAACATTGTGAAAGAAGAAATATTTAATCTTTCAAATTCTTAATCTCAAATCAAATTACTCAATACAATTATGAATTACAATACCTCAAGGTTGATCAGTGGCCCTACATAATTTTTGATACATCTGTTTGGAACATTACTTTATTTCTAAGGCTTTTAGCTTATGCTCTTTTTCTTTTCTATTTGCAATTTGTTTGCCTATCTTGATTTTTTCATATCTGTCGAATGTTGAATGAAGGCATAATGCAATGTCCTTCTATAGAATTTACACGAGAAATTCTGAAAAATATTAGTCTTGTTCTTTCAATTGGGCCTATATCGATAGTTGTTTTTTGAAGAGTTAAACCTTGTGCTTTGTGAATTGTTAGTGCCCAAGCTAATCTCAGCGGTATTTTCATCGAGATTCCTCGTTGGATTGGTGTGATTGGTACTGTACATGGGTGTTCATTGTCGAAAGGTATTCCAAGGTAACTGTCAAATTTGACCAATACATATGTTGGTGGTTGTGGTGGCATCGTTCTTGGTTTATATACGATCCATTGAATGAATCCAAGAGCTCCATTTACCAGTCCTGATTGTATGCATAATTTTGTTGTCAACATAACTCTTGCATTTTTACTTAATAATAATTTTGTATTTTTTTCGTCGTCTGGACTATCTTCTGTGGGACTACCTGTGCCATTTTTTGTTGGAACACTGCGTGCAACTGGTTGTGCCAATGAGTGCATTTTTTTCCTGTTGTGGATATGAACATTTTCATTTGTTGAAAACAAGTGTACATTTTTCTCAAAATCTGTATGTATTGTTGCATCAAGCCTTGTATTGCATCTTGTCATTAGATGTTCCCAATCATCTATTATAGGGTTTGCATCTCTAATGTTGGCTAGCAGTTGGCAAAATCTCTTTTGACCATTATTTAGCCCATGTTGTTTGAAAATATGATCCAAAGTAATGACATTTGTAAATTATTCCCATAGTATTCTAGCTCATACTTTGCTACTATATGTTGGTTTGTCATTAAATGGTGGTAACTGTTCGATGTTGCCAACCAAGATCAATGATATTCCTGGAGAGAATTGATAAATATTGTGTTGACAATTATTTGTTAGTACGTGTAAAAAATATTTTCTAAAGGGGAATGATGTATGGGGTTTCGATTTAGGGTGACAGAGTCACCTGCACAGTTTTGATTTGACTTTTGTGGAAGAGCTTGGCGGAGTCGACAATCTATTTTTTCAAGTAATTTTTCACCCAAAAAGATCATTTCATCGATCAATATATATTTGTATGTGCTAATTCTTGTTGAAAATGTGTTAATCTCGTGCCTTCAAGTTCTTTGAAGTCTCTTATCAGAATTTTCAATTTTGAATGAATAGTTGATGCTGCAATCTTGATTGATGCTACTCCAGTTGGAGCGAGTAGTAGAAGGGGAGATTGATTTGGCATTGAAGCTTTTTGAACTGCTTCTTTTATTGCACCTGTAACATATGACTTTCTTGTTCCTGTTGTTCCTTGAATAATTAGAAATAGTGGAGACATATTTGGACTTGCATTGTAGTGGGAGAGAATAATATTAACTGCCTTGTGTTGCTAGTTGCTGAGATTTTCGTAGCTGGTAGGCTTTCCTAGATTTTGATCAATTATAGAGTTGGGACTCTTCATGGTGGCAATAAAATTGATAGCTACATTTGTATACTGTTCGCCTTTAAAGTTGGTAGACCAGTCTATTTTCTTGTCTAAATCTCTTATTCCCAACATATCTATCTCTGAAATGTGCATTTCTTGACCATGTTGTAGTTTTGATATGATTTCCCATTCATGCTCTGTAGTGCTATGTTGGATAGTGGCATTGTCTTATGATTGAGAGTCACTATTGTTTTCAATAGTTTTTATGGTTGTTTTGCATTCAACATGCCACTGATTGTAGATGTGGTTTTCCCAATTTTGATAGTATCGATTCGTTATTATGACCAATATCTCTAGTAACGTTATGAAATGGTTTGTAAAGCAACAATTCTGAGAGGCAAAAATTGAACCACTTGTTTGATTCCCTCAAAGGAATAGATATAAATGTGGGAATGACTCGTACAATAGTTGGTTTTTTTCTTGGCTTCCATTTGTTTTCAATTTTATTCTTAACATTGTATATCCATGATTTCGTTGAATGAATTAGTGATGTGTCCTCCATGTGTGGGGGCCTTCTTTTGTATGCATCGATGTAAGACAGTGCTTGTTCTTCAACATTATTGTCTTGGTGTAATATCACATGTTTGAAAACTTTAATTAATACATTTAGAGTTATGAATATTCTACTGCTTTCCATTAATGGAAGTTCTAATAACATATGGATTATTTCTTGTGCTCCAATATCTCTTTTTACTATTGTTTCTGTTATGAGCTTTTTGTATGCCTTTGTTGTGAGATTGTCTGTATTTTCAACACTTGCAAGACGCACCAACATTTGTTGGTATTTTTTTGAGCTTCTATCTGCTTTTTCTACATACTTAGCAATGCATTTAACCACAACAAGTTTTGAAAGAACTAGTTGCCAATCAATATTTTCTCTCCATAGTTGCAAGATATGGCGATTGTGTGAGTTAAGCCTGTCATCATTCCTCATGGGTTCAAATTTTTTTCTCCAGTTTCTAAATTTTGGTATAATTTTGGACCTTGTAAATTTAGTGGCCATGGAGTATTGTACCTATAAGTCATATTGTTAGCATCTGATTAAATATTCATTTGGTGAATTGGTAAAATGCATCCTTAGAAACAACATGCCTTACCTAAGAGGATGCTCAATTTGAAGATAAACTATCATGAGCATGTGGATTGATTGTCACGTTGGAGTAATATTTTCATGGTTGATTTTGTATTGCAGTGCTTTGTAGACACGGTCTTTGTTCACTATGAAGTGGTAATTTGTATCATGTTGATCTTTTCTTTAAACTATTATGTTTGTTAGATTTGTAATGCAGTGGAGTAATTTTTTTGCTACGTATTTGATATGTTGTGGAAAGCTTATAGAGTGTCCTCTATATTTATACTGGCCACCTCTTGCATGGGTAACTTGCAATATAGGGCATACATGAGCTATTAACATGTCTTCTACTTGTTTTAGTTTTGATAATTCAATTGGTTGTTGCCCTGGGTCCATATTGTTTGCATTTGAAAACCTGTTTATACCTCTTTCTTGTTTGCACCTATTGCAAATAGGGCCTTGTGTAGCTGGGGATATTTTAATTCCTACATAAGATATTCACAAGTATTACAAGTTGAAGGGGACTTATATGCATTTAAATTACTGTGAAAACTCATTGTAATATGTTTAAATTTAGTTGTAAGCAACCCATTTGGATTTTCTATGATCGAGACATTATAAGTATTTACTTGTTCAAATGTATGCCTATTTGTATATGCTTCTATTATGTTTTCTATTTGTGATTGTTGTGTAGTTAATTGTAACTTTTTCCTAGCATATCTTTTCCTATCTACTTCATTCCTTTTTTTTCTTTGTTCATCCCTCTCTATATATGTCATTTTTTTCCTTTTTCCTTTTTTATATTCTCTTTGGTATTCTTTTTGAGAATGCTTCCTTTGTTCCTCAGATTCAAATTGTTTCTTTGGATGACCTATATCTAGAAATCAAACTTGGTCCTATAGATTTCATGTGTATGGGAATAGTGTGAGTTAAATATCACTGTAGGTCAATAAGATTCTACAATTGTGTTACATAAAAGAATTTGTAAACAAACATAGAAGATATGTATCTAATAACTGTGTTAGGAACATGGTACATTGTATGTTTCCCAAAATTGTACAATTATATATATATATATATATCAAAATTCATATAGATATTGGATATGTTCAATGATCGATCATTGGGCATACATTATTTTGTTGTAGAGTATGCAGATATCAATTATTCACATGTACAAAGAATCTACAATTGTGTAGTAACATATAAGGATTTTTAGACATAGAAAGATGGTACACTATATGTTTTTGAAAACTGTACAATTATATATATATATATATCTCAACATTTACGTACAAAGTGGGTATCCTCAATGAAGGATAATTTGGAATACATTATTGTGTCGTAGAGTATACACATATTGATTATTCACATGTACACAAATATTGTACATTACATTAGTGGATGTACATTAGTTATCATTGAGAAATAGCTTAAATTGTTCAATAATCACATGGGATGTCCCCTACTCATATTTCTCATCATAGTATAGCTCTTTTAAGAATGAAGAGAATCCTACAACTTTACAACATGTTCGATGGAATTTTCGTGTAGTTTCTTCAATTTCTCGTACTTCTTATTCTTCTACAACAATAGTTTGGTACATGGCTTCTTATATGGCATTGATAATCTTCTCGAAATGATTTGATATTGATTTGATTAATTTGTTGATGGGTGTTCCATTATAAGTATTTGATCCTATAGAATCATTTGGGATTGTAATCAGACTTGTTTCTGAATTGTGTGATTGATCTTCTCTAGCATTAATAGTGGCCATGATCTAACATAATAAACAATGAAACAAATATTTACAAGTCGAGGAACCATTATCATATTATTTAGTATAGATGGAAAAGATATAAACCAAAAAGATATAGTCACTTGTAAATATTTATATAACTAACTATAAAGTATTGATAATATCAATTTAGAAAATGTAAACCAAAAAGATGTAGCCACTTGTGGAATTGGAAAATGAAATATTTATATAACTCACTATACAATATTGATTGAGGTGAGAGCAATCCAGACAAAAAGAATCAAACCATAGTACAATTATGTAAACATATATGTATATTGCTCAAAAGAGGTGTACATGAAAACATATATACTTATATACACATGCATACTATTTAGATGGTTAAATACAACTTGGAGAATGACTTTTTGAATCTGAACCAATTGACTCGAGAATAACCTTGCTTTCACTTGAATAGTCAAACTGTTTGCTTTTTCAGAATTGTACACTTGATCCTCTCTACATTGTTGTAACTCTCTAGTGCAACTTGAACAATAAATATTAACTTCCTTGAAATGAATTTACGTATAATGTCTGAAAACTTTGAATCATCTTGATCTTCATGTTTCAATGTACATAATTGCTTTGTTGTTACACCCACCATTTCTTTTGTTGATTTGTGAAAATAAATAGCCAAGTTGAACCTGTGTTATCTTACACCTGGCATTGTAGTAGATGTCTATAGTCACAATCAGGGAAGCTCTTATCACATTTTTGGCAATACCAATTGTCACTATCATTTTTTTGCACCTTTTTTTTGCATTTTTTCCCTTCAATATCAATGGGGCAAGTGTTGTAATAGAAACTCTCATGTTTGATGAAACATATTGTAGCTTTTAGCAAAACCCATGTATCTGTATTGCATGTGAACAATTGCCTATCTTTGATTTCTTCTACAGTTTTTGGCATTAAAGGTTGTTTACCAAAGGAAACTTCCTTTGTCATGGAGTGGGATGTAGAATTTTTCCCTTATGTATTCAACCAAGATAACAACTGTTCTGACTTTGGAAGACTTGGATTTACCAAAAGTTGGGTGGTACTTATTGTTCCTAAAGATTTTCCACCATAATCACTGACTCTTGCGGCCTTGATAGCAAGAATTGGTAAATTTTCTGAGTGGCACAATTTTTCAAGTTGTTCACCTTCGCTGTTGCAGAAATCACCCCACATTGTGAAGTAAATTTTGCAAAGTTGAGATGTCCTTAAGTTGGAGAGTTTGTTTTTGAGCTTGAGATCCATTCTTTTTTAATATTGTAGTACATGGATTGGTTGATAGGACAACACCAATGACATCAACAATTGAATTTATTTGAATGTCCTTAAGTTCACTTATTGGTGTAAAGTTAAGACTATGCTTAGGTATTAACATATCCTCCTCTGCACATAATTGGACAATGGAACTACTTTGCAACAAAATTTCCCATTCATTTTGTAGGGTGTTGAATATTTTATTTGTAGGTTTTAACGTCCCATTGGAGATTCTAAAAACTCTTCCATTCTCAATGCGATTATAAAATTGTTCAAAAATTGCATTGAAACATATGACTCTTATTTCACTACCATTATGTTCAAGTAGATCAAAGCTAAAGACTTTTTCGTTGCCATTTTTGTTGTTAAAATAATGAAGTTGTTGTTTCATAATCACTTGACCCTTTATCATCCATCGGCTTTGGTAAGGATTTAAGGTTGCAATAGGAATGAATCTCGAAAGAGCTTCATTTCCTATAGTAGTTTCACTATGGGACGTATTATTTGCAGACTCCATCCCTACATAAGCATGGTATAGGCATAGTTGTGAGTAGTTAAACAAGTCAAATGTATATTTTTTTTATTGTTTTATTTCTACTGTCATTCATTTGTAATATCATTAATTAATTCGCAAGGAAACACTATGTTTTGAATTGAATTAATTCTACAACTATTTTTCAATTAAATTGACTCTACAAATATTTTTTGCGTTATAACTCATAACCAATATCATAAATTATCAAAAAATAATTCATAAAGAAATACTATGTTTTGAATTGAATTAATTGTACATTTTTATTTTTGCATTATCATCATAACTAATATTATAAATTAATTCATAAAGAAACACTATGTTTTGCATTGAATAAACACTATGTTTTGAATTGAATAAATTCATAAACAAAATCTATGTTTTGAATTGAAAAATTTTATAAAGAAACACTACGTTCTGAATAGTATTTATGTAGGAAACATACATGATACATACCTCTAAAAATATTTTCAAAATTCTTGCCTTAATTTGTTTAATTGCCTAAGAAATATCCTTGTGAAGAAATTTTACACCTATAATCAACATAGAAATTTATAGAAAATTAGGCAAACAATACAATCAGTATGAGACTATTTCAATATAAAAACAAAATAAATTATGGATTAGAACATTTCAATATATTTATTGAGTTGTTAAGCTGAAGGACATGACACATATAATAATTATTCCTTAAAATAAAATTCACTCATGTTAAATTTAAAAGTAAAATGTTTTCCACCAAAGGTAAAAGGAAAAATATATGATTGCTAGCAAATATGGGATGAATAAAATCTAAAGTAAAAGTGTGACAAATATTTACGGAAAATATATTAAAGTCATGAATGTGATATTTTTGGATATATAAGGAAAAATGTAAAATCACTGATAAATTGTTTTCCCTCAAAATATATAAATAAAGAAAAATAAACTGATTAATGAGTTCGTGAGAAAAGAGAAGGCATTGCACATAAAAATAAAAGGTTTAATATATTGAAATATAAAGAGGGAAAACATAAAGAACAATTAAAGCATGAAATAGAACATAAAATATATTTATGATTCTCCCAACTATCAAAGCATTGTAGCTTTAGGGCTTTTTCTACCATTTTTACTAAAGCATGAAACCTGACCAAATTTCCAGTCAATGCAAATAGTAGATTGTATGAAAATGTGTTATCGATAATAGAAATTTGAAATAGTAACGCAGTCCCTCAAGGTGAAAAAATCTTTAGAGCATTATTACTATGTTAAAACCTTCGGTAATACTGTAAGAAAAAGTGCCTTTTAAAATCATAAAACACCCCTCCTTACTTGTTGTTTTCTCATGTAATACATGGCATGGATAGTTATGTTTCTTAATGGTATCATAAACATTTGAAAAAACTTCTCAAGGTCTCCATAGAATGTACATGCAGTGTTGTTGATTATTTCCATCCAAAGCAGTAGAATAAGACAAGTGTACTATCAAGCAAAATTCCATGGTTGCGAGAAATATATATTGTTCAAGGGCTGATGCAAGAAGTTGGGTCCACAAAAAGCTCAAAAAGTGGAAGTGTTTTTGTTGTTTTTCATAATTTGTCACACTTGGACTGAAAATTTGAGGCACTTACACAATGAATTTTTAAAAAAATCAGTAATATGAAAGTTTGAATTTTGAATCTAGTTTCTAAATATGTAAATTATTCAAATACCCAAATTGTAGAAATTAAATTTTGATAGGGATCTATAAAAACCACTTTTTAAAAGTCCCTGTTTTTTTACCATACCATGCACGTGTACGGACACCACTTTTTGACCCAAATAAAAGTATTTTGCTAATTCCTTTTGAGGAAAGAGAGCTAACAACATGAAGATTGATGAGGAATTTTTTTTGTAATTTTTTGTTGAATATTTTTTTTTTATTAAATTTTTATTGGCCTTAATTGTTGTTTTTAAAAATCAACGTGTATGGACAACATAATTTGACCTAAACTAAACATTTTTTGAAACTTTTTTTTTTCATTCTGTAAAGAATTGTCTAAAGATTGATGTCATATAAATTTTTTTACAAGAAACTTCATCAAAAAAAAGTTATTAAAAAACAAAAAAAGTCTGATATTTCATGTTTAAGGACTAGTTTGCTTTGAAATTAATTTAAAAATATCAAATATAATCCAATATTAATAAAAATTATATATTTGGAAACTAGAAATCGTGTTCTATAATGGGTTTTAATTTTATAGATTGATTCAGAAAAAAAGTCCATCAACCATATTGTCAAAGATGGACATTCTTCTTCAATCTGCCTTAGTTTTTTAGTTGCAGGTCAAAGGCTAAGGCTCGGATTGCCAAGCCTTTCCCAAGCCTAAAACCAAGGCTGCAAGTGGGTTGGAGATTCAAGTTTTTAATAATGCATATGTGTTTTTAAAAACGCGTACGCGTTACAAAATGCATATGCACTCTTTATTTGTTTGATTATTTTTTTTTAAAAATGCTTTTTAGAAACGCGTATGCATTTTGAAAGACAAACGCGTACGCGTTTCTAAAAAGAAAAACACGTAAACGAGTACGCGTTTCTAAAAAGCAAAACGCGTACGCATTTTAAAACGCGTACGCGTTTCTAAAAAGCATTTTTTTAAAAATAAATTATTTGTATGCGTTTTATAACGCGTACGCGTTTTATAACGCATACGCATTTTTTTAGGCTCGGGTACCCAATGCATAACGCATACGCGTTTTTTAATAACGCGTACGCGTTTTTTAATAACGCATACGCGTTTTCTGTGAGATTTTTTTTTTGGCCGAAACTTCCCCTCTTTGTGGACCCAACTTCTTGCACTTACCCTCAACAATCTACAGTATTTTCATTTACAAATTTACAAAAATATATAGGTTATTCCCGAGGTTAGGATAATCCAATGAAGGGGATAGCCTATACATAGATTAAATGAATAGTCAATATAAATTGAGCTAGGAAGGTGGGTGAAATTTATGGTGTCTCTTGGAAGAGGGAATGGAATACTTTGGCCAAAGTAGTGTAAGTTGCCACTGTTTACACTATCAATCACTGTGATCCAGATTTACATTCTAGGTTGAGGTATGTCATATATGTATGGTTTGTAGCCACTGTGTGACATAATCTAGGTATTTAGGACACAACACCAAGCTCATAAAAGGTTAATATTTATTATGAGGTTACAAAACCAATCTCTTCATCGAAGGGTAGGGCCATCTATCAATTTGATAGTTGTGCGAGGGACTGCAATTAGTCTAAAGTTGGAAGGAAAGCACTCAACTGATGCTTCTTCTCATCAATAAGTGACCGAGATTTGGATGGATATTTCTAGGACTATTTGTTTCTATTGTTGGCAAGCTCTGCGAAGACATGTTTATGTATTTTGTATCCATTATTATGAAAGGATTGTAAAAGAGAAATGATATCATGTTGTAGTCACGGAAAAAAGTATCCCTTCTACTTTTCTTGTCTTGTTTGGCCCCTCTTTGTGAGATAGGCTTAATCTTTCCTTGATCTAGTGTTGTGAGGTGTTTTACACATTCACATTAGGTCTTGGACCCTTTTTAAGCTAAATTAACTTAAGTCTACCCTAATTTAATGTTGTAAAGTGTATTTATTTAAACTTCACATTAAATTTAGGAGGCTTGTAAACTAAGGTGGACCTAATCTAGTGTTTTAATGTGTCTTACACATTCACATGGGATTTAGGGCCCTTCTAAGCTAAATAGACATAATTTTACCTTAATTTAGTGTTGTAAAGTGTATTTATTTACACCTACACATTGGATTTTGGACCCTCTTGCATTTATGACATAATATCATCTTTAATAGGCCCCTATGACCTCATATTGTGCATCCCAAGCCATATTTTAATAAAAAACCTGACAATATCAACATACAAACTTAATTTACACACTCCCTGACATTTTAGTAAGCAAAATAGGCCATGTGGGACCCATTCGCCACTTTGGGCGAATGAGTCCCATCCAGGTGGGACCCATTCACCACTTTAGGTGAATGAGTCCCATCTAGGTGGGACCCATTCACCCAACTTGGCGAATGTGTCCATCCAGGTGGGACCCATTCGCCCAGCTTGGCAAATGAGTCCCATTTGGCCTATTTTCAAAGTTTCAGTGAGAAAAAAATGATTTTAAGTTCAAATTTCTTCGATGTCAACCTTTGGGATCTAATAAACGGTCATTTGAGTGCATTGCCTATATAAATTGTAAGAGAAGGGAACCAACCACTGCAAGGCCCCAGGTCACGAAAGGCCGAGAGTAGTATGGCTACCCTAACTCACCTTAATTTAATGGAATGTTAGGATAGGAGGGATGAGAGTGATGAGGATTGTGGGGTCCTTTGACCACTCTACAAAACTGAATGCTAAAAGGAGACTAGGCAAGTCGATCCTTAGGGTGAACTCTATGTCTCAGATATCTCTCTGTCAGAGGACAAAAGAACAGTTCTGGGATGATAGTGCGGCGCGCTGGTGTCTCTTAGGTGCATTAGCATCCAGACAACCAGAAAACCAAGGAGACAAGGTTTGACCTCTAAGAAACATAATAGCAACCTAGTTAAGAGTTTCCAAAGGTGTAGAATAAGACTATAACATATGAAACATAAAGATGAATGTGATAAAGAAAGTAGATTACCGCAAGGGTGATAAAGATGATCTCACACAATAACCTTTTCGCCAGCTTTCTCTAAGATCTCTCCACCTACACACAAAAAGGAGGGAAAATGTTGTGGGGTTGTTTAGGGGTTTGCCTCAGTCAGACCCCCATTTTGGTGTTTCTACCTCCACGGACAACCAAGTTTGCAATGATATGGAAATAAAGCAATAAAGAAGGAAATACAAGTAAAGTATGCCAAAGACACTTCAAAACAGTAATGTGCTTACTCAACCAGGTAATAGAGAAGATGAATGAGGATCTTACCACCTTTGTCCAAAGCACTCAAGGCTAGTGGTGGATAAAGATGAGAGGAACTAAAGCCTCTGTTGCAATGGATTTTTCATTTGCTTGCTCTATTGAAGTGATGGAGTGAAGAGATTGCTGCTGTGATGTATGAAATGTTGTTGCAATGCTTGAATGCTAAGAGTGTAGAGTGATTGTGTCAAGATGGTGAAATTTGTGAAGAGATAAAGAGATGAAAATGGATCATGGAATGGTCAATATGAAGAAGGAATGGAAGAAAGTGACCATATTCAGGTTGACCAACTGAAGGGAGGCGTTACATTTCAACTTCCAATTAGAAGTGTAACATCTCTACAGACTCCAGCCATAGGAATCTACCAGGGAGGTAAGCACGTCGCGTAAATGTCTGCATGCCATGCATGAGTCCTTGATAGAAACACCTCCATCAATATGCAAAATAGATTCCAAGTGTGATGTGAACAACAGGCTTATGTGGACTTAAGCCTCGAACTTTGATTTTCTAAAGTGGAGAGGGTAAAAGGGGAATTTGCATTAGGGGTAAAAATTCAGTCCTATACATTTTCCCCCAACTTAAGCGAACATGAATACTGGTGAGTGCTTCGATAAAGTAGATTGAATAAGTAGGGTTAGAGATGTATACCTGTACCGATGAGGAAGAAGATCATGTTCTGGTAAACCCAAAATTTTAGGATGAACAATGGACTTCATAGTTTCGTGGAACTATGAAACTGAAGAAAGAAAGTGCCTTACAGACCCACAGACCTGCAAGGAAGGTATCCTTCAAGAACTATCACATGAAGGAAATTAGGAAGAGTGCCTTACAGACCCACAAACTTGTAAGGAAAGGTATCCCACAAGAACTCTCACATGAGGGAGACTAGGAAAGGGAGACTCTGCAGAGTCTGAAAGGGTGACATGTTTACCTGTAGATAAAACACGTCGGGAAGCAGTTGCGCAGTCCAGTGAATAGACAATCACACAGACCGTCACTAAGTTGGAAGTATTTCAAAGGGGTGCCTCAGGAACCCTACAAAAGGAAGAGGGGTCCACTCAAGGGATACAATGTTTGAAAGGTAGAGTCTAATTAGGTTGCTCCCAAGCTAGACGTAAAGATGTGAAGTCGGTCTAGTCGGGTTGCCTCTGAGCTAGATTCCATAGGACTTTTAAAGGGGTCCCTCGAGAACCCATCATGAAAAGAGGGGGTCCCTCGAGAACCCATCATGAAAAGAGGGGGTCCACTCAAGGGATGTGATTTTCAAAAGCTTATGTCTTCTTTCTCGATTTGATTCATCATCAAGGAATCCTTTCAAAATATTTTCACTTCATGAAGGAATTCAAAAAGGAAGGATATTCCCCCATGTGAGGGGAAAATCAAAGTTGTTTCCACTTCGGGGGAAGGTGTCCAAGTCCTTTCTTTAAGAACCCGTGATGAAGGAAGCATGCTTCGTTAGGGTTTCAAATTGAGAATGTGATTTTAACAAAGAAATGTGTGAAGGAAGTCTTGAGAAAAGATTCGTTGGAAAAAAAATATTTTTCTAAAGACTAAGTGATGTAGGAGTGGAATTGTCACACATGAGAGGGAAAACTCAATCAAAGAAGAGAGAAAGATAAGGAGAGAGCAAAAGAAAAGAGAATACAAAAAAAAGGAACATGGGGATCTGGTTTCGCAAGGTTAGATCTGCCTTTATTTATAAATAGTAGGTAATCATGGTGAGAGGAAAAATATCATCAATCCCTAACCAGATTAGGAAGAATGCACAGAAGATAAAGTAAAAATATAAAAATGGGTCAACATGGAAGGGAAGCCTAAATTCTCCCAACGCTTTGCATCATCCCCAATTTACTGAAACTCACTCACAAACATGAAAGAATGATGATACACATAGAATAAAGTTTACAATGAAAATTCCACGTCTGTACCCAAGCACCAATAGGGGTGACGAGGGTCATCCAGAAACATATAGCATGATGACGGGGGAAAAATATCACAACAGACACACATCTAATCTAAAGATCAAGAAGGGGTATCCCCTTAACACTGGTCAATGAAAAGATCATCAACTTCCCATTCTAGATCATCATAGGGGGAAGGATGATGGGCCTGCAGTGGTGTAATGTTAATGGGAGGAGCTTCTGACCCTCCCACAATAAGGGCTAAGGCAGAAGGACATGTGAGGTCTTCATTGCTCAGCTCTTGTGGGTCTAAGATCAACGACTTCGTGAAGATTATTAACAAGGTTAGAACTTCATCCACTGAGTTAAACATGAATTTAACAAGAGTGTCATGTTTCACTTTGGCAAACGAATAGGATCGTGCCTGAGGTTCACCGCTAAGCTCACCGAGCGATTCGGGAGTGGTGACGAACTCAGAAGAGGTTGTGACTGGTTCTACTACTAGGATAGAACAAGTCACCACGGGGGAACTTTTCAAAGGTGGGGTTCCTCTTATGTCCTTCATTGCTGGAGGGACCACTCTCTATCTTATTCTTCGTCAGAGGAAGTGAACTCCCCATAGACAAAGCAAAAACGGTAGAGGGAGAGGAGGAAATAATCGCAATATATGCAACCGAAGTGTTAATCATATCTATGGGCTTTAGAAAAGGTGAGACATTCAGAACGAATGTCAAAAATAGTGGCTCCATGGAAGGAGCGATGGACACTTGCACCTTTGCGCATGCACACTTGTAGCGGAAGCTGAAAGAGATACAAAGCTAGTTTGGACAAAAAAAAAGGGAGGAGAGGAGGACGCAACAGGAGGTCTTGATACAAGAGTGATCATATCCTTTTCCCTCTTTTTTAATGTAACCTTCTCAGCTAGAAGAGCCTTTCACCAATACTTGCGCTCGTGCACAAGGTGGTTTTTGTGACTTCAAACCACAAACTGGGGGTTGCGAAGGAATGAAAGGATCCTGCTTAGCCATGGAAGAGTCCTCCATAACTGTTTCCAATAGAGGGACAAAATATTGGATGGGACCAAGAGGAATAAGTTCAGAAATGATAGGAGGAATCAACTCCAGTGCCTCGACACCGATCCTTTTCCTATTCATTACTTTAGGAGTAGTAACGGTAGAAGGCCACAAAGGCCGAGACATAGAGGATTCTCCATGGGGGGATTTTTGTCTAACATATAAATAGTACCAAGGTCTAGGATACCCATTAGGGAGATTCAATATCCTGATCTTGGGTCTATGCCAAGCAGACATTATCAAACCACCATGTAAAGACAAAGTTTATTCATCCAATACTCCTCCCAATAAAGGGGAGTAGATGAGGCAACTTGAGAAGGAGGAAGCTTCTCCTTTCTATTTCTTGAGGAGGAGGCAGCTAGTTGATCTACTATAGGAAGGTTCAACTTCAGTTGTCCCTAACCCCCATTCTTATACTTTACGTAGTTATTATAAAGTAGGTCTATTTTTGAAGGAAGCGGACCAACTGGAGTGTGAAAAAAGTGATCCAATTAGTATCCCCCATGAGATACCATAGGCTAGTGTCCAGTATTGTGCACCATGTGCACGAAACCTTCATGGGAAAACTTAAGACACTTATGAATTACAAAGGCGATCTCGGTCATGGAAGCTATCCAAGGTATGCCTGGCTTCACTCTGAATAGGTCTGACTTGGGAATGGCATCAAAAATCATGTCTACGTTCCTAGGTCCAACTAGGACAAACAACGTTATCGATCCATAGGGTTTAAGAGTAAGACCACCATGCACACATATGATGGATTTTTCTTTTTCGTATTCCTTACTTTGTAGGAAGTTAAAGAATAGAGTCTCCTCTATGATGAATTTCAATCTACTTGCGGGGTCGACTAAGACCCTTGTCACAATTTTACCATTAAGGCAAGCAAGAATATAAAGTGGATAAGGTTTTTAATTTGCTGGTACGTCTTACAAGGTGAATTTTATATCTAGTGAACCGGTCGTAAGATGAGGAGGGGTAACAATAACCATGTTCACATATGCTTTAGGTTGTATCCTTGAGAGATCGAGGGGAATATTTTTTCCATCAACACATCGCGATGGAAGAATTTTGTGCATAAGGCATTAAAGGTGGACACATGCATTTGTGGGTCCCCTTTTCCACCATATTTCTTGAATTTAGGAACATCTATCCCTTGCGGGAAAGGAGTGTTTAGAATTACTACTGATAATGGGCTATGTCAAAAGAAGGGCTAGAAGATAGGCTGGGTAGAAGCCTGCAAAAGGTTTACCAGCTAGTTGTGAATCTTCCCCATATTTTGAAGAAGGGTATTCAAAATCAGGTCGGTATAAGATAAAGGGCCATTGGAACCACCACCAGAGCCACCACCATGACCACTATTAGAGCCACCACTGACACGACTACTACTAGTGTGACCTCCACCAGAGCCACCGCCATATCCAAAGCCATTACCATGGCCTCCACCAGAACCACTTATGCCAGTACCACCTCTACCACTAAAGTTACCACCACCAAAGCCTCAACCAATCATCCTACCAAATCCTCCAACACTAGAGGCGGTAGAAGGGATGAAGTGAAAACTTAGGGGGTTTCTATTTACTTTGAAAATTTGACAAGTTTTGAAAGCAACGAGAATGATGACTAAAGGGACCATTTTGGCCATGTACATAGATGTGGGAGGCATTGGTAGCTCTAATTATCTCTCATGTTCTTCGAAGGGTCCACCTCGTATTATGTTACTATGGTTAGAAGGGTAACATGCTTTGTCCATACTAGTGAGACTAGCCAAGAGTTCAATGCCTCTTCAGTATTTTCCTACCATGTATCTTATTTCACTGATAACCTTAGCGGCCCTAGCCAGCTTTGGGTCTTTCTCCAAGTGATTCTCCAATCCACCCAACCCTTTGCTAAGACTAATGACATATTCAGTAGGGATGTGGACAACTTCACACTCATCTATGGATGATGAAGTGGGTGATGTAGTAGGGATAGGGACGTGATCAGTTTCATCAAGGAATCTAGACTCGCCCTGTAACACTTGCTCTTGCATAGATAGCCCAACCGTAAAACCAGAGAAAATACTAGAAGTGAAACTAGAATATACCTTCATCTTCTCCATCAGAAGGTGTCACAAAATTCTCCTAACAATATACCCAAAGGTTGTGGAATGGGTTCTGATGCTCATAAAACTTTCACAACATGTAGGAGCTCAATGATCAAAGGGTACAAGAAAAAAAGCTCAGAACACCGACAAATGAGTAGATGTTGGTTCATGTCAGGTTCACCAAAAATGTAAGAGAGGGGGACCAACCACTAAAAGGCCCCAATTCACAAAAGGTCGAGAGAATTATGGCTGCCCTAACTTACCTCAATTTAAGGGAATGTTAGGATAGGAGGGATGAGAGTGATGAGGATTGTGGGGTCCTTCGACCATTTTGCAAACCCGAATATTGAAAGGAGACTAGGCAAGTCAGTCCTTAGGGTCAACTCTATGTCTTGGATAGCTCTTTATCAGAGGACATAAGCAAAATTTTGGGATGACAATGTGGTGCATTGGTGTCTCTCAGGTGGGTTGGCATCCACATGGCTAGAAAACCAAGGAGACAAGGTTTGACCTCTAAGAAATGGACTAGCAACCTAGTTAAGAGTTTCCAAAGGTGGAAAATAAGACTATGAAATATGAAACATAAAGATGAATTTGATAAAGAAAGTATATTACCGCAAGGGTGACAAAGATGATCTCACACAATAACCTTTTCGCTAGCTTGCTCCAAGATCTCTCCACCTACAACATAAAAGAGGGAAAATGTTGGGGGGCTGTTTAGGGGTTTGCCTCAGTTAGACCTCCATTTTGGTGTTTCCACCTCCACAGATAGCCAAGTTTGCAATGATATGGAAATAAAGCGATAAAGAAGGAATTACAAGAAAAGTACACCAAAGACACTTGAAAACAGTAACGTTCTTACTCAACCAAGTAATAGAGAAGATGAGTGAGTAGCTTACCTCCTCTGTCAAAAGTGCTCAAGGCTAGTGGAGGAGAAATATGAGAGGAACTCATGCCTCTGTTGCAATGGATTCATCCTCTTCTTTCTCTATTGAAGTGATGGAGTGAAGAGATTGCTACTATGATGTATGAAATGTTGTTGCAATGCTTGAATGCTAAGAGTGTAGAGTGATTGTGTCAAGATGGTGAAACTTGTGAAGATATGAAGAGATGAAAATGGATCATGGAATCGTCAATATGAAGAAGGAATGGAAGAAAATGACCATATTCAGGTCAACCAACCAAAGGGAGGCGTTACATTTCGACTTCTAATAGGAAGTGTAATATCTCTGTAGACTCCAACCGCAGGAATCTGCCAGGGACGTAAGCACACCGAATGAATGTCTGCATGCCATGTGGGCGTTCCCGATAGAAATTCCTCCACTGACACTCAAAATAGGTGCCAAATGTTATGTGGACAACAAGCTTATGTGGAATTAAGCCTCCACCTTTGGTTTTCTAAAGTGGAGAGGGTAAAAGGGGAATTTGCGTTCAGGTTTAAAATCCGCTCCTATATATAAACAAGCTTTCAAATCATTATTTCATCATGAAATCATGTTATTAAGTCAAGCAATCAAGAGTTCAACATTCCAAGAGTTTACAACATCATCAATAGAGCATTCAAGATCATTCCTAAGGCATTCATGGGCATAATTCTTCATCAATTGTTGCAAAAATTCAAGATCCATTATCATGTCAAGGATATCAAACATCAAGCATGTTGTTGAGCTAGTTTTGTGATGTTGCATCCTAGATCCAAGGTCAAGCATTTTTCTTCATCTATTTGAAGATCAATATCTACATCCTTCATGGCCACTTCATGCTAAATTGTAGATTTACACAACATCATCCAAGGTATTATTGTTCATGATTCATGTTCTTTGTTTCATTTTTCATGCCTTCATTTCATTATCTCATCATTTGGTTTAATTACCTACAAGTGGTTTGACCAAGGCAAACCCCTATTCCCTAACAATCAACACTTTCTGTGTGTGTGTGTGTGTGTGTGTGTGTGTAATTGCAGATCTAGGTGCTTTGAAGATTTGAAGATCATCGAAGATTAGGTTACAATATTTTTGGAGTTGTCTCCCCATTTGCAAGGTCAAAATCTTCACTAAAAGGTCATCTACAACCCTAAAATTAGAGTTTCGAATCTAGAAACTTGGATAAGAAGATTGAGCAGAATGAGAAGAGAAAATTGAGACATTAAATTCCCCCAAAAGTGGAACGAGATTGATTCACCACAAGTGGTGAATGAGTCCCACTATGGGTGTTTTCAGAGATTTTTGTAGATCAGATACCCACTTTCTAGAAATATGTTCTTATGCAGAAACCCTGATCGGGGACTAACTCACCTAGATTGGTGAATGAGTCCTAGTAGGAAAAAAAAAATGATTTGTAGAATTTACAACCTTTATTAAATTCTCTTCAAGTTTCTAGGTGCACACATTTTGTTTTGCAACATTCTATTTTGTTTCACACACTTTTCTAGGTCATTTTGTAGGTCATTGCATCAAGTTAGGGTTAAGAATTTCATTTTGCATTTCTTTTTTTTTCCAAATTCTTACTTGGTGGTGAACCCCTCATCAATTCATAATCATTCCCTAGGAGATACCTATTGCAAGATCTCTTTCTCTTTCACATTGTGATCTCTAAGGTTATCCTTGAATATAATAGCTTTGGAAGTGGGTGTGCTCTATGTTCTAAACCATACGTTAGCACTCTCCTAACCCATTTTCCTTGGTTCCATTTTGGTGAACCTGCATTTAAAACATCATAATTCTGATTTGGAATGCATTTTCATCCTAGATCTAGCTTGCATTAGGGTTTGCATTAGTTAATTGGCATTCTAGGGTTTCTAAATTTTGCATTAGTGAAAGTTCATATAGATGAAATTTTTGCATCTTAAATATTTGAAAATCATACAAAATCTATATTTTCACTTAGGTTATAGATCATACAACATAAAAATCATAAAAATGAATTGATTTTTTAAAAAAAATTTGAAAAAATTCCCTACTGGGACTCATTCACCACCCTGGGAGAGTCAGTCCCAGTCTAGATTTTAAATTGCCTTTAACAACATTAAGAACCTAATTTTTGTTCTTCTTAAGCTTGTTGGTAACATATACTATGTTTGGAAAATTTTAGTAACTTCTATTTTATGCATCTAGGTCAAAACATCAATTTAGGGTAGTCATTTTTTAAATCATTTCAATTACAAGAATCATTAGATCTGAAAATGTTGCCATTTCTAAAACTTTGCATCATATCGATAAAATAAATTTTCAATTTTGCATATACAATGTTACATTCATAAAGCTTTACATATTTTCGATAAAAGTGTTTCTCATTTTTGGATATACATTGTTTGCATTCTTAAAGTTTTGCATACATCAGATAAAAGTACTTTTCGTCTTTGGATATACATTGTTTACATTCTTGAAACATTGCATGAGATGTTTGGAAGTACTTTTCATTATAGGTCAAACAATGTTAGTATCTACATATCTAGGTATGCTAAGAAAAATCTCATATCCCCTCCCTATGGGAGTGTTTTACTGAAAGAGAATACAACCTTGGACATTCCTAATGATCATATTCGTTCTTCTCCTCATATCTCTCCTATTGGTGAAGAAGATATTTTGGTGTTAGAAGAAATGATCAATTAGTTTTTTGAGAATCCTAGTTGTTTCTCTCCTTCTACCTCTCTTATTAGGAAAAACACTGATGAACAAGAAGACACAACCATAGGTAATCATGATGATAACATAACACAACAAGAAACCATTGAAACTTCAACTGGCCTACATTCATCTCCCACCATCCTCACCTCTTTTGACAATGTTTTAGAGGATGAAAGTGTAAGTGAGGAAGATATTTTGGTTTTGGATGATAAATTTTTTAAGATCCATGGCAACCCTCTTTATGTTTCCTCTCATATTCTAGAAGATATTATAGGACAAAGGAATGAAAATATGGACAATCATGACAATTGCATTTGTTCTTCTCCTAGTATCTCTCCTAGTTGTGAAGAAGATACTTTGATGTTACAAAATACAACCAATGAGATTCAAGAGAATCTTATGTGTCTCTCTTCCCCTAGGAAAAACATTATTGAACAAGAGAATGACATCATTTATGAACAAGACAATTCAGCTATTGATTATTCCCCTAGTTGCGATGAAGTCATTTTGGAAGAACCAATCCTTGACTGTAAAGAACATTTGGTTTGTAGTTCTCCTAACAACTCTCCTCCTAGGGAGAATATCACGGTGGAATAAAATGAAAATAATAGTGATGTGACTTCCTTGGATTATGGTGAAATGGTGATTTTAGACTACCCCTTATCAGAAATACATCAAACCAAGACCATTGAGGTTATGAATGTGCAAGTGTCCATTAGATCCCCTTGATTAATGGACCTCCTACATAATCTGTGGGACATCCTAAAAATCCTTTAATTATTTACCCACCTTCACACAAACCTCAAAATAAAAACAAACCCAAACTTATCCTTTACCCACCTAAGAATAACATGTCGCAACAATCGAGTCATAATATCAAAATTCAAGCTGCCTCTTTATCTATTAGTGGATTTGACAATGTAGGAAAGAAACCAATCGATGTGATTACTTTGCCTATTATAGCTGGAAATTCTACATTAGAAACACCTATTCATGTCATTCTCGATAATACTTCATACAACCTTCTTTTAGGAAGACCTTGGATTCATGAGATGCATGTGGTGCCTTCTACTCTTCATCATAAAATGAAGTATGTCTACAATAGTAAAGTGTACACAATTTATGTTGATCATGAGCCTTATAGTATCTTAAAACTTGAGAAAAACAAAGAGAACCCCTTGAAAACATTAATACCAACTACGCAATCCAAAAACCGTACAACAAGAAGACAAAGAAAAACATATTGAAGAATTCATGAAGCTATTAGATGATGATTGGGATTCCTTAGATTTCACACCAACATTCATGGGAGAATACAAGATCATAATGAAATAATATAAAAAAGGAAAGGAAAAAGCGGTAATGAAACACAAAATTCGGAAGACCCTTCGAAAGAATTCACCTCAACCACTTTAGAAGAAGAAGCAAATTACACAAAAAACTTTGATGAAACTAACTATCAACAACCACCTAATCCAAAAGAAATGAAATTTTTTTATGGAAGATGTTATGATCTTATGGCACAACATGGATATAGTGGAAAAGGATCTGGTGCTAGAGAACAAGGTATTTGTGTCCCTATAAAGCCTAACATGCAAGAAACTAATGGTCTTTTTTATTATCCTTTGATAGAAATAAACAAGCCTTCACTTAGTAGCAACACTCTAACAAAATATTCTTCTAAGCCAAATTTAATAGTAGTACATCCTAAACTGATAGACACTAGTGGTCTTGAGTGTTATCCTTTGCAAGAAATGAAAAAACAAAGAAATATTCGCTTAATTTCAATTTCCTCGTGCAAAAAACTAATGATTTGAATTCATTATATTTTACACCCTTCAGTAAATGAGAGAACAAAATCTTGCAATCTAAAGAGTCTTTTGTAAGTATGACATCTTGTACTAAGCAAGAGATATCTTTGTCGCAAAATAAAGAAACATCCTCTACTTTCGATCAAGAGAATATCTTGATGAGACTTCTCCAAGATCATCTAATATCTCTCCCTCCAAGAACACGAAAGAAATTTTACTATAAAAGTTCATTTTGCACATATCATAGAGTTCATGGTCATACTACTAATTAATGTAAGTCTTTGAGTAGTAAAATCCAACATCTTAAGGAGTTTGGTGTTCTTCCTTATGTGGGGGAACCTAATTCGTCTAACTGATATTGATTTTAACTCTAGCATGCCTCTCATCAATCATTCCATCACATTCTTGTTCTGCACTAAGTAGGGGCAAGGGGTTAATTGGCCTTGTCGTATTTCACTTGTCATTGTCTCTTTTGGCTAGTTGATCACCTTTCATGTATATATAAGAGCAAGCTTGGGATGTGGATGACGTGCCTTAAGTTGGATCACATGTGACATAATTATCCATGATGTAGCCTATTTGAAGCATATGACTTGGCATAGGGATTTCTGAGTAAGCTCTCATGTCTTTTTCTACTTTAAAGCAATTTCTCATGAAAATGGTGTTAGCAATCGCTTTAAAGTGAGGGATACATTGAAACTCATGTTTCATGATGCGATTTTATTTCTTCTTCCAATGCATACTTTTCTTGGTGATGTCATTGGGCTTGATTTCCTTTGAGAGTGATATTTTTTTGACTTTTCCTCTCTTGGAGACTTTAAGAATGATGTTCCATAAGAAGAGACCTTGCACGAATTAAACAAAATCCCTTTAAACATTCCTTACACTATTTACAATTTTTTTTATATGGCCACCTTGCATAACACACTTTGAATGCTTGTAGAGCCATCTTGTTTGTTCATGAGTTCCAATCATGCGATGTTTCGATTGCCTCATGAATCTCAAAGTTCATTATTTGTTCATGAGCTCCAAGCATACAAAGTTTTTCTTGTCTCATGAAGCTCGAAGATCATTTTTTTGTGAGGTATAACTTTGGTATGGTTTGATGGGAATTTGAACGAGGGCATAAATTTCCCTTAACCACTTGTGTGTGTGTGAGTGCATATCGGCCGTATTTGTCCCACCTTATTGGATTAATCACCTAGCAGACAACCTAAAGTTTCATTTCCTCAAAGTGAGTGTGCATTTTTGGATAAACAACTTGTAGACATGGAAAATATGCAATGTCAATTGGACACACTTATTAACAACATTCCATCTTAAATCATATTCTCGACATTTCATCACATTCTATCTCTTAATTTAATAAATCACTATTTATTGAATCAAGTCTTCCTCTGTCAGTGATTAAATTAAATCATTTTAATTTAATTAACCTTACATCCCTGTTTAATTAAATAAATCATTTTATTTGATTAAAATCCCTAAAGTCCTTTTATTAAATTAAACCTTATTTGATTTAATCTAACATGTTCCTTCTTGATTAAATAAATCAAATCATTTATTTAATAAATCATTTCTTCTCAATTCTGGACTTAAAATTAATTCATAAATCTAAGTCTAAATGGTCACATCATCTAATTCTTCTTTAAGTTAATCAAATCTTAATTAACTTGAACATTCTCCTTAAAATCCTCTAGAGAATGCAAGTGGCACAATAAATCAAATACTTTGATTTATTAATTCATCTATTTTCCCTCACAAAGCATCAAAAGGGAATATTCCCTTGTTTGAATTCAAAAAGTCCAAGTGGACTTGTACATCCAACAAGGCATTCACTCCTCTTACATGTCCTTGTGCATTGAGCCAAGTGGCATTTATTTCATTCTTTTTTCCCTCTCACATGTCATTTCTCAAATTTGAAATTCCACCTAATTGCGTTAATTGGCACTTTGGCCAAGGTGTGCACAACCTTTAGCCATTCACATCTTGACAAGTGGCACTTGGCCATTGGATGTTGAATGATCCCACATTGCTCTATTTTACTCTCTTTTCCAGTTTAGAAATCTATAAATTGGAGACTTCTCTCTTCATTTGAGGATCCACAATTTGTATGCAAAGTTACTCTCTCCAATTGAGAACTAATTTTTCTCATCACATCCAAGCATTCATCATTCAACCCACAATTTATGCAAGTATACTATACTTCATTTCATCCACAAAATCCACACACTTCAAGCAAGGTTATTCTCTTCATTTGAGAATTAATCTTGTTCCTAACATCATATAGTTGGTTCAAGGATTGGGAAAGGGCTGCTTACTACACAACATAGTGGCACCAATCCACTATGAGATAGTTGTTAATCATGTTTTCATATGCTTTTGCTTAGCTTGCATTGTTTAACATGGTTAAATATTTCATAGGGATGTTAGATTTTTCTAATTTAAACTAGTTTTTGTGCTAACAACATGAAAAGGTTTGAGTTGATTGTCTTGTAGGTTTAAGCATCCACACAACTTAGATCTGATTCACATCGCATTAGAAAAATGGTCGAGGCTTGATCCACCTCTTTTTATTTTTGCTTTATTTTTATTCTTTCTTCCTTTACTCATTGAAATTGCATGTTTTATGTATCTTGATGTTGCATATCATACATCTTATGCATGTCCTTTTGTGCTTAGGATCTTGGATCCTAGGGGCTTAATCGCCTCCTTGATCTTTGTTATCCTAGACCATCCACATTGGTACATTTGGACCACTCTTGAATGCCTACTTTAGTGTGAGTTTTAAGCAAGTTCATCCTCTCACTAACGTGGTGGATAAATGTAGTCACGAAAAAGTATCCCTTCTACTTTTTGTGACTTGTTTGGGCCCTCCTTGTGAGCTATTGCCTTGATCTAGTGTTGTGAGGTGTTTTACATATCCAAATTAGGTATTGGGCCCTTTTAAAGCTAAATTAACTTAGCTCTTCCTTAATTTAATGTTGTAAAGTGTATTTATTTACACCTTCACATTAAATTTTGGAGGCTTGTAAACTAAGGTGGACCTAATCTAGTGTTGTAATGTGTCTTACACATTCACATGGGATTCAAGGCCCTTATAAGCTAAATAGACCCAATTTTGTCTTAATTTAGTGTTGTAAAGTGTATTTATTTACACTTTCACATTGGATTTTGGGCCCTCTTGTATTTATGATCTTAATATCATCATTAATAGGCCCCTATGAACCCATATTATGCATCCCAAGACATATTTTAATTAAAACCTGACAATATCAACATACAAACTTAATTTACATACTCCCCGATATTTATGCAAGAAAAATAGGCCCTATGGGACCCATTCGCCACTTTGGGCGAATGAGTCCCATTTGGCCTATTTTCAAAGTTTGAGCAAGAAAATTTTGCTTTTAAGTTCAAATTTCTTCTATCTCGTCCTTGGGGATCTATTAAATGGTCATTTGAGTGCATTACCTATATAAACAAGCTTTCAAATAATTATTTCATCATGCATTCATGTTATCAATTCAAACACTCAAGAATTAAGCATTCCAAGACTTTACAACATCATCAAGAAAGCATTCAAGATCATTTCTAAGGCATTCAAGGGAAAAATTATTCATCAATTGTTGTAGCAATTCAAGATCCATTATCATGTCAAGCATCAAGCATGGTGTTGAGCTAGTGTTATGATGTTGCATCCTAGATCCAAGGTCAAGCATTCTACTTCATCCATTTCAAGATCAAGATCTACATCCTTCATGAACACTTCATGCTAAATTGTAGATTTACAAAACATCATCCAAGGTATTATTATTCATGATTCATGTTCTTTGTTTCGTGTTTCATGCCTTTATTTCATTATCTCATCTCTTGGTTAATTACGTACAATGGGTTTGACCAAGTCAAACCCCTACTGCCTAACAATCAACTCTCTCTCTCTCTCTCTGTCTCTCTCTCTCTCTCTCTCTCTCTCTCTCTTTGTGTAATTGAAGATCTAGGTTCTTTGAAGATTTGAATATCATTGAATATTAGGTTACGAGCTTGTTGGAGTTGTCTCCCCATTTGCAAGGTCATAATCTTCACTAAAAGTTCATCTACAACCCAAAATTAGAGTTTTGAATCCAAAAACCTAGAGAAGCAGATTGAGCAGACTGAGAAGAGAAGATTTAGACTTTTAATTCTAAAAAATATGGAACGAGATTGATTCACCACAAGTGGCGAATGAGTCCCATTGTGGGTTTTTTCAGAGATTTTTGTAGATTCAGATACCCATTTTCCAGAAACCTATTCTTGTGTAGAAACCTTGATCTGGGACTGATTCCCCTAGATTGACGAATGCGACCCAATAGAGAAAAATTTTAAGATCTACAAAATTTCCAGTCTCCATTCAAGTCTCTACAAGTTTCCAGGTGCACACATTTTGTTTTGTAACTTTTTGTTTTGTTTTACACACTTTTCTAGGTCATTTTGTAGGTCATTGCATCAAATTAGGGTTTATCATTTCATTTTGCATTTTTTTTTCCCAAGTTATTACTTGTTGGTGAACCCCTCATCAAGTCATAATCAGCCCCTAGGACAACCCTATTGCAAGATCTCTTTCTCTTTTGCACCGAGATCTCTAGAGTTATCCTTGAATGGAATAGCTTTGGAAGTGGGTGTACTCTATGTTCTAAACCATATGATAACACTCTCCTAACTCATTTTCCTTGGTTCCACATGTTATAATATACTATTTATTCATTACTTTGGAAAAGTTTTAACAATTTGATATAATGTAATGGAAAAGTTTGGAATGATGTTTTTTTTCAAATGTGCATATTATTCTTATATATGAAAAGAAAAAAATTATTGCTAAGTGTTGCCAAGGTAATCTTATTTACTTGAGGTTAAAGGAATGGTAAAATTGTTGGATTGAATAATGGGAATGTTACACTAATCATCAACATCTCCCTTCAGATTCGAGATATGGGCTAATAGCCTCCCATGGATCCGTTTATCTTTGGCCTTTATATCAGGTGTTAATAGGGTCGATCTTTTGGCTCAATGACAAACATGTTCCAACAAATGGTATCAAAACCATGGTCATGGGTTTGAATCTCCTCAAGTGATGTTGAGGGGGGATTACATTGGAATAATCGCCAACCTCTCCCTTTGGATTTGAGACATGGAGTAAAAGCCTCTCACGGATCTATTTATCTATGGAATTTGTATCAGTCATTAACAAGGTCGATAGTTTGGTGTAATGAAAAAGATGTTCCAATAACTCTCTTACATTGAGAAAGACTCTCTAATATTCGTGCTTCCTATTTTCTTGATACTTCTGTCACACACTTGTACATTCCACTCCTTGCTTTACTTACTTGAACTTACACACATAATGCATTTGAACATTTGAAATATATACATGACATTACATTAACACTCTACTATGTTGTCTAGGGATCTGCACCAACCTTGTAACATGCCCATTGCTCAACCCCAAAAATTTCTCTTGGTATTTACCACAAGTGAATTTAATCTAATTTCTAAGCTCAAAGAGATAAAAAATTATTTTCAAAACAAGATAAGTTGCACATATGATAGCAATAAATTACCTTTCTCATTTCATTCTATGAAATGTATAATATTTCCAAAGAAATGATTTCATAAACTAGATACAAAATGTATTTTCTATATTTCAAAGAAATAGATACAAGATACATGCATAACTCAAAATACTAGCCAATCCTGAGCTAGTGTTGTGCCCTACATAACTTAAAATTTACCGTACAATGTCTATATTATACATGTATGAAAATATCAGACTAACATGCTCTAAGGTAACACAATGAAATGGTAGTGTAACTAGTGGTGAATTAAACCACTTTGGCCAAATTATTCATCACCCTAACTTGAAATGGACATCGCACACTCATCCACCATTCTAGATCAATTTGTTAAGACTAGTCATATTCTATACATGGGAAATTTTGTCCATAACCCACCAATTCAAATCTAGATTTAGCTATATATAGACTCCACTCCATCAAAATACTTAATACTATATACATATACACCCACTCTTTAATATGGAGTATGTATGAACACTCAAGCAATAGAGAATCCAAACTATAAACAACAAGTGACTTTCAATTTAACAAATGTTGAAAATAATCTTTCCCTAAAAACATATTACATTTTCCAAACAACAAACAAGAAATTCATATAATCATTCCAAAATCAAACAAGCATAAGAGAGGAAGATTCAAAATTCCTATAAGTATAAAGTTCCAAATCGATCTAGCTAGTTTACAATCCTAGCCTCCTCAATTTAGCTTACAACTTGACAAAAAATCACTTCCATTCTTTCCAAATACTCATACATTCTCTCACTAAAACTCTTGCAAAACCACTCTCTAACTCTCTCACAAAACTCAGAAGAATAGAGTAACTGTCAGAAAATAACAATAGAGTGTAGATATGCATCCCTTTGAGGTAAAGAATGTCTCTATTTATACACAAAAATCAACATCTACA